>OX243814.1:41561217-41586217 GCA_945859605.1 Lumbricus rubellus
GACTTAGAAACTTTTACTCCTGTAGTGTGTCAAACTTAAACATTTTTTCATTCAGCATGTTGAACTTAGCCAATTTTCGACCTTGCAGTGCATTCGGACTTAGCAATTTTTGCTCTTGTAGAAATTTTTTCATTCGGTGTGGTGAACTTAGCAAATGTCGACCTTACAGAGCATTTGGACTTAGAAACTTTTACTCCTGTAGTGTGTCAAACTTAAACATTTTTTCATTCAGCATGTTGAACTTAGCCAATTTTCGACCTTGCAGTGCATTCGGACTTAGCAATTTTTGCTCTTGTAGAAATTTTTTCATTCGGTGTGGTGAACTTAGCAAATGTCGACCTTACAGAGCATTTGGACTTAGAAACTTTTACTCCTGTAGTGTGGCGAACTTAAACATTTTTTCATTCAACGTGTTGAACTTAGCCAATTTTCGACCTTGCAGTGCATTCGGACTTAGCCATTTTTGCTCTTGTAGAAAATTTTTCATTCGGTGTGGTGAACTTAGCAAATGTCGACCTTACAGAGCATTTGGACTTAGAAACTTTTACTCCTGTAGTGTGTCAAACTTAAACATTTTTTCATTCAGCATGTTGAACTTAGCCAATTTTCGACCTTACAGGGCATTCGGACTTAGTCATTTTTGCTCTTGTAGAAATTGTTTCATTCGATGTGGTGAACTTAGTGAATGTCGACCTTACAGAGCATTTGGACTTAGAAACTTTTACTCCTGTAGTGTGTCAAACTTAAACATTTTTTCATTCAGCATGTTGAACTTAGCCAATTTTCGACCTTACAGGGCATTCGGACTTAGTCATTTTTGCTCTTGTAGAAATTGTTTCATTCGATGTGGTGAACTTAGTGAATGTCGACCTTACAGAGCATTGGGACTTAGAAACTTTTACTCCTGTAGTGTGTCGAACTTAAAAAATTTTTCATTCAACGTGTTGAACTTAGCCAATTTTCGACCTTACAGGGCATTCGGACTTAGAAATATTTGCTCTTGTAGAAATTTTTTCATTCTGCATGTTGAACTTAGCCAATTGTCGACCTTACAGGGCATTCGGACTTAGACATTTTTGCTCTTGTAGAAATTTTTTCATTCGGTGTGGTGAACTTAGCAAATGTCGACCTTACAAAGCATTGGGACTTAAAAACTTTTACTCCTATAGTGTGTCGAACTTAGAACTTTTTTCATTCAGCGTGTTGAACTTAGCCAATTTTCGACCTTACAGGGCATTCGGACTTAGTCATTTTTGCTCTTAGAAATTTTATTTTTCATTCGGTGTGGTGAACTTAGTAAATGTCGATCTTACAAAGCATTGGGACTTAGAAACTTTTACTCTTGTAGTGTGCCGTACTTAGAAATTTTTTCATTCAGTGTGTTGGTCTTAGTCAATTTCATTCTTACAGAACATTCGGACTTAGAATTTTTTTTCTCTTGCAGTGTATCGAACTTAGAAATTTTTTCGCCCAATGTGTTCGAACACATAAAATTTTGCTCTTGCAATACATTCAGACTTAGAAATTTTACTCTTGTAGTCTGTTGGACTTAGAAAATTTCGACCTTGCTGTTTGAACCATATGTTGCCAAAGGAGTACGAAGTGAATCTTGTCACTTACAAAATGATAAGTATTATAGTTGTATGTGCAGGCAGGACTTGTAATTTTTGATTCTTTTCAAAGCAAGACATGAACTTTTGCAATTGTACGAAGGCAAACTTGTAAATTTACTAAGTACAAAACACATGAAACGTATGTTGTGAGTGAAGTAATGCAACTTAGTATTCCGTGTGGGAAGGGGCGCCTGCCGCCGCCGCCGCCGCGTTGCTCGAAGGAGCTGTCGGTCGAATTTTTGCATGACGAAAATTTGGACTTAGCGTTTTCAGAGTTGACGAATGCAGATTTCTGCTAAGTTTCACGCGTCTGCTAACCCTAATACGCATTGCAACGCGTCGTTCGTAACCCTAACATGCATTTCTTTGCATGTTATTTTCGTACTTTACTAAAATTGCTGACGTCGCACAAATATTGAACTCCTTTGTTTGTATAAGTCTAAGAATATGCACTCCTCCCCCACCCCTTTACTTCACGAACTTAGCACACGCAACCCTAAAAGACTTGTAATTTGATGTTTTGGAATACTAAGTTGCATTACTTCACTCACAACATACGTTTCATGTGTTTTGTACTTAGTAAATTTACAAGTTTGCCTTCGTACAATTGCAAAAGTTCATGTCTTGCTTTGAAAAGAATCAAAAATTACAAGTCCTGCCTGCACATACAACTATAATACTTATCATTTTGTAAGTGACAAGATTCACTTCGTACTCCTTTGGCAACATATGGTTCAAACAGCAAGGTCGAAATTTTCTAAGTCCAACAGACTACAAGAGTAAAATTTCTAAGTCTGAATGTATTGCAAGAGCAAAATTTTATGTGTTCGAACACATTGGGCGAAAAAATTTCTAAGTTCGATACACTGCAAGAGAAAAAAAATTCTAAGTCCGAATGTTCTGTAAGAATGAAATTGACTAAGACCAACACACTGAATGAAAAAATGAAAAAATTTCTAAGTACGGCACACTACAAGAGTAAAAGTTTCTAAGTCCCAATGCTTTGTAAGATCGACATTTACTAAGTTCACCACACCGAATGAAAAATAAAATTTCTAAGAGCAAAAATGACTAAGTCCGAATGCCCTGTAAGGTCGAAAATTGGCTAAGTTCAACACGCTGAATGAAAAAAGTTCTAAGTTCGACACACTATAGGAGTAAAAGTTTTTAAGTCCCAATGCTTTGTAAGGTCGACATTTGCTAAGTTCACCACACCGAATGAAAAAATTTCTACAAGAGCAAAAATGTCTAAGTCCGAATGCCCTGTAAGGTCGACAATTGGCTAAGTTCAACATGCAGAATGAAAAAATTTCTACAAGAGCAAATATTTCTAAGTCCGAATGCCCTGTAAGGTCGAAAATTGGCTAAGTTCAACACGTTGAATGAAAAAATTTTTAAGTTCGACACACTACAGGAGTAAAAGTTTCTAAGTCCCAATGCTCTGTAAGGTCGACATTCACTAAGTTCACCACATCGAATGAAAAAATTTCTACAAGAGCAAAAATGACTAAGTCCGAATGCCCTGTAAGGTCGAAAATTGGCTAAGTTCAACATGCTGAATGAAAAAATGTTTAAGTTTGACACACTACAGGAGTAAAAGTTTCTAAGTCCCAATGCTCTGTAAGGTCGACATTTGCTAAGTTCACCACACCGAATGAAAAATTTTCTACAAGAGCAAAAATGGCTAAGTCCGAATGCACTGTAAGGACGAAAATTGGCTAAGTTCAACACGTTGAATGAAAAAAATTTTAAGTTCGCCACACTACAGGAGTAAAAGTTTCTAAGTCCAAATGCTCTGTAAGGTCGACATTTGCTAAGTTCACCACACCGAATGAAAAAATTTCTACAAGAGCAAAAATTGCTAAGTCCGAATGCACTGCAAGGTCGAAAATTGGCTAAGTTCAACATGCTGAATGAAAAAATGTTTAAGTTTGACACACTACAGGAGTAAAAGTTTCTAAGTCCAAATGCTCTGTAAGGTCGACATTTGCTAAGTTCACCACACCGAATGAAAAAATTTCTACAAGAGCAAAAATTGCTAAGTCCGAATGCACTGCAAGGTCGAAAATTGGCTAAGTTCAACATGCTGAATGAAAAAATGTTTAAGTTTGACACACTACAGGAGTAAAAGTTTCTAAGTCCAAATGCTCTGTAAGGTCGACATTTGCTAAGTTCACCACACCGAATGAAAAAAAATTTCTACAAGAGCAAAAATTGCTAAGTCCGAATGCACTGCAAGGTCGAAAATTGGCTAAGTTCAACATGCTGAATGAAAAAATGTTTAAGTTTGACACACTACAGGAGTAAAAGTTTCTAAGTCCGAATGCCCTGTAAGGGCGAAAATTGGCTAAGTTCAACAAGATTTTAGTTCAAAAAAATTTCTAAGTCCAACAAAATTTTAGTTCAAAAAATTTTTTGTGTCCAACAAGATTTTAATTTAAAATTTTCTAAATTCAACAAGATTTTAATTAAAAAATTTTTTGAGCAAAATTTTCTAAGTCCCAATGCTCTGTAAGGTCGACATTTGCTAAGTTCACCACACCGAATGAAAAAAAATTTCTACAAGAGCAAAAATGGCTAAGTCCGAATGCATTGTAAGGTCACCGCATTTCCCAGCATTCCCAGCGCCGCTTCCGGTTTCACACTTCCGGTTCTTGCACTTCCGGTTCTCGGACTTCCGGGAAAACAGCCGTGTGTAAAAATAATCTGGTTTGGGACCTGGCCCATCAACTGGTTTGGGACCTGGCCCATCACCTGGTTTGGGACCTGGCCCATCGCCTGGTTTGGGACCTGGCCCATCGCCTGGTTTGGGACCTGGCCCAGGGGGTGGGCCAAGAGAAGCTATAGTACCCTACTAACCACTGACGCTAAACCGTTATTTCACAATAAAATGGTTATTAATTTTCTTGGAAAAGGTGCATTTATTGGACTGTTTGGTGGGCGGTTATTATCGGACCAACGCTTTACGAATCATTGTTGCCTCAACAGAGGAAGAGTAAAGGAAAATGGAAAGAACGAGAGGGGAAGAAAAAGAGAGTGAAGGTAATGGAGAGAGATTGAAAGAGATATAGAGACACACACACAGACACACACAGACACACACAGACACAGACACGCACACACACGCACAGCACTCCACATGACAAGCTCTCTCTAGCTCACAGTAACTGCCGCTTTAAAAGCAACGCTCATAAGGCTAATGGACTGAAGCAGCGTTGAAGCAATACTTCACTTACAACGTACGGTATAATGTGAGGACTCCGGCTGAGACGACGACTTAGTAGGTACATGTATTATCTGCAGACAAACCTACATGTACATACATTAAAATGTATACACTTGTACATACATCGTTACATACATACATACATACAATACATACATACATACATACATACATACATACATACATACATACATACATACATACATACATACATACATACATACATACATACATACATACATACATACATACATACATATATACATTATACATACATACATGTATAGCGTATACATGTACGTGCACAAAATAATACAGAGGAAAAGCGGAATAGCAGAATGGAGAGAAATAGAGAGAGGTGCGAAGAGATTAAGCGACAGACAGACAAGAGAAGACTGACTGACTGAAGAGACAGACAGATAGAAACGGAGACGGAGACAGAGGCAGAGGCAGAGAGAGAGAGAGAGAGAGAGAGAGAAAGAGAGAGAGAGAGAGAGACAGAGAGAGAGAGAGAGAGAGAGAGAGAGAGAGAGAGAGAGAAAGAGAAAGAGAAAGAGAAAGAGAAAGAGAGAGAGATTGAAAGAAACGCCAGAAGACGTTCTAATTCCGAGCGACATGTTTCACTTCCATCTCATTTCTCTATCGTGCTCTTCGCTGCATTGTTCACCAGCATCGTCATCATCATCATCATAATCTTTCATCCTCATCATCAACAAAAGCATCCACAATTCCACAGCTAACCAGCAGCAGCAGCAGCCCCGAGGCCCCGTTTCCATCTATTCCCACCGCATCACATCAGACGTGACGAATTCCAACGCGTGATGCAGCAGCATCAGCAGTTGATGCTACAATGGCCTCAGCATCAGCTGCAGCAGCAGCAGCATCAGCATCATTCTGTCTGAAGCACCACTGCAGAGATGGACGTTTTATCAATAACTAGGCCATCGCAACACTGCAAGCAGCCGACCGACTTCAACATCGCAAAGATATAGACACAGATCCATACAGCAATTGTAAACATGTTGTAAGTTCAGAAAAGGTGATTCATGAATAGCCGTGTATAATACATTAATGATTAATACATATACATGTATCGTGTGTTCGTGCTTGTGTGTCTGTGTGTCTGTGTGTCTGTGTGTGTTTATGTTTTCATGCTTGTAATGTGTGCTCTCCGACGCAATGTTATGTATAGCTAATAATGGATGATTGCTTGTGGGTGTGTATATTTGGTATATCGAACGATACTATTTATTCTGCTGAACAAAATATCAGTTGCTGATATAATAATTTATTGCATTGTTCACAGTTGCAATTCTGCGTTTCTTTACTCTCTATAATTAATGGATGTATAGACATGGAGATGGATGGGTGGATGGGTGGATGGTTAGATGGGCGGATGGGTGGATGGGTGGACGGGTAGATGGGTGAATGGGTGGATGAGTGAATAGGTGGATGGATGGGTAGATGAGTAGATGAGTGAATGGGTGGATGGTCAGATGGGTGGATGGGTGGACGGGTAGATTGGTGAATGGGTGGATGGCTAGATGGGTGGACAGGCGGAAGGTTGGATGGGTGGACGGGTAGGTGGGTGAATGGGGGATGGGTGGATGGACGGATGAGTGGATGTATGGATGGATTGATGAATGGATGAATGAATGGATGAATGGACGGATGGATGAATGGATGAAAGGGTAGACCGACAGACAGACGGTCGGATGAAGAGTGGATAAATAATATATTGAGTGGTGGATAAATGGATGTGTCGTGGAATTGATACAGAACGAGAGAGACTACTCGGCCATGGATAAATTGATGTTGAGAATTTCCAATTAGTGAGTGAGTGTGTACGGTGGGAGGAACGGAGGAGGAGGAGGAGGAGGAGGAGGAGGAGGAGGAGGAGGAGGAGGAGGAACAGAGGAGGAGGAACTCTGCTATAGAGTGGAAGGAAGAGACTGATGGATGGAGGGAGGCAGGGATTAATGGCAACGACATCATCAGCTGGAAATCAATAGAGAAGTCACGTGGAAGAAACACTTAGATACATACATACATACATACATGCATGCATACATACATACATACATATATTATGTATACATATATACAATTATACATGCATGCATGATGCATGCATACATACATACATACATGTACATGCATACATACATACATGCATACATATTACATACATACATATATTATAATTATATACATACATACATACATATATTATACATACATAAATACATACATACATACATACATACATACAAATACAAGGTCACAAAGAGACGTGAGCTACAATAAGTGTGTAGATGATGTATTGAAATCATAAAAATTATGTGCGTATAATAGAAGCATCATTTTCCGCCATCATCATCATCGCTTGATGTTGAAGAGTCATTATCTGCTGAGTGGTCGCATCTCTCTTTCTGTTTGTGAAGCCATCAACCATACGACGATATATTAATGGCTTTTAATGAATCTACTTTGTATGATGTATATTTGTATGATGTATTTTTTGTATATTTGTATATTATGTCCTTCCGTCAATTCATTCCGAGCCACGTTCGCTATATAACCGGACATCTTTTATGTATGCTTGCCTGACTGTTTTTCTATTTGTCTATCTGTCTATCTTTGTGTCCGTTCGTCTGTCCGTCTGTCTGCCCATAATGTTCGTCTATCTGCAGTTTACCCATCTGCCTGTCTATCTATCTGTCTCTCTGTCATGTGTATCTGTCTGTCTATACCCGCCCTCCTATCCGTCTCTCTGTAGCCAGTCCATATATTTGTCTCCCTGTACATGTATGTTTATCTGTCTGTCTGTCTATATCTGTTCGCCCGCCCGTTAGGCTGTTTAACTCTCCGCCTGTTTTCCCGCTTGGCTGTCTGCCTGTGTGTCTCTTTGTCTAACTGTCTGTCTGTTCGGTCATTCGCATACTCGTCTGAATACCTGTCTTCCTGCCTCTCCGTATGTCTACATGTCTTTCTGTCCGTCTGCTTGTCTAAGTGAACCGGACATGCGTGATACCTATGGATCAAGCGTAATCCTTGCGCATAATTTATTCATCGTGCTTTCAACTTCTTTTAAAATCTCCACTATAATTCTATCTCCACTATTCTATCTCCACTATTCTATCTCCACTATTCCATCTCCGCTATTCTATCTTCACTATTCTATCTTCAGTCACATCCATTCTATAATATTCTACATATCACTCACATTCTTATCTCTTCAATCCCAAGCTTGCGAGTTCATAGACTATTCGTTCGCACGAATGATTGCACGTAAATTTGTATCTACACTGTGTCCGGGTAAAAAGTAGACCACACAACAAAGTGTCATAACGCGGTCAAAACTTTTAGGATTTGTCTGAAATTTCTAACACAGCAACAGTGACCACATATACACGAGATCCTAAAGCCGATTAGAAATATTCGTGAGTTTGTCAAATTTATGAGCGTTTGCATTGGAGCACCGAAAAATTGAACTTTCCAACATGGAAAACCTGAAAAGAAGTGAAATTCAGCTAAATATGGTGTTCAAATTGTCCACCTTGTTCACGAGCACACGACCGTGGACTTAGACGCTACTGTTTGATGGTCCTGTCGATGATCACATGGTTAACAACTGCCAATCTTCAAACAGACGCGCCCTACGCCCTACGGTTATTGATGTCATGAATACGCGTTAACGAAAAACGCGCTCCTCAGTACATGTACTTCGGATCAAAGTCTGGACTGCTGGACGACCACAGTTGCGGGATATGAAGCCGAGTGTCTCCAGGGACAGCTTTAGTCCACTACGTCTACGGTAGTGTGTTCGTGAACAAGGAGAACATTTTCAAGTAGGCCCTATAGCTGAATTTCACCTCCTTTCAGGTTTTCCATGTTGGAAAGTTCAATTTTTCGGTGCTCCAATGCAAACGCTCATAAATTTGACAAACTCACGAATATTTCTAATCGGCTTTATGATCTCGTGTTTATAATATGATATCCGATAACTATATTTATTACCTCAATAAATAGATGAATAAGTTAATAAATTTTGCCTGCGAAAGTAATTGTCACAATATCCGGCATGTAGGTCTAAATAGATCTATTATAGGCTGGCTTCCAGCAGGAACCCTGGACTCCATGACGCCTGATAAGTCGTCCACTGCTACTGCTTCGCGTTTCTTAACGCCGTTCAGTATAATATATCTTAACGCGTTTTATGATCGATCGCCATAAGATATATAGGGTTGCTCATTAAATTTTGTCTGGCTTTCAAAGTCGTTAATGATGAAACTGATCTTTGTTCTCGGTCGAATCTTTTATGCGACTTCACTTGAACATCATCCTCTGAGCGTCAATCCTTCGGGCAAGTCAGCTGCCAGTGGGGCAATGACTCACCCTGTCCATTGCTCCCTCTGTCCATTGCTCCCTCTGTGACCCTGTCCATTGCTCCTCTTTCCATTGCTCCTCTTTCCATTGCTCCCTCTGTCCATTGCTCCCCCTGTCCATTGCTCCCCTGTCTATTGCTCCCCCTGTCCATTGCTACCCCTGTCCATTGCTCCCCTGTCCATTGCTACCCTTTCCATTTCTCCCCTGTCCATTGCTCCCCTGTCCAATGCTTCACATCTGCTTGCGATTAGAGGGACTTCCGTACGTTAGTCAGCATTTTACAGCCGACATTCCGGTACAAGTTTCAATGCGTTCGCCTCTGCAGCGTTGCGTTAGCATTTACGATCGTCATAGGACTTGGACCCCGGTCAGGGGCCTCTGAGTAGGAGCATAGGGTGGAGGTATACGCCTTTGGAGAAATGTATGGTCGTAGAAATTGCGCTATAAAACTGTTCACCAACACCTGCTTATCTCTCGTTGGTTGTGAGACGTAGCGAAAAGAAAAACAATTGCATTTGTTCTCGGTAGGGCTGGGAAATGTAATGGGCGACTGGAGGATATGAGATGTCAAAGATTCGGCGTCAACAACATATCATTGCTAGACGTTGAGAATGTCTTTGGGGAAATGGGTAAAGGTAATGAATGAATGAATGAATGAATGAATGAATGAATGAATGAATGAATGAATGAATGTATTATTGGATGTATGAATAAATATGTGAATGAATGAATTTTTTCAGTAACTGGTTGATTAATTACGAAATTTACTATTATTTAATTTATTTATCTTCTTATTTTATTGTTTGATTCAATGAATGACTGATTGATTATAAGCGGCTAAATGATTGACTTTTTGATAGATCGATGGTTCGACTGATGGATCGATAAATTGATTGTTTGATTGATTGATAAATTGATTGATTTGTTTGACCGATTGAATGATTATTTTTTCATTAATTAATTGATTTTTATTGATTATTGATTGATTGATAGATTGATTGACTGACTGATTGATTGATTGATTGATTGATTACTTGATTGATTGATTGATTGATTGATTGATTGAATGACTGACTGACTAATTGACTGAATGAATGAATGACTGACTGACTGACTGACTGATGGCTCATTGAATCATTTGATAGCTCAACCTGTGACTTTGATGTCATTATGAGCTCATTATTGTCATTTGCTTACCCGTCGTCAATTGGAGACGTGTCAAAACTAAAACAGACAGACAGTCAGACAGACAGACAAACAGACAGACAGACAAACAGACAGACAAACAGACAGACAAGCAGACAGACAGACAAACATACAGACAGACAAACAAACAGACAAACTGACAGACAGACAAACAAACAGACGGACAGACAGACAGAGACAAACAGACAGACAGACAGACAGACAGACGAGGTTCGTTTGATGTCCGTTGACGTTTCTTCTTTAAATTTCAGACGATGAGACGAGCGACAAGATCGTCTCCGTTCAAGTGGATGATGAGGAATCTATGTTGCAGTTCATAGACGCCGCTCCAAACTCACAGGTATACCTAATTGCATGCACCACATCAATATAGACTGTTGCTATATGCTATGCTATGCTATGCTATACTATACTATGTTTTGCTATGCTATGCTATGCTAAAATATGCTAAAACATGTTATGCTATGATGATTGTGCTATACTGTGATACAGCTATCAGGGCTGATTTTAAGGAATTTTTAGAACTGCACAACCCCCTCTTTTCTTTCCCATCTTCCATGGTAAATAATTATTACTTCCAAGCGGAGGACAATGGCCTTTTTTACTATTTTTTTTACTATTTTTTTACAACAGAAGTGCTTCTACAACTGCACAAAACCATTTAGAACTGCACATTTTGTGTACAACTGCACATAAAAAAGCCCTGACAACTACATGTACGAGGGTTGATCAATAAGTAATGAGAAAAACATATTAGACAGCTGTTTTTTGCAGAATTTTTATTTTTATTTACTAGCTTACTTATTTAGCAGAGTTTTTATTTTTAAATGGTCACGTGGGCCACTACTGTGGTTGCTAGGCAACCGCCGGAAGCCGTCTACCCAGCGGCTGTTGTAAATAATGGATAAAAACGAGAAACGTGCGGTTATTAAATATTTGCATTTAAAAGGATTGACTCAAAATAAGATTGCAAGGACATGAAGAAGGTTTTAAGGGACAATGCCCCTTCACAGGCTACAGTCTATAGGTGGGTAGCTGAATTTAATCGAGGTAGGCAATCAACTGAAGACGAGCACCGTTCTGGCCGCCCTATTGAGACCTGTACCAACGAAAACGTCCAATTCGTCCAGGATCTGATACAGAAAGATCGGCTGGTTAATATTAGAAATGTAGCAGATTGTTTGAAGTTGTCGTACGGCACAACCCATCATATTATTAAATACATTTTGGGGTACAACAAGGTCTGTGCGCGATGGGTTCCACGAATGTTAACGCATGAAAACAAGCAAGTCCGACTAACAACTTCTCGTGAAAATCTCGACCTTTTTAGAGAAGACCAGGCAAAGTTTCTACGCAGATATGTCACTATGGATGAGACTTGGGCTCACCACTTTGATCCCGAGACAAAACTGCAGAGTATGGAGTGGAAGCACGTCGATTCCCCGACACCGGTCAAATTCCGCAAAATTGCATCAGCGGGTAAAGTTATGGCATCCGTATTTTGGGACAGTGAAGGTATTTTGATGATTGACTACTTGGAGCGTGGAAAGACTATCACGGGTGTCTACTATGCCCAGTTAATCCGAAAACTTCGCGTGGCTATTATGGAAAAATGTCAATGGAAGTTGCGTCAAGGTATCGTGTTTTATCAGGACAATGCTCCAGCTCACACCTCGTCTGTTGCAATGACTGCAATTCGCGATTGCGGCTTCGAACTGCTACAACACCCACCCTATTCTTCAGACCTGGCACCGTCTGACTTCCATATGTTTCGTTATCTGAAAGATTCGCTTCGCGGACAGAAATTTGACACTGATGAAAGTAAATAAATGACTGGTTTAAGGGGCTGGCTGAAACTTTCTTCCTGGAGGGTGTAAAAAAACTTGAACATCGCTGGGAAAATGTGTTGAACTTCAAAGAGATTATGTTGAAAAACTATGAAAAAAATTTGGTCCAGATTTGCTGTCTAATATATTTTTCTCATTACTTATTGATCAACCCTCGTATAATTAAAAAATATTATTCTTTTTCTTGCTACGACATACTCAGATAGTCTACACATGAACATTCAGGATTTAAACTTTAATTAGGAAACGTGATATAACGTCTAGAACGGCATTTGTTATTATTACACGCTATTAGGATTTTAATTTCGTTTGGCCATTGCGTCTAAGATGAATCTGAATTTATAAACTCCACCTTCCATAAATATTTTCTTGTTCTTTATAAATATTTTCATCATAAATTGATGCTTTTGTATTTCCGCTTGCACAACAAATTTCGGATTTTATTATTAATTATTATTACTCTGGCGATAGCAAAAGCTCTAAACTTCTAAACTCTAAAAGGTCCTTACGCCGATAATTTTAGACTGTAAGCTTAATATACAGTGTAATAATATAACACTAGCTGATGCACAATTGCACATGTGACATGCATGTACAATTGTGCATAGGCCTACGTGCAATATATTGCAGATACATACATGTGCATAGGCTACACCTAATTTTGACGCTCGTCTCTGTAAGACGTTCAATGATTTTTCTGTCATGACGCATACAAATTATTGCTAATCGTCCGCAGGACATACAATATAAGCCTAGCTCTTCGTTGCTCTTCTTACTTCGCTCTGGCATTTGCGAATAACAATAACATTGTTAGTCATCGTCTTAATAATATGACGACTGAAATTAGTTTCTACGATGGAGGATGCGCTGACGGCTGTTGCACAGTACAATTAGACATAGTTGTCTTCTGTCTTAGACTTAGACTGGATGAATGAACGAACATCCTGGATAAGATTACGGATTTTCCTTTGGCAAATTAGCTGCATCTATTATCGATTGAGTGCGAGGTTTCAGCTGTCGACTTTATACTATCGATATTTTTCAGCGTCAGTCAGAACTTCAGAAATCTCTGTGGTGCATCTTCTTCTCTTGCTATTTTGTAATTTTTTTATCGGCACTGTCTTTCTTCCAAAATCTCTCTTTTCTACTTTTTTAAAATTCTAAAATGTCGTTGCTTTCCTTTTTAGTCTTGCTTTCAATATAGCTGTCCCTGTTTGTCCTAGCAGTCTCTGTCCATGCCATACCATACCATACCACACCACTATATAAAACTAACACTAGGCTATACTATACTAAACTAAACAATGCTACACAATACTATACTGTGCTATACTTTTTCTAGTGCACTACGTTTCCATGCTATTCTAAGCCATACCATGTCGTACTATGCTATACAAGCATCCTATACATTATAATACAACGTACATGTACTATGTGTTGTGTGTTGTTGTTTTTGTGTCAGCCGACGAAAGATAAGGACACGGCCGATGCTAACCTGGTCGTCTATTCCGTCACAGACCGTCCTTCATTCTCATTCGCTCAGTCCTGTCTTCAGGAATTGCGACCTGCGAAGAGACACAACGTCGTCATACTTGTCGCTAACAAGCAAGATATCGTTCGCAACAGAATCGTCTCAGAAGAAGGTTGATCAAATCAATTCCATCTGGTCATTATTATAATCTAATCTCTCATCCAAATCTCTCTTTCTTCCAGGGCTTTTTTTAACGTGCAGTTGTACACAAAATGTGCCGTTCTAAACGGATTCATGCAGTTGTAGAAGCACTTCGTACAGTTAAAACTAGCAAAAAAGGTCATTGTCCTCCGACTGGAAATAATTTACCATGGATGATGGGAACGAAAAGAAAGAGATGTGCAGTTCTAAGAATTCCTTGAAAAACAGCCATGCTTTCTTCTCAGCGTAATCATAAATACGGAATTTATTCATTCATTCATTCATTCATTTAAGAGGTTTATACAGCGGCCCTCCAAGACTGCCTACTCAGAGGTGCTCCCAACCCAACTCCAGCTAAAGAGAACTGCAGTCTTAAGAGTAGAGTAGGTTGGAACGATGCACAATTGCACATGGTCTCAAGGAAATTTATAAAGTGCCACCTAACTCTGAAGTCGAACGAAGGGCACCAGCTTATTCACGAGGTCTAAGTCCTGTCGTATTCTACCGAGGGATGCAAGATGCATGGCATACAGTTTCTATGTTAGTGTTTTCCGTTTGAAATAGTTCAGATCATTGCGTTGTCAGCAAGCGATGATCCTTGTAGGCCTATGTGTAATTGTGTTTGTGGCCCCATGATATATTATATGTTGTGCAGCATATTCTATGGTTCTTTTATTGTATTATTTTGTATTGTATATTGCTCTCAGTCGATTTTACCGTGGAATCATTTCGGGCACGAAAGCTATGAAATGTTATGTCTGAATTCACCTTGGAACCGAATGCAGCCTAAGATACAATGAAAAGATATATTCAGAGCTTTAAAATATTTATTGTAGGATATAATAAAAATCAGACAAAATATAGTTATGCCCTTTGCTATAAAACTACCAATAACTGAATAAAGATAAAAATAAACGTGCATTGAGAGACAAAGGAGATGGAGAGAAAGACAGAAACAGACAGAGAAATATACAGACAGATATACAGACAGACAGACAGACATACATACATACAGACAACACTATTGACTATTACGGACCTACGACCTTATATAGAGTGTACATGCGCCTGTAAATGTATGTGTGTCTCTGTCTGTGTACCTTTCTGTCTTTTAAGAGTAGCTGCTTGTGTGGACATGTGTGAACGTACATGTACATGTAGGTACAATAGTTGCAACTATAATAGGCAGAGAAGGCAAGGGAAGAGATTGATAGCCAACAGAGCAGACCAATAGTGACTGCATGCTTGTTTTGTATCTGTCTGTGTGTGTGTCTGTCTACCTGCCTGCCTATTTGCCTGCCTGCCTGTCTGTCTGTCTGTCTGTCTGTCTGCCTGTCTGTTGGTCTGTCTTTCTGTCTGCCTGTCTGTCGGTCTGTCTGTCTGTCTGTCTGTCTGTCGGTCTGTCTGTCTGTCTGTCTGTCTATCTGTCTGTCTGTCTGTCTGTCTGTCTGTCTGTCTGTCTGTCTGTCTGTCTGTCTGTCTGTCTGTCTGTCTGTCTGTCTGTCTGTCTGTCTGTCTGTCTGTCTGTCTGTCTGTCTGTCTGTCTGTCTGTCTGTCTGTCTGAGTATCTCTCCTATGTGTGGGTGGATTCGAGCGTGGATAAGTGGCCATGGTTATTTCGCTGATAATGTTTGCTAGAGTCGACGTAGAAGAAAGCATTGCCCAAGCTGGTAAGCTATTCGTTGTGCCATGCATTACTTCCCCCACCCCAACCCCCCCCCCCCCCCCCACCACCATCGACCACCCTCTCTGCATTCAAGGCACGTCTAGCGTCCAATCTCGGCCCCTTAAGGCACCATAGATTTCCGGCGCAACGTACGTGCTTTCTTGCACGTTGGACTGTACACAACATCTAGAAGGTCCTGTATTATACGCTGGCGATGTTATGCACGCGTTAAGTGTTGTAAGCTTATACATTGTATACGCGTACAAAACCGTTTTGTTGTTGCAGGCTACCCATTTACGCTTCATTTATTCGATATTTATGGCCATTGCCAAGTCAATTTCTAGTCGTTACCTCGTTGTAAATAATAATTTAGTCGGTGTTGTTAGTGCCGTATAGACGAATTTTAACGTGTCTGGAAAAGTAACGGTTATGGAAATTCTATGAATAATAAATGGGAAAATGTTGTATAATTGAGTAGTGTGTCAATTTCAGACTTTTCGGCTGAGTAAATTACAGGCAGGAACGACTTATATTATTACCCATAAAGGGCCATAAATAATTAGGGGTAATTATTGTTCGGCTATTGTTCGCATGATGGTCCAATAAATGGACATTAATTTGCTTAATGTTATTTATTACTGAATTAGAATAAATGAAGTAGCCTAATAAATACTTATGCAGCGCTTGTGAATAAGTTTGTGCCCAGCGCCTGGCGTCAGAATAGCGTCTTAGAAATCTTAGGTTTTCCGATAACAATTTACTGGTTTAAGTATATCATACTGTATAGTGTATATGCAAGGTAGCCTACTTGGGCATGGCGCGTGGAATACCTAATTATTAGATTAATCAAATCAATGTGAATATTGATCTTGGGCAGTCACTTATTGAATAGCTTTCTTAGGAATGACAAAGGTCATCGTATTATGTGGAATGTCTATCTATTCGGTTACATTCTTTGTCTGCGAGCCGACGACTGCAGGATTAAGCCGACTGAGCGGACTGCCCGAACCGACTTGGACATTGGACAAGTCACACGGGCACGCAACCTCTGTCACTAAGCGGTCGAATATTTTGAGAGAAAAAAAACGAAACCTGGAAAGCACTTATAGTTGTAAAGCTTGAGATTCGCAGCAGCGGTCATGCATACATTCCACTTTGTCCCGAGTGGATCCACTTCGTCTCATGTGGTTAGGACATAGGGAAAGACATTAAGCATGCGTGGTTATTGGTTAACCTACATGGGATCCCACTAATGCAAGGATGCCTGTGGTTTCATATTGCATGTTGCGCTGTTGGTGAATTTTCATAGCGTTCCGTTTTCGCTGTTTTATCCTACTATAACTCCGTTATGTAGCACATCCTCCATGCAGCGAGTTACTTCAAAGTTCAAACCTTATGAATTTTTAAGAGGACGAGGAAAGCTGGCAGGGCGGAGGTTCAGAAAGACAGCATGCAGACACAGACAGATACATACTTACGGACGGACTCACAGAGACAGATAGTGATGCAGAGATAGAAAGAGGCAGACAAACACACGGACACAGAAGCAGATCCAGAGCCATGTAACAGAGGACTCAAACAGTCAATGAGGTAGAGATTGAAACCGGTAGACAAGCATATGGACATAAACAGACAGCCAGACAGAAACATGGTCATGCTCAGTTTGCTCACGGACGTATACATGGAGACAGACAATGATGCACAGCACAAGTGGAAACAAAGAGACAGTTAGCGGAACGTTTGTACAGAGACAGCCGGACAGACAGCAAAAAGAATGCACATACTGAATAGCCTATTAACAGACATACTGCAGAGCCAGACAAAGACAGAGGACAGAGAACAAAAACAAACATACAGGGACGGGCAATTAGACAGGCAAGACACAAACACAAACATATAAACAGACAGTCATGCAAGCAGACAGGTAGGCAGGCAGGCACATCTAAGAGCACAATGACAGACGACCAATGAGAGACAAACGCAGAGAGACGCAGAACTGAATATGATTTTATTGAGCAGAACGAAAACAATAATTATTATTATTGTTGGACACGAATGAACAAACAATATTATTATACCGTGAGATTTACTGTACTGCAGTCGAGAGAAGAACACGACATGATCGGTTAAGAGCATTTCAATAGCCGTCTAGAAATATCTAGAATCACACAGACAGACACACAGGCACACAGACACACAGACAGACAGACGCGCACAGACAGAGTACACATAAAGTGGTGGTAAGACCGTCGACCTGGAATGACCTCTCCCTTGACGCTTTGCTCCCATTGAGAATTCTTTCTCGGGTATTCCTCTCTCATCCTAACACAGTTTTATTTGGTCGCGCAGGGGTGAGGGGTTGGGAGCGCCTCTGCGGAGTAGTCCTCTTCAAGAGACGCTATGCAAATTTATTTAATAAATGCATGCATAATGTGGGCTATGTATGACTTTGTATGTGCACTTGACACTTGTTATAGCGCCCCTTCAAGGTTTCTTCTAAGAAGCGATCCCGACTACGGAGCGAACACTGAATCGGAGTTTCACGGCGAAGCGCTGAGCAATTGCGAGTGAAGGACTAGCCCGAGGTATCTACGCGACGGCTTGAGGTCGATTCGAACCTGCAACCATTTGGGTGCAAGGCAACGAACATACTCACTACACAACCGCTCCCCACAAATGAAAGTGTAGTCCAACACATAGGCAGACTTACAGACAAAGACTCACCAGCAGTGAACCACGAACTTTCAATAATATATCCTGTTGTCCAACATTTTCATTGTCCTCAAGGCAGAGATAATACAACAATACCATTGTATTAGAAGACAATAGAAAGACATAAACATGCACAGCAGTATATATCATTTGGAAAATAATATACAATAAGACACACAAAAACACAAAGGCAGACACAGCAATGCCGTAGCAACAACAGACACTATAGGACACAAGACACAGAGATACAAGCACAGACACAGAAACGACATTGACAAACACAGACAATACGACACATGGACACACAAGGACACAGACGGCAATAACACTGACAACCACAGACAATAGGACACAAAGAAACGCGCATACGGAATGCGACAAATCGCAGTCACTACACACACACTGACTACTAACACTAATCGATAAATTGATGCTAATGATCCATAATTGTGGGGCGCGGTGGTGTAGTGGTGGCGTCGCTGCCTTGGAGCCGGAGGGTTCCAGACTCGAATCCACCTCAAGCCGCCGCGCAGGGACCTTGAGCAAGTCCTTCACTCGCAACTGCTCGATCGCTTCGGCGTGAAACTCCGACGCAGTGTCCGCGTTGTTGTCGGAAGCGCCTCTGAGTAAAGAGCTTGAAGGGACGCTATAAAAATGGATAAATAAAACAAAGAAAATATACCCGATATGGATGAGGTGTAGGCTAATCGTTCCAGAATAGATACATTGCTTTTATAAATTATAAGTCCCTGAGGAAACGAAGTACCTCAGGGCAAAAAAATAAAATCAAATGATATAATAATTATAATAATTATCTTCCATTTCTTTTTCCAGACGGTAAGAATCTGGCAGCGAAGCGTCACTGCAAATTCATCGAAGTTTCCGCTCTTCTCAACCACAAAACAGACGACCTTCTCGTCGGCATCACCCGTCAGATCCGGCTCCGAAAGGCCCACGGGGCCGGGGCCGGGGGCGGCGGGGGCCCCAGCGGCCACTCCCCTGACGACAGCGGTGGGGGCCCCGTCGGATGCCTCCAAAGAGTCGCCATGGAGGCCTTCCGAAAACTGTTCAAACGACGACAGATTGAGGCGACATCATGCGACGATCTTTTCACCCCGTGACGTCACCGAAAATGACGACGACATCCACTTCCGGAGATGTCAGATAATCACGACATCTTGCGAGTTTGCGTTTTAATGATGATGCGTGCGCCGCATGAATATTCAACGACTGCCACATGAATTATTAATAATTTCATAATCATGAATATTAATCAAGCTGTAATAGCGCTGCTTGAAGATTCTATTACTGGTACATGAACAGTACCGGTCTAGAAATGGTGGACCCACCCTGTGTCTGTAGTAGCTAGCCTAAAAACAATGCAGGCAGGTGTCTTGGATGCCGAAATCTAGGGGTCGCCAGTATGTACATGTATGTGTTCTAACAGTTTTGTGCTTTTCACTTTTTAACATTTTTTCAATTACAGTAAATATTTTCATTTTATTTTAAAACTTAAAAAATAAATACTTATTTCATTCCATTTTTTCTAGTAGGTCTAATATTATTGGATTTCAAATGCCTCACAATTTTTATTCTAACCGTTGAAATTCAATTATTTCACGCCAGTCTGTAAGTCTACCATGTGTTGTCTGCAATAGATCGTGCAGTCCATAATAATGATTTCATGGTGCCAATGGATAACGCCATTGCAATGTCTCGATTGTAATATAGGCCTAAAATATTTGATTGGAACTTTTTTAAATACGGAGCCGTTGCAATACACACTTTGTTAACATGCCATGTGGCAACTGGTGAAAGCAGCTTTTCAAAATTGGATCTAATAAAAACGGAACCAATAGCTGATATAGGCCTAATATTGACAAAATAGGGATAGGAATGATCATCTACGAGCATTAAGGACTTAGCGATCAACTGCTTTATTATACAATATGCGTATAAAATTATCCTATAAGAAAATAGACTGCTGTCAGTTTTGATAAGCTGAAACTGACGGAGAATAACTCCCGGAAGAAAGATTTCTGGTTACTTTAATGAATAATTCTTCGTAATAAATATTTTTTCTATTTCTTCGAAGTGCTTTTGCTTTTCACCATTCACAAAAATCCGAGCTATCCATGGTTGGCTGTACTAACGAAAACTATAATGCAAGTACATGTAAGTGTTCTATAATGTTCTATAGTTGGTTCGTTAACCATTCCCCGTTGGATCAGTGGGCCGTGTAGTGGGGGGGGGGGGGTCAAAGATCGCCAAGTCTATATGCTTTGCCTGGTGTATCATGTCCAGGAAATAACAAAAATTGTTAGTCTAAAGCAAGAAAACGGAATAATATTAATTAATAATTAGCCGCAATTATCTATTGTATAATGTAATGAATTCAGGCAAGCAAGAATAATTGTGTATGTAAGGACACGACTTTTGATGTCATTGGGGGCCACATATATTCAGATGGTGTGGCACTGGACCCTGGCCATCCCTGTAGAGCCGACACTAATGTCGTCGACGATTTATTTTCGCGCCTTTTCACGAGGAAGCAAAAGGGAAGTACGGCTGCGCACAAATCAGTTAATTGCTGCATTAAAAAACATAGGTCTAATGGTGTCGCGAATAATATTAATTAGACGGATCGTATTTTTATGGTAGCTTGTGCACGAGAGATTGGCCGCTGCTGAGTGTTGCTAAGCATCGTTCGTCTACCAGTCTGTATCGTCTTGTCTGTCTACATGTCTGTTTGTCTGCCTGCTTGTCTGTCTGTCTGACTGCCTGTCTGTCTGCCTGCCTGTCTGCCTGCCTGCCTGTTTGTTTGGCTGTGTGTCTGTGTGTCTGTGTGTCTGTGTGTCTGTGTCTGTGTGTCTGTGTGTCTGTGTCTGTGTGTCTGTGTGTCTGTGTGTCTGTGTGTCTGTGTGTGTGTCTGTCTGTCTATCTGTCTGTCTGTCTGCCTGTCTGTTTGTTTGTCTGTCTGTCTGTCTGTCTGTCTGTCTGTCTGTCTGTCTGTCTGTCTGTCTGTCTGTCTGTCTGTCTGTCTGTCTGTCTGTCTGTCTGTCTGTCTGTCTGTCTGTCTGCATGCTGCTGTGTCTGTGGTCTGCATGCCACGACAGATGAAAACTTTACTACCAAGAACATCTATCTAAGGATTTCTCTTTGTCGTCCGAAATCCATTCTCAATCAGTTTCATGATTGCATATTGGTATAATTAATCCGTTGATTGAAATCGCATTGATTGAAATGGCGTTGATTGAAATCGCATTGATTGAAATGGCGTTGATTGATATTGCTTCTATTGGTTGTTTACAATGAACATAATGAGCACGAATAATACAAAGGGGCCTAGATAAGTATCATTTATATATTCAGCCTATTATTTTGTCTAAATCTAACTATATACAAATTGTACATAATTATAGCTTACTCTCTATATAGTCTATGCTTGGAAATTTCAAATGATTAAAACTATTAATAGTAATAATATCGTCTTAGGGAAGACTTAGGCTGTCTTAAAGCGACTTTCAGTGATTGACATACCGGTAATTATATCTAATCTCTGCCTATAAGGACGCCTCAATTTTCAGTCTGTTTTCTGGGTTACCTGACGGATGCGCTCACCATTATTGTCTCTATAATACATTTTCCTATCGTTTAATACGTGTTGATGAAGTTGTAAAATTAATAGTGAATATAAAATGGGCAAAACTTGATCTAGCTGCATGAGAAAGGTTCTTTTCTTAAATTAAGAAAATGTTTATAATCATAACAATGTTTTCAAGTCTGGTTATAATAATATACCTGACAAAAACATTAAGTCCGTGGCAAAATCTTTATCATCACGCCTATACACTGTAGAGTAGTGTAGACCTACATGTTTTCTGAAAAGTGAAAGTCAATTTATAAACTATGACTGATGCTGAAGATAAAGCAATCGTGCATTCGTAATTCAGAGGTTTCACTAAAGACAACGCTTTCCATTCAGACAGTTTCGTTGCAACACCGCGAAGTCAGAATTCTGCGCTTTGAGAACAACATGAGATTCAGACGTATGACAACGCCGAGAATAGTTTATTGTATGCGTGAATGTCATGCACAACAATAGCTTGCATGTCAGAATATATTGGAGAAACTCTGTACAAGTAGCCTACATAGTAATGCT
The DNA here is from genome assembly GCA_945859605.1 of Lumbricus rubellus. Taxonomy (NCBI): domain Eukaryota; kingdom Metazoa; phylum Annelida; class Clitellata; order Crassiclitellata; family Lumbricidae; genus Lumbricus; species Lumbricus rubellus. The sequence continues at coordinate 41,583,711 of OX243814.1, forward strand.
AATTTCTTTACATGGACAGTTATTAGCCTATAGGCCTTCTTCTTGAATTTATAATACGAATTCATTGACATCTATAGTTTAAATTTTTTCACACGCCTGCCTTCCATACAATGGCATCCGTTGAACGTTTAAATTGCAAAGCGATTGTCAAATACGTTGGTTCATGTTCATGGAAGTAGGATAACACATTTTACGCCATGTCTTGAAGCAAGTCACTGCAAGTGTAGGACTAATAGTAACTGCGTTTAAATTGCTACTTAACTACGACTGAAAATATAGTTCCGTATAGTTACACAGAAGACAGTATGGAGATTTATAAACACACGCTGCGTTTTACGCGACGCATATCTTGAGGCCATAGCACGATAACACGCAAGCAAAATTTAATGACTATAGCCTCCGGGATTCTGTTGTCTAAATTTGTACATTAATGAACCACATTTTGCCGCCGTGTGATATAATCACCGCCTGTTAATTACTCATCTTTGTCCTGCTGCAGCTGATTGTCATATCAACGAGATACCATGGCAACGGCGATGCTTGAATTGGTCGCTACTTTTTTTGTCTGGAAAGTTGAAGATGTATCGCCGCAATTTCTTTCTGAATATAATTAGACATTATTATGTAGGCCTATCACAACTGTTGACTATTTCTCTGCTTAATGTGGGTCATGATTCTGCTCAATTGCCGTAGAAATATAACTCCAATATAAACTAGACTCCTGTCAAATACTGCATAGACAGATTTCATCGTGCGAAATGAGATGTCATGTGAAGTAAAACTAAGGCTGGTAATGTAATTTTCGCAAAATTACAATACAATAGGCCGACAGTGCCGCACAATAAAATATAAAATATGTTAATACAGACAGAGTATGATAATACAAAAACAGAGAATGATAATACAATAGTATACATGAAAAACCGCTTACCAGCAGAACAATACAATACATACAGTTAAGAAATGTACTTTGTATCTGCATGCATGTGTCTTCAACCATTATAGGTTATGAAGAAGATAAAAGCGGCTCAACAGAGAAAGAAAGACAGACACACAGACAAATGGACAGACAGACAAATAGACACAGCGAAAGATAGCCAGACGGAGGGACACAGGTAGAGAGAAACGAACACAACTGTAAGTGGAAAATTTCAAAACAACATATGCTAACGCAATTCAACACAAGTCATGCATCGTGGCATCTCTTGTCTTTGGAACTGTCTGCCAATACATTTACGTATGCTCTTTGTCTTGGACTGAGTGCAGCGTGTCTTGAAGGACCCTTGTGAGTTACTTAAAATGCGCCACATTAAGTGTTCTCATACATACATACATGCATACATGCATACATACATACATACATACATACATACATACATACATACATACATACATACACACATACATACATACATACATGCATACATACATACATACATTCATACATACATACATACGTACGTACATACATTCATTCATTCAATTATTAAAGTTATAGAGGTCTACTCAGAGGCGCTCCCAGACCAGCCACGGTTAAAAAGGTCTTGAACAACAGTGGTAGAAAGCAGGCAAATTATTCCGAGGTAGTAAGCATAGGCCTAATACATACATGCATGCAGACATTTACTTACGTAATACATATACTCATGCATGTATACAGACATGCATACATGCATACATCAAAACGTAACGTCAGGTATGAAAAAACGACGATATATCGACTGAGATTCTTAGAGAATCACCAATGCATTCTTTAGCACATGCAGACACTCTGAAGAAATTGAACGTATATGCAAGAATCATTGTTCATGGCGTTGATGGCATTCGACTGAATTCTATGCAGTCAGTCATAACACGTGTCTACGATGAATAGACAATAGGAGAGTAAGACACCTAGCCAAACGAATGCTTACAATGTACGTCAATGTTTTTCTTAGCTAAGCGTCAATGCTTCTTTAGGTATGACTCAGATTTCCGAATGTATGCTTCAATATGTCCCTAATTTTGCGTCCGTGTATGTTTTTGTACCAAATCATTTTCACAATGCTGGCGATGTTAGGCAATACTTAGTGCTGTTATCCGTTAACTGTAAGAATGTAACAGTTATGAGAATCGATTTACAGCTTAAATATTCTGCGAGCAACCAGTGACACTATCCACTGAGTCCGCTAAAGATGTCCAGGACTGATTGGCATTCCACAATAGATCCTCTGTCACACGTCTCGGTGAACATCGGTTCGGTTCACGTGACTGACACTGTTACAGAACTCATATATCAAGGATTCAATAGAGCGCAGAATGGTTTTAGTTTGCTTTGGCAATAATGGAGACTCTGACAGTCTTTGATGAATAACCTACACAGTGGCCCAGCAAGGAACCGTGTGGATGTATACATACCTAGATGGCGCGTTGGAAGATATAAATAATAATACAAGTAACACTTGGCAACACTCGAAATAAACACTTTTGTTTTCGGATTGTAAACAATGGTTTGTGGTACAACTCTC
>OX243814.1:41588717-41591217 GCA_945859605.1 Lumbricus rubellus
GATAGCAAGGGTCAACGATGAACGTTTTAAAGATCATTGTTCATTGCGAAAAAAACCTGTTTTTTGCAGTTTGTAAAAGATGCTTTTCTATTTGGACAAAACAATGTTTTTCGGGGTGGTTAGCTGTTATCTTTAAAGCGTTTTTTGTTGACCTTCTCGAGCTATTTGCTTATACTGAAGATTTTTTTTATCAATTTGGTCAGTTCCACGCGCTTTTCATTCGTGACTTTTCGTCTAGTGAAAACAACTTTGATTCAGGGGCGGATCCAAGGAGGGCCAATCCGGCCATGGCCCCCCATTTAGAAATGCCCATGTATCGTGGCCCCCATTTGGTTTAAGTGGCTGCTGAAATGGTATGATTTACTCGAAAATTTTGCCGGATGACTAAAAAAAAGGTCATCAACTTTTTTGGCGGATGCGATTTTTTCCCTTGAGCGCCAAGGTGTCAAGAAATTTTTGCCCCCCCCCCCCCCGTCCAAAGTTTCTGTATCCGCCCTTGCTTTGATTCACGACCTTCCGCGACAAAATAAGTTAGATCTGTTAGTTTCCTTGATCTGAATTCTTTACTGAAAAGAAAAAGAATCGAAAATCTCAAGAACAAGTTGCGGTTGTTCATTTTACGATACTGTCTTCATTGAAAAGAACATACATGTAGTTATCGTCAGTGCACCGTAGACTTCATCATTTGCATCATCATCTTCATCAATGTGGTGACGTCGTTGCCTTGGAGCCGGAAGGTTCAAGATTTGGATCCACCTCGCCGCGTAAGGACCTTGGGCAAGTCCTTCACTCACAATTGCTCAGCGCTTCGGCGTGAAACTCCGATGCAGTGTCCACTCTGCATTCAGGAGCGCCTCTGAGTAGATATAGCTTGAATGGGCGCTAGCAAGTGCACACACAAACAAAAACAACCAATAACGTTCCATCGAAGCTCCTGTGCTCAACTAATAAATTATCGACAAAGTCACAGTTTACTATGGAAAACGATACATTAAAACTGCCGGGTGCAACAGACGTGCAGTACCTGAGCTCTTCAGAAACGAGAGGGCACAAAAGGCGACCATAATAGAAACCAAAGACGCTAAAGCGTTAAACATCGCACCTGCCATCTCTTTGCTCCGAGCCATGCGCAGATACAACTGTCAACGTATTCCGTTGTGTAGCTCTTGACCTTCGACCACAGCCTATGGCATTGCACGCAGACAGATGGTGCTGACACTTGGCTCAGTTTACTCTCGAAGACAAGCAGGTCAATGGACGAGGGAGCTGGTTGAAGCCACACCCCCATCCTATATAATCATCTTTCTATGCATCTTTATATGTACATGTATCTATGAAATTTTTGTAGCGCCCATTGAGGTAACTACTCAGAGGCGCTCCTTTAGATAAATTCGTCGTATTCAGAAACAGCCAGAGGTTGATGCCCGGGTATTTTCGTCTATGTATTATAATCCAAATATATATTTTTTTAGCGCAGGTTGAAAAGCGAAGTAAACGAGAGGTGCTCACTACACTATCCCGTTTGATGCTAACTGAAATTTATAACTAGACTACTAGTACATCATTAGGTAAAACATTACACACAGGAATAATTATTCTTTAAACTTTTAATCCAACTATTCACTTCGCCTGAGTGGTGATAATGCTGTTCTAATTCTGCTAATTATGGCTCAAGAATCATAAATAAAGGATATTATTTTCTAGACATCGTCAACGCATTCGATTCCTACAATGATTAATCATCTATAAAATTAATTATCATTCTATACCGTAGGGGGTCTGTTGACCATAAATACAGTGAGAGGCAACAGTATAATGATTATAACATTAAAAATTCTTAACAGTCAATGCATGCATGCAGTCAGCGACGAGCCCAAGCACACAAGCGAAGCCCTACAAAGTATACCAGACTATGTACAAACAATAATATATTTACACAAACACACAGACACCCACACACACCCACACACACCCACACCCACACACACCCACACACACCTATGCGACATCAATTCGTGGCTGTGTATCCTTATCCACTGTCAATATTAATATTGCTGTTGAAGTTTCTCTGCTCAACTAATTGACAGCAGCAACTGCAGTAGAACCGTGTCGATAAAGAATACGGCGACCACCACACCACACACTTGTTCGATGTAGGTTAGGCAACAGAGACTACGATAAGCAGACGTTGCGTTCTAGAATCTAGAACAGACGAAACGTCCACAGGAACTGAAACACTCCACTGACTATTGAGACGTAGCCTAATTAAACACGGCTGGCTATGAGTCAATTTATCTTCGGAGTGCCGACATAATTACGCAGCTGATAAATATAATATGACTATTATAGTCGAGTGGAATGCCATTTACAGAAAGGGTTCAGTATACATGTAGAGAATTTTCACCGCCACTGCATGGTGCTCAAGTGTGTGCTTCTGGGAAAGGTTACTTTGTTCCTCTTCAGACTCAGATTGCATTGATCCGAGTCTACGTTCAGATTG
>OX243814.1:41593717-41632705 GCA_945859605.1 Lumbricus rubellus
ACTGACTGACTGACTGACTGACTGACTGACTGACTGACTGACTGACTGACTGACTGACGGAGTGACTGATTGACTAAGCTTGCCATTTAACAGAAGAAATTATGGCTTTAGCAGCATCTACTGCAGTGATGAAAATGAATATGGTTTCTTCCATCATTATATTCGAAAGTCTCAGTTTGTGTGTACTATGCGACTGAAGCAAGAAAACTAAAACGTACGACAAATGCACTTAACTCAAGCACTGCTCGTACGGTAGCTTGGTGTTGCCGGTCTTAGAGGCTAGATATAGGCCTACGTCTAGAAAAAAAGGAGGAGGACGACAAAAACGACGGCCCTTTTTTCTGCTGCGGTCAGTCGCGGTGGAAAGTTAGACGCATAATAAAGACGCATAATAATCATATAAATAGGCCTATTACAATTATAAATAATCATGTCATTGAAAGCTAAACAACATAGTTTCATAAAAAATTTTGCCTGTAAGTTTTTTTTTAGAAATCATTTAGAAATTCAGACGTGTTCGACTCCGTGCTTTGAGCTGGGAACGGCGCTCTCACTGCTCTCGAATTTCTCGGCTTCCACCGAGAATAATTCATCGCCTCAAGATCGATGTTATCAGTAGCATACGCTTAGTTGGGTACAGTGAGAAAAGAGAGAGAGAGAGAGAGAGAGAGAGAGAGAGAGAGAGAGAGAGAGAGAGAGAGAGAGAGAGAGAGAGAGAGAGAGAGAGAGAGAGAGACAAAGACACAGACACAGACAGACAGACAGAGACAGAGACAGACAGACAGACAGAGACAGAGACAGAGAGATAACGACATAGAGAGACAGACAGAGACATAAAGAGAGATAGAGACATAGAGAAAGACGGAGACAGATAGAGACAGAGAGACTGACACGCATTGCTCTTGGTTCATTTCGCACGAACTGCAACCATGAAGAATAGAGAATAGAGACTTTCCTGTGTTATATGCCCAGTTGTCTGGAGTGAGCTCCCGCAGGACCTATCTACCTACGTCTCTTTCCTAAGACTCTAACTGGATTTTTTTTATATTAAACTCAAAACTGTACTTTATTGTCGTGCTAGAGCCGGGAGCGCATCTGAGTAGCCTCCTTGAAGAAGCGCCATATAAATTCTGCAACGAATAAATGAAAACATCTAAACAAGATAGACCTACACATTAAACAAACCGTGGGAATAAAATCAACCAATCTTTTTTTTCAAATTCTTTTGACTTTTATTTTCCGTTAGCAGAATGACAGTGAACAGACCATACCAAGAATATAAATAAAACAAAGCTTAAGGCCAGAACTGTGTAGCTGCTACAGTAGCGTGTTCCTACAAAACTCATCAAGAACGACCTTTTCTCTTCCTGTGTTTTCTCGCGTTCGTCATGCATTTTTTTAAATTTCTCGCGTTTGCTATAGCGCCCCTTCAAGTTTCCACTCAGAGGTGCTCCCGACTACAGTGCAGGCACTGCATATGAGTTTCACACCGAAGCGCACTTCGATATTATTGCAAGTGACGGACTTGCTCAAAGTTCGTAGAGTAGTAAAGACGCAAACATCAAGATGAGAGAAGGAGATTGATGAGTCAGAGTCGTCATCATCATCAACAACAGCAACAAGAACAACAACAACAATGATGATAAAACGCGATCAAATCCTATGCTTGTGTAGTAGAAATCTAGCCTAGGTTATACTATCATTGTTGAGAACTTGGTGAGTCTCTCTCTAAGTTCTCTATACTCACCGTCTCATCGTGTTACGGTGTCATCACAGACGTATCTTCATTTTCTCTTGGTTCTTCATCGTACAATATGGTATCTATAGTACGTAACCGTGGCAGCCTTGCCCCCACCCAAATAAATCCATTTAGCATCGCTACTGATCCCAGATACGAAAGGCCTTGCAACACCATTCTTGCCGCTACTTGCAACGCTCTTCCACGATGAATCGTCGAAGTTGACATTCATCCACTCCGACGTGTATGTGGTAGAGGCTTTCCAGCTTGCATTTGAGCTTAAGGTGTCAGAAGAGGCGAGTAAACCAATTGTTCCTGATGATTCGTTTTCTATCATAACAGCAATGACAGTTGCGGTCAGTAGCAAGGTCACACTGTCCGCCTTCGTCCAGTCGTTCGCATTTGGTAGGTTGGTTATTTCAACGCCATCGATGAAGAGGTGCTTAATCGTATCGTATCCCGTGATACTCAAGACTAAAATTAAAACAGAAATTTAACGGTTACACAGGCCCGGATTAACCACGGTGCTGATTGTGCTGCTGCACAGGGCCCCAAGTTTCAGTGGGGCCCCCAAATTGTAAAAGTAAAAAAATAAAGTGAGGATTCACGAAAGAAACAGTGCAAAGTGCAATGCATTATGCATAGCAAATTAGCAATCATAGCAATGACTAAATAATTTATATAACCAAATAATGTCATAATATATGATGACGTCACCTTGATGTATCCGGGTATCCCTCTCAACCTGTACGAGTCACTGATAACCATAGGCGTAGGAGACGGGGGTCCAGGGGGGGCAAATGCCCCCCAAATTTCGGGCAAGTGTGGTTTTTCGGGCAAGCAATCCGGGAAAAGTAAAAAAATGTATAAAGAAATTAAGAAATTTCGGAATTTAGACTAAAAAAAAAAAAAAGGTCGTCAGATTTTTCGGGCGGAAAAGTAACGGAAATTTTCGGGCAATTTCAACCGGACGACTAAAAAAAAAAAAAAAAAGGTCGTCAGATTTTTTCGGGCGGAAAAAGTAAAAAGTTACGGGAATTTTCGGCCGGACGGAAAAAAAATTTCGGGCAAAAGTTAAACTTTTGCCCCCCCACTCCTGAAATGTCCCCTACGCCTATGCTGATAACTTTTGTGAAGGAAATGCGAGGGACTTTCGATGATATAGGCCTAGAGCAGGGATTTTTAACGTGCAGTTGTACACAAAATGTGCAGTTCTAAATGGATTTGTGCAGTTGTAGAAGCACTTTTGCACAGTTAAAACAAGCAAAAAATGGTTATTGTCCTCCGATTGGAAGCAATTTACCATGGAGGATGGGAAGAAAAAGCAGGAGTTGTGCAATTATAAAAATTCCTCAAAAAACAGCCCTGATATAGAGAAGAATATCCAGGGATACGTGTATAATCACCAATGTAGGAAAGCCGAACCACGGACGGTGGGCGGAGTTTAGCCAGAGCTGGGGAAGTGAAGGCTAAGCCCCCACGAAGGTCCAGAGTCATATTTTTTACCATGAAAATGGTATCTTTTCCAGGGCTTAGCCCCCCAGAAGGCCCAGACTCAAAAATATATGCGGGGAAATGTTTTTTTTTCAAGAGCCGAAACTTCAATCTCATGACTAAAAAAGGTCAATTTTTGGCGGAGAGAATAGCATGGTTTTATGATATTTCGACCTAGTGACTAAAAAAGGTTGCCAACTTTTTTGTGCCGAGGAGAAAAATTTCGGCGCCGCTCACTCTGGACTAAGTTTCCGCCCCAACCTAAGCCCAAGTTTTTAGCGCCCTCCCCCCTCAAGAACGGAAACCAAACTCCGCCAGTGCGTGAGTCGTGAGCTCGTGACAATTATTGTCCTGTCTACTTCTTATGTGCTGTAAAGTATAACAAATGACGTTTCGGGTTATTGTATGTCTGTCTGGCTTCTTAAAATTGTAAGGGGCCCCGTCATTCAATCAGCACAGGGCCCCCAAAACTGTAGATCCGGGCCTGCGGTTACATATGTTGTGTTCAATTCGTCGTTTTATATAGCTCATTCTGTCTTTATAGACGCTTTGTTGTGCATAATCTTGAACAACTGCATTCATGAAGTCTAAATACAGTAGGCCTACATATTTAGGTGCATAATGCATATTATGCGTAGGCTACCTACATATAGATTCCCACATACATGTATATTTAGTACTGGCACGCATAATCGTCGCATGCGTGTACTCTTAAGTGTAAGACTTGTACCTAAGACCTGGTAGCTATAGCCTATAGGCTATATCTAAAGGCTAGGTCTATTATAATAATACACACACAATTACACAATACACATGCATGATTACATAAACACATGCACACATTCGCATAGCTTTATACATATAAAATATATAAACACATTCCCACAAATATAAATACGTACACACAGGGTGAGAATTGCCGGGGGGTTGGGGGGGTTCAACCCCCCCAGTCATTTTTAGAGCCCCATGTTAAAGTATGTTTTTCGTACCCCAATTTCAAGTTTATCATAGGCCAACCCCCCCAGTTATTTTTCCACAATTCTCATACTGCGTGTTTCGTGTTAATATTTAATACTGATCCAGGTTTATTATTAAACAAGACTAATCGTACATAAGGTCCATGTGATACGAGCCTCCAGTTCAGAGCCAGACAGAGAGTACCTATCACATAGAGTATACACTAACTTATCACGTAACATCTTCCCTTTTGTTATTTAGTTTTAGAAGTCCAATCTTACACCTAATGTTTATAGTCTAAGCTAATAGTTTGTTCTAAGTTTGAAAAGTCCAATCTTACATTTACTATTTATAGTCTAAGTTTATAGTCTAACAAACAGTCTCAAATGGGGAGCAACTACAAATCAAGTTTGACAACAGGTTTTGATATTCGTCCCGATCTTGTCCGAGGGTAGTCCACTGTGGCAGTATGTGACTCCGACTCATGTGCATCTGCTGGTGCAGGTGTAGGTTGTTGCATGTGAGTCAGAGGCAGAGGAATGACAGGACTTTTGAATCGGCACTGTGCATCTGGTGAGTAGTCCCGGTTTTCATCCTCATCTGGAGTCATGGAAGGGTCATGGATGTCAGCAGGTTCTGCATCAGCCTCCAGATGATGTGACGCTTGTGCAGGTCGTATCAGTTGTCGATTTCGTCTCATTGTTCGGCCTTCAGGTGTTATGACCTCATATGTCCTGTATGGTAGCTTTCTAGTAATTGTCGCTGGTCTCCACTCACGCTGATGAGGTGCAACTGGTTGCAAACGCACTGGTTCCCCAACAGCCAGAGGACGAAGCTCACGCCTATGGTATCCTGTGCGTTCTGCCCATTTTGCTCGTCTGTTTTCTTGGAGTTCTTTTGTTTCTCGGTTTTCAAACGAAGGTCGTAGATTGCTGTAAGTAGTCGGCATAATGGTTTTAGTGCGCCTACCAAATAGGCGCTGTGCAGGGCTGATATCCAAACCTTCTGTGGGAGTATTTCTCAGGTTTAAGAGTCCAAGATAAGGGTCTTCATTAGCAGCATGGCATTTCCGCATCAGACGCTTTGCAACCTTCACTGCAGCTTCAGCAGCTCCATTGGCCTTACTGTTGCCTGGAGAGGTGATCACATGTTGAAACTGCCACTGTTGGCTGAATGTCTGGAATGCATTTGAGGTGTATTGTGGTCCACCATCACTGATCCGAGTGTCAGGTATTCCATGGCGTGCGAAATGATGCTTCAGTTTTGTGATCACTGTTTCAGAGAGTGTGTCCGGTAGAAAATCAACCTCAAAGAAATGGCTGCAGTAATCGACTGTTACAAGGTAGTTCCTCTCATTTATTGAGAAAATGTCAGAACCTACTTTCTCCCATGGTCGATTGCATACTTCATGGACAAGCAGAGGTTCCGGAGCTTGCCTGTCACTGAAAGTGGCACATACTGTGCAACCTTCAATGTACTGTCTAATATCCTGTGTCATGCCAGGCCAGAAAATAACATCACGTGCTCTCCGCAAACATGAATTGATGCCTAAATGTCCTGCATGGAGTCTTTTCTTCATGTCCTCCCGCATTGATCGAGGTATGACAACTCGTTCTCCTCGCAATATGATACCGTCCTGTACTGAGAGTTCATCGCGATAGCTGTAGTAAAGTGCAGCCGCTTGAGGTAGTGTCGCTTTGTTCGGAGGCCAACCCTTGACAACGACATCACGCAGAATTCTCAAAGACTCGTCCTGCTCTGTGGCATCCCTTATTTCTGATAGTCGACTGTCATTGATAGCACTGAAGGTCAGATTGCTCACTGTCTGAATGTCTTGCTCCGGTTGTCTTCCCAGGGGTGCCCGAGAGAGTGCATCAGCAATAGGTATAGAGGTTCCTGGTCGGTATTCCAGTGAGAAATCATATTTTTGAGTTCTTAGAAGGAGGGATTGAAGTCTCTTAGGAGCCTTTGACAATGGCTTGGAAACGATGGCTGTCAATGGTTTGTGGTCAGTTATGACAGACACAGGTCGACCATAGGTGAAATGGTTGAATTTCTCGAGTCCAAAGACTATGGCGAGCATCTCTTTCTCGATCTGGGCATATCGTGTCTCTGTCTCAGATAGCGAGCGGCTGGCATACGCAATTGGTCTGCCCTGCTGCATCAGTGCAGAACCCAGACCGTACTCACAGGCATCATTTTCCAAAATCAGTTCTTTGGCAGGATCATAGAAAGCCAGGACAGGCGTTTCTGTGACAATATGCTTTATTGTGTTGAATGCATCCTCTTGTGAAACAGACCAATTCCAAGGAGTGTCTTTTTTCGTCAGATTTCTCAGCGGTTCTGTGAGAGAGGACAGATGGGGAAGGAATTTTCCCAAATAGTTAACGATACCCAAGAATCGTCGCAGTTCTTCTGTGTTTTCTGGTGGTCGCATCTCCGTTATTGCTCGGACTTTTTCAGGGTCAGCCTGCAGACCGGCAGCAGATATTTTGTGTCCCATGAACACAATTTCACTCAGTTTCAGCTCAAATTTATCCTTGTTCAACCGGATGCCTCGTTCTTGGCAACGAGCCAGGAATTGATCAAGGTGCCGATCATGTTGCTCTTCCGTACGTCCATGGATGACGACGTCATCGGCAATGCAGACCACACCCGGGAGATTGTCAAGCGCGTCACGCAGCTTCTTTCCAAAAATCTCAGACGATACCGATGTGCCAAAGGGCAGACGCAACCATCTGTAACGTCCATAACAAGTCTGAAACGTTGTCAGGAAACTTGACTCATGATCAAGTTCAACATGCCAGAAACCAGAGGAGAGATCAGCTTTAGAGAAAACCCGCGACTGACCAAGTTCATGAAGCGTGTCTTCCAGAATTGGCAGTATGAAATGTTCACGTTTTAATCCATGGTTGAGTTCTCTTGGGTCAATGCAGACTCTGAGATCACCGTTCTTTTTCTGGGTAACCACAATCTGGCTGACCCATGGAGTTGGTTCATCAACTGGTGTGATAACACCCAGGTTTGTCAATCTCTCGAGTTCCTCTTTCAGCTTGGGTTGTACTGCCAGTGGAAGACGTCTTGCAGGCATGACCACTGGATGAACCGATGTGTCCACGTTCAGATGCACCGGTCCTTCGAGAGTACCCAGCGTGCCATCAAAGACATTACCATACTTGTCAGTCACTTGCTTGTCAGTGATTGTCAGCACTCTGTGTAGATTGTAATCATTCACCGTAATGAGTTTCATCTGCTCAGATGCTGATAGGCTCAGAAGAGGTGTCAGATTTTCTTTCACCACTAGAAACTCCACGTTGTATCGTCTCTTGTTCTTCGGGTTCTTCAGTGTTGTGCGACAGGATCCCAGTGGTGTAAAACGAGTTCCATTCCACATTGTTAACATCTTATTAGTGGGCGTGATATACGGAGCGTAACGTGAAGGCAGAATGTTCACAGAGGCTCCAGTATCTATCTGGAATATGATAGTTTCATCGTTTATCATCATTTTACACTTTATGTCTTTCTTCATATTACTGCTGACACGGACCTTTTCAACAGAGTTGACCCATTCTTCTGGCACTTCAGAGTATGCCTCATTCACTTGGTGAACTTGTCTCCTGCGTTGTGAAGGAACGGTTGGCTGGCTGTTAGGACAGGACTGTGCAAAATGATTTCTGAGAAGGCACTTGTTGCAGGTTTTTCCCCAGGCGGGGCACAAAGATTTGACCAAGACATGTTTCTGCCCACAGAATTTACAGAGTTTTGGGTCTTTGGCATTGGCTGATACTGTTGGAGGAGGATTGATCCTGTTAACATGTGAACCTCCCACCAGATGGATGGTGTCATTTCTAAACGCCTTGCCTTGGGATAGAGCGATTTCCCCAGCTCGGCAAATGTCTATGGCCTTCTCTAGTGTGAGAGTTCGCTCACGTAGTAACAGTTGCTGAGTGGCTTCTTCTCGAATGCCCAGAACTATACGGTCACGCAACACTGAATCGACACAGTTGGCACAAAAATTACAAGATTTAATTAGCAGCCGTAGAGATGTAAGAAAGCCCTCAAAATTTTCACCATCGTTCTGATTACGCTTATTGAACATATAACGCTCATAAGTTTCATTGATCTCACCCACAGCGAAATCGTCGAATTGTTTCAAGATCTCGTCCACCGTGCGGTCGTCTTCACCAGTAGAGAAATGAAATCCGTTGTAGGTTTTCAGCGCTTGGTCGCCCATGACGTGTAGGAGAAGTGCAACTTGATACTGTTGGCTTTGTTGGGCCATATTGGTAATTATGGTGTAGTTTTTCCACTTCTGCTTGAAAGAACGCCAATTGTCAACTAGGTTATCGTCCATGCAGAGAGGCGCTGGGGGTCGAATACCCGCAATAGGTGCAACGACAACTTCCGCCATTTTGTACGTAGAGGTGCAGAGTTAATATCGTTCGTGAAAAGTCAGTTTCGAAAAGTTACAGTTTCAACGCTGGTTTAGACGACACTGGTGTGCACCGCTGTCACCATGTTTCGTGTTAATATTTAATACTGATCCAGGTTTATTATTAAACAAGACTAATCGTACATAAGGTCCATGTGATACGAGCCTCCAGTTCAGAGCCAGACAGAGAGTACCTATCACATAGAGTATACACTAACTTATCACGTAACACTGCGTACACACTTAAATACCAATATTGCATGAGATAAAACTCACCTTCGGAACTTTGACTTGGTTGCAACCAGTTGGAACTTTGACCGGTACAATCCTTTCTCTGAAATAGAAACGCATTATTGCAAGAACATTGGATTAATAAAATAATGTGTTATTCTGAATTATTTGAGGTGATCTAGTTTTATGCGGTTGTGCCTTTTGCAAAATACATAAATTTTCTTATTCAATTTAAGAATTGTGCCTCACAGTTTACGCAATGATTTACTTCAGATTCAAAACGAGCCCTATAGGCCTATCGAGAGTTTCTGTCAAATACGTGTTTTTCATCTGTGAACTGTGATCTCCAATAATATCGCAAATTTAACAAGAATATATTAAAAACAAATAATAAGACAATTTCGTAGCAGCAACCGAAGCTTTACTAACCTCGAAAAAGATGCACTGGGATGTCGTTACGAAGTTTGTTGGAGTGTAGAAATACAGTTCGCACTTCCTGGCTGTGGCATTCCAGTTGAAGGAAGTACAGTCTGGTTCAAAGGTGCACTTCCATGAGCAGAGGGCGTTTGGCGGAGGACAGACGGAGTTTATCGATGGTAGATTCATGTGGTCGACATCATAAATGACAGAAGGTGGATCAGATGCACAGAGTGACGCTCCATTAGCACTCAATCCAAATTTGATTGAGTTTGACGACAGAGTGCCAAAGCAGAGGATCAGAAAAGAGATTGTGATAAGAGCAGACATTGCGGTTGTTTCAAATAAATTCAACTTCAACTTCAAAGTTCTTTTGGAATCTGTCTAACACTCTAACTCTAACTAAAACGAGACTCTGATAAAACTTCATGACTACTATAGCCTACACTTCTACTTTAAAATTTAGCGAATATCCGCGTCTTGTAATATACATGTAGGCTTTAAATATTATAGGGCCTATAATGTCTCATGTGATTCGAATAGCCTACTCCAGATAATGTCTAACTTATGAATACTGCTGAAAGCAATCCGCAAGAGCAGTTTGCTCTACAAAAGGCACTGCAAATATTAAGAATGAAACACAGTGTAATATTAAATTATACCAATGTTTGCAACTAACGTTAGCGTTGTATGACTGAAGAAGCATTTCTGTATTCCTGTCCGACTCGGGGAGAGTTTTGGACCGTGCACGTGGTAACCTATAATAGATGTGGCGGGCCTACGTCATACTCTATAGCCTCGTGTAAGCCTTTCGTATAAATTATACTGTAAATGAATGGAGTTCGGCACTCGCTTGATGATCTAATGAGGTTGCAATTGGATCCATTGATTCAAGGATTTCCTGGCAGAAAGAACAAACTAGCCTATGCATTATAAATGGCGACAGTTATAATAGCGTCAAATGCGAACAACGGTCCCCATCGATTCTGCATAATATCCTCGCTTTTATCTGTCATATGCGGCTTTATGCTGCGAATCAAAAACTATTATTCAGATGAAAGGTAGAAAATACATGTAATCTGGTGCAATTAATTTCAATTCATGGGAAATTCGTGCCATTGTTAGCAACTGAAAGCGTGCAATTATACTTCGGAAGAGTGATGGTTGCACGAAATGATTTAATAAGCTTACATAAAAGACTTAATAAATTTCAAATTGATTTCTTTAGACTGCAACCTCGATGTCACTCCCAGTTCACACTCTTTTAGGCTAATGAACACTATACACCACCAAGCCGCTCTCCTTCCTATCTGACTCTTTTCACAATAGTAGGCTAATTCTAATTTCAAGTTGCAAGTTATAGGCTACCAGTGTCAGGAAAGTTACCATAGGCCTAATAAATAAGCTGTCTGAAATAAAGTATTTTATTAAGTAGGCCCTATTTTGAACATAATCTTGTGACACATTATTTTCAGCTTCATATGGAATATAAAACTTGTTAGAATTTATATTCTTACTTCCGTTACGGTTCCAGGTGTTCACGTGACCCTTTGACCTAGGCCACTGTCAATCAGTGCACCCGACATCAATACGAAACAATTACTAAAGGTTTTTTGCAATAGGCCTATTACTATGAACTCCTAATATGTCTTTCTTTACTCCAATGTCTTTCCGCTCGAACGCCATCTTGCGTCTGTTGCTATATAGGCTATACAGTACAATGTAAGTCAGGAGCAACTCTGATGAGTCCATCTCGAAAAGGTGCTATATAAATAGGTCTCTCCGACTGCACAAGCAAATCAACATCTACAGGGTAGACCAAAAAAGCCTCCCTTTAATTAAATTGTTTTTGTCACTTTTTGTTGCGTTATGTTTTTGAATCGTCAAAAAGCAGTGTGTGTTCTCACTAAAAGTTATGCAACTTAATATGTTCTGTTTGAATTGATTTGGTGAAATTTGGAAGTGGTACGTAGATATGAAATGCCTCTAAGGCTTTAAGTCTGTGAAATTTGATTTAGAAATTCTTACTTCTGGCCAAGACATTAGCAAAAAATCTTTGGTAGTCTTTTTGGTCCACCCTGTGCATGTTGACCATGTCGATGATGTCACAATATAA
Source organism: Lumbricus rubellus (assembly GCA_945859605.1). NCBI lineage: Eukaryota > Metazoa > Annelida > Clitellata > Crassiclitellata > Lumbricidae > Lumbricus > Lumbricus rubellus. Next base: position 41,605,103 of record OX243814.1, read on the forward strand.
AGCGCGAACGTGCAAAGATGTTCATGCCATTGTTTGTGGTCTTGGACGAGCGGCATTTTATGAGGTACACAAGCAGGTAGTGTCATCTCTAATGGAAGCTGGTTAATGGAAATAGCATCGAAAATAGATGTTCATTGTAGACCTGCATGGTGGCGAATATTATAATTAGGTGACTTGTCAATCGAATCTGTTTGCTTAGTCTTTCGTCCGAGTGATAACCGCACACGGTGTAAACACTTGTCATCGTGAGATTCGTGACTGTCTTTACTGCAGGTCTATTATAATAGTGATGAAGATGTACAACTGTGCGTATCCTACTAGCTGAGGAAATCGGGTACGAACTACTACACAGTGAAATGTAGACAGACAGAAACGACAGATAGACAATTAGACACTTGGATATAATATTATTATATAGCCTACATGCAGAAATGGAATAAGTCTAGGTAAAATGATGGTCTTGATCAAGTTGCTCTCACTTTTCTTTTCTTTTTCAAAATGATAGACAATAATTTCTTATGCTGATCAGAAGATAAAGTAATGTCGTGAATAGGCCAGACCCAGCTGCAAGCGTAATACCAATTGTAAATGGAGAAAATCCGTGCGCCATTAGGACGACGCTTTTCAACGCTTCGCCCACGAACAGTGTTTAATCTGGACGTCTCTGGGGTGGGTAAGAAGTTTCCTCCCCAGTAATGGTAGCCTACTTCCCCTCCTCCAAATCGAGATGTGTTGTTTTCATGTAGCTACATACCATTTCCCACCCTCCAAAAATGATGCACGTAAAATTTCCGTCCCCCAAAACAAAAAATTCGGCAGCTCTTGTTTACACATGTACATTAGGTAAAATTTCCCCGTCAGAATAATTAACTCGACAGCACTGCAGCAAAGCCTAGTTGATTTACTGTTCATTGTTCAAGTGCATCGTTGATTTACAAAAAGGTCATCAGATAAACTTTCCGGTCAAAGGGTCGTCGCTGTTGGACTCAGCGGTTGCCGTACGCCCAAAGAGTAAGTATAGGCCTACATCATCGTCTAATATGATATCTGTAGTAAGTAACCGAGGCATACTTGGATCCACCCTGGTAGATCCATTGAGCATCGATACTGATTCCAGATATAAGAGCGTTATATCCGTTACTGGATGCTTCCTTCCAGGCGGAATCATCAAAGCTGACATTCATCCAGCCCAGCGTTTTGGTGGTAGAGACTTTCCAGCTTGTATCCGTGCGTATGGTATTGGAAGAGGCGAGTAGACCAATTGTTCCAGCAGGATTGTTTTCTATCATAACAGCAATGACAGTTGCGTTTAGTGGCAGGGTCACACTGTCCGCCTTCGTCCAGTCATTCGCATTTGGTAGGTTGGTTATTTCAACGCCATCGATGAAGAGGTGCTTAACTTCATCGTCGCCAGTGAGACTCAAGACTAAAACGAAACAGCGGTAAGCTTATAGCGGTTACGTACATGTATAATTGTATTCTTGTCGTCAATTGATATAGCTCATTCTGACGCCTACGTTTAGGCCTATTCATGCTAACTGCATGCAAATAATGTGTTGCGGTGGGCTTACATGATTACATACTTAGATACCCACATACATGCTTGCTGACATGTGCACTGTACAATGTACATGCACATGCTAAGTAACAATAGCCTGAAAGAACGTTTTCTTAACTAATGTTCAATGTTTTATATTAGTATGCTAATTATTTCACACTTATTAAGATAGTTTGTTTGTTTGTATGTGCACTTGTTATAGGCCCAGCGCCCTTTCAAGCTCTCTCTCTCTCTCACACTCTACTCAGAGGCGCTCCCGAATGCAGAGCGGACACTGCATCGGAGTTTTACGCCGAAGCGCTGATCAATAATTAATGTGAGTGAAGGATTTTCCCAAGGTCCCTACGCGGTGGCTTGAGGGTGGATTCGAATCTCGAACCTTCCGGCTTCAAGGCAACGACGCCACCATTTGTCTACACCATCGCGCCCCACGATATAAACACGTTTATAGGCCCTACATACATTCACACACATAATTATGCTAAACATACACAAATACAAACAAAAACACTATATAAAATACCAATATTTAGATTACTCACCGTCGGAGTTTGGACCGGTGCTGTCCTTTTTCTAAAAATAGAAACGAATTTCTTGCAAGAACATGGGATTTACGTTTCCTTCTGAATGGGATTTTACTTAAAAGCGATGTATTTTTTGCATTAGACATACGTTTTCCAACTTGGACATAATTTATATGCAACGCATCTGTGAGAATCGCGCGAGAATGCAGTAGGCCTATTATAATAGACTGATAATGAGATCTCTGGAGAGTTTCTATAGCTATGTACGATACGCGCTTTTAAATCTGCTATCTACAATAACAACTTTAATAGTAAGATTCAACAAGAAATTGAAGTTTCATTAACCTGGAAAAAGGTGCATTGGGATGTCGCTACGAAGTTTGTTGGAGCGTAGAAATACAGTTCGCACTTCCTAGCTGTGGCATTCCAGTTGAAGGAAGTACAGTCTGGTTCAAAGGTGCACTTCCAGGAGCAGAGGGCATTTGGTGGCGGACAGACAGAGTTTATCGATGGTAGATCCATGTGGTCGACATCATAAACGACAGAAGGTGGATCAGATGCACAGAGTGAAGCTCCATTAGGACTCGATCCAAATTTGACTGAGTTTGACGATGAAGTGCCAAAGCAAAGAATCAAAAACGAGATTGCGACCAGAACGGACATAACGGCTGTTTCAAATAAATTCATCTTCAACTTCAAAGTCGTTTTGTAATCTGTCCGAATAAAAATTTGTAGGTAAATACACGAAGCTCTAATAAAAATCTCATCTACTGCAAATTACTCTAGAATTTAGCGAATAATACGTAGCCTAAGTGCCGTGCGTTATGTCCGATTTGCATAGAATATTCCAGCTATAGTATACTTTTCTCCAACATATAACTATTGCTGCGAAACTTTAGCATAGGCAATTTTTCATCAAGAGGCGCTACATAAGACTAAATGAAAAAATACAACACAGTGTAATATTGTAATATGAAGATGATTAGACTCTATATCCAGTGCTGTTAACGTGTGACTAGGCCTAGCCTACCTGCACGAAATGGAGAAGAGCTGGACCGCTCTTGAATGTGATAGATCCACGTCCTGCTTTGTGTTGGCCCACCTCAGTTTTGCTAGACCCACTGTAGGCCTACGTTTAATCAATGGTATTAATCACTCATATGCAACCTCATATTGTATTGAAAGGATCTCGACAAAAACAACACAAACAATGAGTATAAATGGCGATCATTGTTAGCGTTCCTTGCGAACAATGGTACGGTAGCTTATTATTGATTAACATTTCTGCACAGTCTAGCTATTTGTCACAATTATACGTGCTTTCCTGCACTAATCAACTGTAATGAAAGGGAGAAATTTGTGCATGCAATTAGCACTCACGTGACATTGATGGCATCTGAATGCATGCCTCTGAAGTAGCCTACTGTCCTCGGAAGAATCATAATATTTGCATGACATGAAATGCATAGGCGGAATTACTAAAATTACTTACTAATAAGTTAGTAAGTCCTGCCTAAAAAATTAAAATTCGATTTACAATTACTCACTAATAAGTCTTGCTTAAAAAATTAAAATTCGAATTAAAGTTATTTGCTAATAGGCCTTAATTTAACCTTTGGCCCAATGTGACCATAATTATATCGCTCCCAGTTCAGTTGCATGTACCTTCGTGAGTTATTCTTTATCTAGCTCAACTCAGCTCTATTCCCTCCTCATTCTTTGTAATTATCTGACTCTATTCAGCCCTTAGAAGGGGGTGTGGCTATGCAGGGCTCCGAGATATTTTGACATTTTAATTAACAAGTATTAGGCTACTTGACACCAATACCCGAATGGAAACACAACGGATTTGAACATACATGTAAATATTATCGTGAGGCACGGTGGTGAAGTGGTGGGTTCGGAACCTTGGAGTCGGGGGTTGCAGGTTCGAATCCAGCTCAAGTCGCCGTGTAGGGACCCTGAGCAAGTCTTTCACTCGCGATTGCTCGTGCGCTTTGGTGTGAAACTCCGATGCCGTGTCCGCGCTATAGTCGGAGCGCCACTTTGTGATGTCACGGTATTGTGTTGACTTCACAGTCTGCTTTAAAACGAATGTCCTCATAGATCCCTGTATACTAGCGTATTGTAAAGAATATTGTACATATTCTAAGGTTTGAAGCAGTAGATTTTACAGGAGGGTTATAATTCCATTGCATATGACAGCCTACTCTGCCAGTGGCGGCGCCAGACACTTTTTGTAGCCAGGGCATAGCCAGGGCAGTCATACAAGTAACCAGGGCAGAGGGCTACTTACTCGCATGCGCGGTAGTACTTGGGACTAATATCGATATTAGTCCAAGGTAGTATGGACGTATACATAGACCTATAATCCAGTGTACTGGTAAATTTTTAGGTGAGTGTATTCTCGCTAGCGCCGAAAAAAATACTTACAAAATTTGACCTTTTTAGTCATCGAAATTTCTGATACCCTGATTAGCCGTATACATGACCTGTGTAAACCGGGGTGTATATATAATAGGCTACTGGTAAATTTCTTACGACCTTTTTGGGCCCTTAGACCTAATACATGTAGGCCTACGTTCGCGGCGGTTCAAAAGAATTTTCGCTATCTTCGACTATTTTCTGAACGTAATTTCAAGTCTCAAACTTTTTTAAATTTATTCTTTGTGAGGCGAGTATGTATACCCGCGTATACGCTCGTTTACGGAACTGAGTACGCGATGCCATTTTTTAAGGTGAGTGTAGGCCTACACGCTGTATATCCGCGTATAGGTGTATACCTTCGTGTAGACCCCTGCCTATAATTTGGCGCTACCGTGCTCGCCATAAATCAATATAATACATCCTACATTATTAGGCCTAGGAGTAGGATTGGCTGGTCCGAGGATCCTATGTAGGCCTCGTCTATAATTATATTGATTACGCAAATACTTTCGCTTCATTAAAAAAACAACAAAGCGACAGTTATGCCTATACTGTTGGTTGTATTCGACAACCAGAATTTTTTCCGTGCCATAATTTTTGGCTTCCAGAACTTTTGCCCTGCCGGCATTTTTGCCCTGCCAGAATTTTTCTCTCCCATAATTTTTTTCCTACCGCAATTTTTGCCATTCCAAACCGACGGACGTGAACAGTAGGCCTATTCAACAATATGCCCGAACAAATTCTGACAGGAAAAAATTTCTGGCAGGGAAACGACCAGGGCAACAACCCCCGCTTTTTTACCAGGGCATTTGCCCTGCCATGCCCTGGCGTAGCGCCGCCACTGTACTCTGCACCACTCGTCACTCGCTGCCCCTATACCCTCGAACGGTCACCATGCACTTCCCCTTCCATGCGTTGCAAGTGATAGCACTTATGTGGGTGGGGAGCACCTCTGAATCGCTGATTGGCGCTTATAAATGTTTGATTACAAATTACAAGTATACAAAACTGAAAAGTAGGCTTGTGTAACTTGTCTGATCTAATATGTAACATATATATATATAAACTTTACAGATGTTCTTACCTTCAGTCACACCTGGCTGTCCACGTAAGCTTATGGTCCAGGGCTATTTTAAGGAATTTTTAGAAATGCACAACTCCTTCTTTCCTTTCCCATCCCCCATGGTAAATTACTTAAAATCGGAGGACAATGACCTTTTTGCTAGTTTTAACTGTACATAAGTGCATCTAAAACTGCACATTTTGTGTACAACTGCACGTTAAAAAAAGCTCTGTCATGGTCATTACTTCTAAACAGATGTAGCCTATCTAAGACATAATATTAAATTTTGTTTCGCATGGTGTGCAGAATAGCTTATTTACAATAATATTAGCTATAAAAACAGTTAAGACGCATTTACTCTGTCAAACATAACTAGGGCCTACCTGCGCTATGAATTAAGCAGGTGTGTTTACGTTGCTATGCCTCGGGAGTCTGTTACAGTAGAGTACATTTTGATTCTTTTTTAAACCAAGAACGTACAATTATAGTCCTGCAGTTAGTGCATGCTAAACCGTCAGCCCAATGTCTGATGTTCGTATCCCAGCATTCGCCAGAAAAACCAGAAAGGTGTTTAGGCCAAAGATGTCTTCTCTACTGCTGTCCTCCAGTGAATGAAACTATAACGTTCATGGGAAGAACTGAGTCGAGGCATAAGATTCGACCAAACGCCTTCAATTTAATGTCTCTATAGGCTATTTTGTGGTAGGCTAAGCAGCAATAGAACAGCTCGTTATATTAGGCCTAACTTCCACTGACAGTGGATATTATCTGATTCTCCCTTAAACTTTTATGAACAGTAGCAGAAATTGTGTAGCTATTGTAATTGATCAAGTAGGCCTAGGGCTTTAAAACTTACTGCTCCCCTTCGCTGTGCTGGGGTCGGGAATAACTCTGCAGTAAGCCTAACTTCCATGAAGGTGTGCTATATAAGCTAGAATGAATGAACGAATGAATAATAATAATAATAGTCACAGATCTTGTGGAAATTTTATAACTGCCTCGAATGCTTTGTGGTGAACCAAGTGCCGGTGTCACGAAATAGAGTATTCCCCCGTATTAATAGTATCCCCAAAATGAGGAAAAGTCGAAAAAAACACTTCCGTATGCATTTATTTTTGCAAATTAATTTTCATCTGCTTTGTTTTGAACAATGACACTAACAGGTATGTTTATTCCTACTAGATAATTTGTTTTGCTTTGGTTTTATAGCACTTAAAACATTTAAAACGCTTAAAAACACTCGGAGACACTAAATAAATTCGAGTTGCCTTTCTCTGAGCATTGCTTAGGTCACTTAAAACAATTAGAGTCACTTTAAATTTTGATTAGAGTATAAATTTTTTAATTATACACATTTTTCAAAAAATGGGATAGAATGGTTTATCCCCCTAGATATTCTAGACCGGTTAATTCCATCCGGGGAGATAGATTAATTCATCCCCCCGGATAGCTTTCAGAGGGGATAATCCTTTTCGTGTCACCGGCGCTAGCACCCCCATACCCCCCATTTGGGGAGGCCCGAGTTTGAAGGGGCCCCAGGGGGCCCCCAATTTAGCTGGTCATTATACCTATTTGTGACTGTATATATCGTAAACCGGGCATTTATTTGAGGCTCCAGATCCGGTCTGGTGCATGCCTCAACTAACCATATGGCACGGCCATAGCAGACCTAATTCAAACGTCATACCGGCCATACTGATTTTGGACATAGGCCTAAGTAAAGCCATTTAAACTAACTCATGCAGTTTCGTCCACTTTCTCAAACACAACATTTATAAATTGTAACTTATTGTAATTGCTAATTGAATGTGGCTCCAAAATAAAACCTGCGTGAGGCCCAAACATTAAACCCTGTGTAGGGTTGCAGATGTCCATGGTACATGTCTGATCTCATGTTTGCAAGGGGCCTCAAATGTAGCTGGCAATTATACCTTTCATGACGGTTCATTCCTGAAACCACGCACCGAATTATGTTTTAACGCAAAGCTTACAAAATAATATTACGCAACCAAAGGAGAGACTTGGGGTGTGGACAGGGGCATGGCCCCACAAATTGTGGTTGCGATGGAGTCCTTGTATTCCCAATATTTCAGAAATATTTCATAAGTATCATCCGCTGTCCATCAATAATAATCAATTTTTTAAAGGCGGCAGCCTATAAGCTTAAATGCTACCATTAAAGTTGGCAAATCGGACAAATTTAAACAATGGAGAGGAGACACTCTGAAGTCCTAAACCACGACTAACAGCATTAAAAATGAGCAATGTTGTAAAGAGGACAGCTTAAAATTCTACAATTAACGTACAGCGTGGAAATTCCAAAAATTTAACAATTGGGAGGGGGATATTTATTGAAGTCTTACACCATGTCTTTCAGCACTTAGCCTATATTATGAGAAATTTTGCTGAGATGACAGCTCAAGGTATGTGGGCCTCAAGTTTTATTTGGGGGGGGCCTCCGGTACCCTAGCGCCGGTGTGGTATGAAATTATGTCCGGCCATGAAATAATGTCCGGCTCCGCCCACTTCCGTTGTCAAGACAGTATTTCATGCGGCCTATGTATGAGATATTGTCCGGCATGAAATCGTGTCCGACTCGCCGTTACATGTATGCCGCTTGTCGAAGCAGTATTTCGTGAGATATTGTCCGTTTGAAAGATAAAATATCAGTAACACTTGCCAGCTATATTTTTGTCATCAGATCACAAAACATGGGTGTGAACAGTGGAATTATTGTTGTAAAGCACCATGCTTGTAATTGTCTTTGCGATGAACGCCGATGACCCTATTTCTATTTTTAGATAGAAATTCCCATCGTAGAACAGGCCAAGTGGTTATGAGTAGTGGCGTATGTAAATATGGGTTAAATCTGAAAATGGCTTGCGGCCTTCATAAATGCCTCAGCTAATTTCACTGCTCCATATTTCTGTTTATAATCGATTCGGCTTTCTAAATATATTAGCCACATGCAGCATTATTTATTCTTTTTTATAATCAGTCCGACTTCTTGCGTCGCGTGAATGCTTATATCAATTCTGCCTCTGTTTAGGCAACATTTTCTCCGGTGCAATAACTATTATATTCATTTTCATCAATCCTACTTCTATTTTTGCACCAATTCTGTTCATCAATCCAACTTGTATGGATCCAACGCTAAAACACACGCACTGGTGAATAATTTAGAATATGCTAAAGCGAGCATATACATGTACATTTCATTAATTTGCAGTAATCGTTACCGTGTGCAATAGAACTTCCATTTTGTCTGCAGAACCCTAGGCCTACTTCTTCCATTTGTCTATGACTGTGCTGGTACGGAAAGGTACCAGCTGAACATATTCGCTGCAGTGCATTTGAGGTAGGCCTATCTAGTGAACATTGCAATGGATACGATATCGATTGCAGTGAAATACAATAATTGTACCTCATAAATAATTAGTTATCATTATTTTTTGCCCTGGTTATTCTCTGGACACTGACATGACTACGGTTAGCTTTTCTTTTGCCATCACCTTATGCTTGTGCGCTCAACAGCGGGACTAAAGAGGTTTATACAGCAATTGCATATAATTGTGAAAGCGAGCCACTTCGTACGTAGTTGTCATTATTGTTATACATATATTTTGTATATAGCACAATTTATTCACAGCGTTGGTTTACACAATCAGTTCATTTATCTCAATGTTCCATTTTACACTGCCTCTCAAATCTCAATCGGGACAATTACTTTAGCAGTCAAATTTTTTAAAACACTTGCTACCACTATTACATATATTGAAACAGAAATTATTTGATTGGTGACTACATGACAGCTTTTAACTTGTTCTTCAAGAGCACATCAGACTCATAACATCCCAGATTTAACAAATCAGTGAGCTTGCTACACTTTTCCTGCTTGTTGCCATGGTTTTCTTTATGCAGCGAAGAAGTCAGTCTCAACCACTTACACCTTTCCTACAGCATGATAGATGAGACTGGGTGCAATCCAATTCCCTTCTACAAGTGGGGTGCGGTGGTGCAGTGGTGGCGTTGTTGCCCTGAAGCCGGAAGGTTCGAGGTTCGAATCCACCTCGCTGCGGAAGGACCTTGGGCAAGTCCTTCACTCACAATTGCTCAGCGCCTCAGGCGTGAAACTCCGATGCAGTGTCCACTCTGCATTTAGGAGTGCCTCTGAGTGGAGAGCTTGAAGGGGCGCTATAACAAGTGCACATACAAACAAACAAACAATAATACTAAATAAAGGTTTCATATGCTAAGAAAAACTTGTCAAGTGCTTATTAACAACACTTTTCATTTGTCAACCTGCATTCAAGAGTATAAACTTCAATTGTTTATGTAGGCATTTAATTTAATTACAACATGCATAGTTCACAAGAACAGAAAAATCATAATTGAAACAACTTATTCGGCAAAAAGTTGTTCAACGGTTCAACTTCAACCTGAGTCTAAGTTAAGCCAACTGCTAGACCAACCCTCACAATAACTAATATCAGTGCCACAGTAGTTTAAACAGTTATCTAAACACCACATTCATTTCCTATCACCAAAGATCAGTTTCCGTGACTCGCACTTAGCAACAAAATCACGTGCAATCTGTGAGACACCAACACTGTCGAATGAGTCGCAATGTACATGCAGGACCGCTAAATGATTAAAACACTCTTGACTCGTACTGTTCCATAGGTACGTCTTGAGACGCCTTAATGCTGAGAAGCTACGTTCTTAATGTTCTGTGCTATATTGTAACGGCTATTAGCAGCAGTCTGCGGCAAAATTTGGGAGGGACCGTCCCTAGCCTCTCGTCGGTAGCTGAGCTTCTTGTTCCCCGGTTGCTGTTCCTACAACCTGGAATGGTCTCCCTGCTACACTGCACTTAATTCCCAGAAGCCACTCCAATCTGTTCCTTAAGAACCTAAAGTCAAAACTGTCTTAATTTATGTCGGGCCAGGACATTACAGAAAATACAGGCCCACTACAACCACTGGCTCAATAAAGAGCGTCACATAGTAGTTAACTGGCTCTGTATGAACGGAGGATGAGGAGAGGCAGAAAGAGCTAAGGAGGATGTCCAGCCACAGAAGGTGTCGCCAATTCACATGGAACCACGTCTGATATCCATCAGGAGTGGGGGCTGTCTCCTACCACCGACCATTTCCTTCATTGACTGGAATGAACTCGCGAAATATTCGTTCTGTTTCCACTTGCTGTATCGCAAAAATCATAGCCTACAAGTGAAACATAAGAGTATTAGAATTAGGCAAAAACTTCAGTTACCCCAAAACTGCAGTATTTCACAGATTCCCATCATATAACATTCTCAACCTCTGGTTCGCGACCCCCACACAGAGGAGTCGCAAACAGATTTGCCAGAGGTCACCTGGACCCTTCATAAATTCGCAAAATATGTACACATGTAATAGCTATTTTAACGCTATCTATTATAATGCTATCTACAACATTCTATTCTAACGCTATCTACAATACTAATCAATTTTTAAAAATTACTGCAGCTATGATTCATCTGTTAGCAACAGCTTAAAGTGCTAGCACTTTTTCCATCGAGGATACACTACCATCCTCTCTGGTAGAGTATCCTCGTCTTTCTCTCATCTAAAAACGCCTGTTTTCTAGGGACTGAACGCACTGGGAGCGCTTCTGAAAGGTTCTTGCTGCGATAAGCGCTTTATAAATGGTCAGATACAATACAATCAGTGTGCAAATATAAAACAATTAAACAATGTTAGCGGACATTGATTGAAGTCTTAAACCATGTCTCTGAGACTACATTCTACTCTACTGGTAAGACTGTTCTCTTTAGCTTTGATTGGGTTGGCAGCACTTCTGAGTAGGTACTCTTGAAGAGCTACAAAAATGTCGAGAATGAATTATTGAATGCTTGACAATCATATACATACCTCTGGAATCCACACATCAGCCAGATAGCGCATGTCCTGATCTTGTTTTGGTCGATGCAGGGTCTCACACAGGAAATCACAATGTCCTAAACCTGCAAATGAAAGTGCCAATGGTTATAAAAGCAAGAAACACAAGCTAAATAATGAGAGCCTTCACAAACAAACATCCATGTTACTGAAACCATCAACATCTGTTACTCCTTGATTCATTCATTTCGAAAAGTTACGTATCGCCTCTTCAAGAGACCTACTCAGAGGGGCTCCCAGCCCAGCTACAGCTAAAAAAAGTAGGATTCGCTAGGATCATGGGCTATAATCACAGATGGTGGAATCCACAATAGAAAAGGCCAAGCGATGTCTGATAGAAGTGCGAGCTTGCAGAACCAAAAGGTCCTCCGTTGCCGCAGAGTGAAGAGCTCAATGCACTGTGAGGTTGGAGACAGGTAGCAAAAATGTAAGGAACTGGCAAATCATATGTACTGCATAGTTCACATACCAGATCATCTGTTTCCATAGGGCCAAATCCTTGTAAAATAAGTCTACGATGTTCTTCTGCAGACTTGCGTGACTTCTTGTAGGATGCAGTACTTATGGAAGGACGAATCTTTCTTTCCCAACACAACTGCAGCCAATTGTTCCTGTTTAAATGTTTCACCATAATATAATATTCTGATATAACCCAGTAAAAACATGGATATTGTACTAAAACATTGTGTGCCAGAAAAAGATGACCTATACTTCCCAGAAGATTTTTTCTTAACTGCCAGGTAGAGCAATATATTATTATATCTAGTTATTATAATACTAGCCTTGAGAACATGTAGCGATTGTGCTACATGAGATGTTAAATATAATTATTGCACATGTGTTTATTAGTTCAAATTCATACAGAACAGTAGCTGCTTAATTCTTGGAATGCACACTTCTTCCTGCACCAACAGAATTGCTGGCTAAGAAAGTCTAACTGGAACATTACACTTATCAGTAATTCACTCACTTTCATTTCAGGTGATCCCATGATGCAATCTGCCAGCCTTTCTTCGTGCTGTCTTCTTGATGCAATGCTATGTGACACAGAACACAGAAACTAGTATCCAACATCAGCAATCGATATACACAAAAGCCATAACCAATACTTACATCAACATAAGCTGGTGCCGGTTATTCATATTCTTTGCACCTATTTATTTATATATCCATTTTTATAGGGCCCTTGAAGCTCTCTACACGTGCAGGTAAAAGTATGAGAACATAATATGAATTGCTTAGATTTCCTATTTTTTGTCCATGTTGCATAGCTACGTGGGCACAAACACAAATATTTGCTTTTAGAAACATACAAACAAAGAAGCACATTCGTGAAATTCCTGCTGAGGTGCTATATAAATGGTCATATACAATATACATACATACAAACTATAAATTCAATAAGCCCTATTTTAGCTTCTACATATATTTTATCAAGCACTTTTCATACCAACGTTGCATTTCATCTGATTGAAAATCTTCTGTAGTGACTGCTCCTTGGAGTGTTTTCCCCGCTGAGGTTCTATCACCAAGAATAGTTGAGGTTGATGGACTGTCCTGGCCACTTGTATGTTGTTCGACTCCCTGATGAGCCAAACTTTCATGATTTTGCAGGAGTATTCGCAGCACATCCACTTCTGTTTTGACCACCAGTCTTCGGTTTCCACTGGCTGTGTAATATAGAACTTGACCTTTGTAGAAGAACAAATGCATTATAGTACATAGTAATTTGTTTCATAGAAAACAAAGTAAGTCCTGATCAATATATCGATAGTCTTGATATAGGATGGCTGATCTGCTAAGATGGCTACATGGATCATTTATATGTCCATAGATACTGCAAACTTATAGCTGAAAAACGTTGGATGTGAGCTTTTAAAATCATTTCTAAATAATTATTAAGTAGGCCCTAATATAGTCCGGTCAATTAAGTCTTAAACCCGCTCATTTACTATGGCAAGCAAATTTTTACACGAAAAGTTTTGAAATAGACTAAAGAATATGTGGTAGAAATCTGAAGAAAAAGCGATATGGGGAAATATTTCAAATTTGAATTTTATTTGTGAGCAGCAGTAATGCCACTGCTGGGTTTTTACACTAGATTTGTTTTTTGTCTTCGTCTGGGTTTCTGGAAATTTCTAGGTAAAATATGGGTTTATTTTAGCTAGCTGAACAAGTGGACATTCTGCATTTACAAGTTAAAAGCTACACCCCATGAATATAATATTGGAAATAACTTTGACAATTGATATTTTTCGGTAGCTAAAATTTTGAACTACATTTGCTACGACTCGTTTGATGAACATTAATTTTTTTTAACCCTCATACGAACACACCAAAATCTAAGGGTAATCCTTCACTTTAGCGTCCGAAAGTATTTCAGTGGTTTCAATGGTAGCATCTTATATTATATATTCCGGGTTTAACTGATCGTCTTTAACGTCCGAAATTATTAATGCCAATCGCGTCATTCAATAGTTGCCATCCAACTTCTAATTAGATAACAATGATTTTTCACCAATCCAGCTCCAATTTGCCATGAATATTTTCATTAATCCAGCTTCCATTTAAGTAAGTTTCTGCAAACATCCGTCAGTGAACGCGGCATTAATTTGAAACGATAAAACGCTGAAAATCCGGAGTATATAACATCTGATGCTACCTTGAAATAACTTCGGACGCTAAAGTGAAGGATTACCGAAATCTGGGTCTATTTCTATTTACCAAAAAGGTCTGCCATAGTAATGATTAGGTTCATGTTGAAATGCCCGTGTACTACATGCAGTGATAGATGCAATCATTACTGTCCAATAATGCAAGTCTACAGAGAAGCACATGCAAATTTACATAAATTTTGTTCAAATGGATACTCACCATCTACCACAAAAGTCTTTGCGGCCCTTCGCAAACATCGTTTCTCGTTCTGTATTTTGTTTTCTGGGTATGTTCCCGTTCTCATAAATAACTGAAGTTCTTCAAAGTCAGCACCTTTCATCTTGTCCGCAAGACTCCATCTTCGTACTGTATTCTAAATTTCGTATTTCGCGAAAGAAGGCCAAATTTCCATAAGCATCATAATTATATTAAAATTAATGTAAGATGTCTCTGCAAATTCACGAAGCATCAGCAATCGCCATCAGATCACCATGGTAGGCTACTCGCAAATTTTGTAGCGCTTTATTTTTAACATAGGCCTATTTTGAAGCGTGCTTTATTATCACAGTCATGATAAACATAATTATTATGAGTGGTTTGAAGGATTTAAGACAACATAATAATATAGTATGGTTTTTATTGGGATGATTTAAGCAAATGCGCAAAAATTACGGCTTTTTTATGTCGTTAGAGCTACCGCCATGCGGAGATTAGCATACTTTATGCCTTTCCTGTGTGGTGGGTATTAGCAAGACTTAGTGCCATGGAGCGTAGACGTCTTAACGATGTTTTAAGAAAACTCACCCGTTCAGGCTTCATCCCTCCTAATTTTTAGAGTTTTTAAGCACTCTGTTCTAGGACTTACTCTGCTCTTTCCCGCTATATCCTCTTAAATCCTTTTCACATTCTTCACTAGGCCTAGAGCTACCTCTTCTCTCCCCATAAGTCAATCCATACAATAGGCCTACTTGACCCACGCCAATAATTGTTACATTAATTATTATAATGTAACACTTCATAGAGTTGCCTCTTTTGCCAACAGCTTCATTATGAGAAGTTTTGCTTTGCTTAAATGTTTCTTTAATTTATTCTTGTAGGCCTACAATTTAAACTACGATGCGTTTGCTGGTGGTCTAAAACCGTCTAGGGCCTCTAGGCGTCATGAACAATAATTGTTAGGCCTATACTTCGACTGACTGACTGATTTTAATAGCGATTTAATGATCGATTGGTAGCCAACTAGCCATTGAAAGCCTACAGTGAAACTGGGTTAGAACTCACCAATACATAAAAATTATTGCTATGAATGTGTTGGTATGTGTAGGCTGCGTGTAGGCCTACCACTGTTAAGCAGTTATTTGGCCCCGAGTTTTAATTGCCAATAGTGTCTTAATGTAGGCCTACTGTTTCACTAGAATATCCAATTATGATAGAAGGTATGCCGAGATGACGTGGCTAGATAATTGAGTGGTTATTATGAAGGAGGAGTGCCTTATAGTTAATTAAAGGCAAATAGGCCCTAAATAGTGTTCGTGTTTTATATCGCCTTACATAGCCTATTCCAGTGCTTGAATTATCATGTATAATGTAGCCTATTTCCTTTTTTTTAAAATCGGCTACCAGCCTAGTAAGCTACCCTGTGAGCATAAAATATTCTGCATAAGACATTAATTTGTGGTTTCTATTCTATGCAATATGCTCCAGGTATCTTCTATAATCGCAAGTCCTCTACGATTAGGCTAATAATTTAATTTGCCCTATTTCTCGTAATCATAGTTCCCAATTTTTTATGGAAAGTTGGAATTATTATCTTTAGTATTTGAGGTCTTTACCGGAAACGATATGTGGTTACTGTTTAATAACAAGTTCTAAATATAGATGTCGATGTCTATTATTAGACGGACAGACTGCATGCGCTGGAATTATTATCTTTGGTATTTTATGTCTTTCCCGGACAAGATTTCATGATGCTTTAGCTTGACAGTTGCTATCTGATGTCATCGGTCACATGAACCAATGACAACGCTCTCCGGACATAATTTCATGCCGGACAGGATTACACGCCACACCGGCACTGCCTGAACCTGGTCTACTAACTTATATCAGCCACTCACTTGTTCAATGGGCTTCTACTAGCGGGAACTGCCCCTTCAGATGTGCCCTCTGTTCTCACATAAACTCATCTATAAATTTGCTATTTTAATCGTTTCTTTGTTACATCTGTTCTATTGCTGTTCTATTCAACTGCAAAATGTCTGGAGAGCGTGGTGACTTCAGAGTATAGCCTAAATATACCTGAATTGTTACACAACTCGATTATCGATTCAACATTTATTCCTAATGACTTCGAGTTCAACATCATTCATCATGTCGAAAAACAGTGCTGTACCTAGATCTAATTAGATGCTATAATAAAGGCGCTGTGGTGGGTTTATAAAATTATACACAAGCCCTGCAGGTATACGCAAGAGTACATACAGTCATACACGCATACAAGCATAATTTGTGCATTAGAACGATCAATTCAACTGTGCACAAAATGTTGTATAAGTCGCTCTTTGTATTGCATTGTGAACGAATGTCATTTTACTCTTGTCAATGGTATTGTTTTCACGTTGGCAATGCAGGGTTCATTGTGCTTCGGATGACAACATGCAAATGACCCATGCCAGGCTATTCAGACATTTTTCTAAAGGGATCGAAAGCTGTAGATGAGATCACGAAGTACGTTGCTGTTTTGTAATTGTAATTGTAATATTACTTTAATTCAGACAATTTATATAGCATCGTCAGTAGCAAGCCACTTTTAGGATGCTTTACAAGTGTAGGCTACACGCATATTGTCAACTGTCAGAGTAAATGCAATTAGCTCGCTCGAGAACAGGTGCAGCTTCAATAGTGTCCTAAACTGTATCAATATATTTCATAGAATTCCGCGCTTCATATGATATCGAAAGTAGACAATTTCTGTGGTTATAACTTCAGTTGATACCCATAGAGCATCTTCGCTTATTCCAGGTTGAGCATACCATGGGTCAATGCCGTTATTGCCGTACGTGGTAGCGTACTGCCAAGTGGAATCGTCAAAGCTCACATTCATCCATCCATCCGTGTAATTGGTTGTAACTTTCCAGGTGTCATCCGTGTGTATGGTGTCAGTGGACGCCAGCAGACCTCCGACACCACCCAAATTGTATATCTCAACTGCGATTACACTGGTGGTCAACGGGAGTGGCACGCTGTCTGTTACAGACCACTCGGAACGACCTGGTAGGTCGTTTATCTCGCAGCCATCGAGGTACAAGTGCTGCACTACATTGTCGGCCGTGATGCCAAAAGCTGCAAGAGAATACAAGAGCCTTTTGGTCAGAACGAATTAGAACAATAATTATTATCGCTTAATTAGAAGTTGAACTGATGGAAATAATTCTTGCTTCAATAGAAGTTGGATTGGAGAAACTATTTTGCTGAAATAGAAGTTAACAATATGGGAATAATGTTTGTTAATAATATTGACAAAAATGTCCATTTGATCATGCAGTTACGGGTTTCTTTTCAAGCGACTGTATTTTTATCAATCCAAGTTCTACGTTACAGAACTTAATATGATGAAGATATCTATAGCTGCTTTCATAGAAGCTGATTAAAAGGAAGCTGAATTTATGGAAGCAACTGTTACTCGAATAGAAGGTGGTTCGACTAAAGAAATTCTTGCTTCAATATAAGTTGTATTGATGAGAATAATTCTTGGCCGCTCCGATTTGTCCGTCCCAATTGTCCGCTCCTAAGTGACCGCCCTGAATTGTCCAGAAACCTATAACAGGCAAGTCACATTACATTTGTTCCCCCGCGTCAGGACCGCCATGGCTCAATCCAGATCACTTGCCTGCATTGGTCCTTTTCTATAGAACGGGCTTTCTCCCATCAGTTCGCTCTGTAATATCCTCTCTGGTAGTCTTTCCTCGTCTTTCTCTCGCCTCAAATCCCGTCTTTCTCTCGGGATCACACGCACTGGAAGCACTTCTGTGGGGTGCGGTGGTGTAGTGGTGGCGTCGTTGCCTTGAAGCCGGAAGGTTCGAGGTTCGAATCAACCTCGCCGCGTAAGGACCTTGGGCAAGATCTTCACTCACAATTGCTCAACGCTTCGGCGTGAAGCTCCAATGCAGTGTCCGTTCTGCATACGGACGCGCCTCTGAGTAGAGAGAGCTTGAAGGGGTGCTATAACAAGTGCACATACAAACAAACAAACGCGAACATCCATCGTCATGCTTGCTGAGAGGAGCGCCGCTTTAGCGATGGTAATATACAGCACAAAACATTTAATTTGCTATAGTCTCAATGCGGATACGCCTGTCTGAAAGTCGGTGGATTTTCATGCGAGCGCAATTTGTAGCTAGGCATGAGCAATTCAGGAGGCACATGTCCGTCATGTGCAGGTCGTGCGTAGGCTTCCTATAAGGCTTTTGTTGACAGATTTCAACGGTAGGCTAATATTTGAACAGCGCATTTTTTGTCTTCTGTATCGTACATGTATTTCCGTTGGCGTTCTTTTGAATGAAAATGTTTGCTGCCTTCCTGCAATGGCTATTCAAATCACAGTGTTGCTTGCATGAATTACCAACAACGCAGCAATTGCTCCTCATGATACAACAATGAAGAGAATCTAAAGTGCGGTTTCCAATGTTATGCAAACTATACCCATACGAGTATACGTAGGCCTGGCCTATATGGACGAGAACGGCAGACCATAGCTTTGGTTGCATAGAATTATGGGCCTTAACTCGTTCCATTCATGGCTTCGACATCTCTGACTCTACAACGATATCGGAAACAGAAGAGCAGCTGAAAATAAAATAAATTATTTTGATGTGATTTAAGGAAAGGTAATGCAACAATGTAAACCATTGCGGTATTGTGGCGTTTCTGGCGCCGCCGGTTTGGCGCCGACGCCGTTTTGCGCCGTATCGTTTTCTTGCGCAAGGTCCGTACACCGTAGAATACACATTAATCTGACTTGTAGCCTACCTTGGAAAGAATCATTTTCATCAATCCAGCTTCCATGGGAGCAACAATTAGGCTATGTTTCATCGTTCCAACTTCTATTTAAATAATAATTTTATATCATCAATGCATATACGGTTTAATTAGAATATTTGCTATCAATCCATGCACTTCTATTCAAGGTAAAAATAATTTTCATCAATCCAACTTCTATTTAAATAAGCTTAATTATTAAGTATCATCGATAAAAATTCTTTATAATAAGAATAGGCTGTCTTTCTCAATCCCACTTCTATTCAGGGTAAAATAATTTTAGTAGGCTGCTCTTTAGAATGATTAGGCCTATCTAAATTATAATTTCATCAGCGATACAGGAGTCACAAAAATGAGATGTCTACTACAAGATTAAAATTAGCAAATCGACCAATCTTTATTGATCACCACAGCAAATGCAACGCAAAAACACGGTACACAGTAGTGACAGTACTACACAGCAGGCAGCGAGATAGTGTGCCCCCAGTTAAGGTAAATTACGAATGCTGTGGTACACAGTGAAAGGAAGAAACGTGGGTGGACCGTAGGGGTCAAAATTCAGACTAATAATAATTAATATAACTAAAACAATAAAAGGCTCTATATAATTTATAGGCCTACATTCTACAGGTTTTCTATAACGAAATACCCATAGTATGAGAGAAAACGTGAGTCTGTGGAAATGTGCCAACTTTCGGAGACCTTTTGGGTAGCCTTTATCCGTTCGTCAATGTTTAACTTACATGATTATGACTTTAAACAATACAACTTGATGTGGATTCGAACCTGCAACCCTCAGGCTGCAAGGCAACGAACATTCCCACTACACCACCGCGCCCCACAAATGTATCGCAACAACAAAGTAGCCTACGTCAAACCCACACTCATTGACAAGTTGAATAAAGCGCCGACAAGGATGACAGACGTCATTAATATTGTAACGGGTCGTGTTTTACACGGTTAGCAGGGTCTCCAAGTAAACATTCATGATAGCCGACAGTGCAGTGTCTCAGTCATTGTCGATTTGAAACATAGCCCCCACGCGGCTCAGCTAGCAACCATAATTGATTTGACTAATGTGTAGCCTACATTTAGCCTTCTAAACATAGTCGAAGTTGCTTTACAACGATGTATCCCGGATGTCCTCGCAATGTGACTCGATTTTAAGGCTATTTACGATCGAACAATTTAATAGACTGGATCATTCCGTTTTATTCAACCAAGATTCCTGACGTCTTTGGTTATTATTAGTGGTAATGAAAGATGAGCCTATTCATTCCAAAAATAAACTGAGCAAGCTGTTTTCATCATTGGTCTGCTTTGACTGCAATGTGACTTTTGCGTTGTAAACTGACTAATAATTGATATGATGCAACCTTGAAAAAAACTTATCACCACGACGTTGAAATTAGACGCTAGATTTATGGCGAACAAATAGTGCAGACTTGCAGTTGCAGAGATTATGTTTTGATTGTAAATCTTTAACAGGCAAAGACAACAATCTTAATGGTATTCACCATAAACTTCCGTGTCAAAATTCATTCGCCTGATGCTCTAATACGACCACAGTAATCCACACTAATCCATCTTCGGGAAACCAATAATAGCCTAATTTCTCGCTGTTCCTTTTGATATTCTAAAAATGTCGGTGATCGATTTTATCATTCATTGCTTGGCGATTTGAATTTCAATCGACTGTTTTACTCTTATATTTAATGGTTTTGGATGAATTGATTGATTTTTAGGAAGAAGTCCCGTGTTCTGAAACGCGCAAAATGATGCATCTAGCTGTTGTGGAACAGTAGTAGGCCTACATGTTGGAGACGGGTGTTCTAAAAACGTCAAAGTGGAAATTGAGGATGATACTAATTCCACAGATCAAAATAAATAATAATTTTATTTTGATAAATACAAAATCACATAATATGTGATTTTGTATCTATCATAATAAAATAATAAACCGATTTTATTGTATTATAATAAAAATATTATAAAATCGGTTTATTTGCCATTCATACATCGGGCTAAATAAAGTAAGATGGAATCATATATCATACCAACGGATCCACAACTTGATTGTCCGCAAGCCGTACTCTGAAGAAGAAAAATAGGAAGTATAGACATAGCCTACTGAATTACATTGAAGATATTCCAACATCAGTAACATTTTCTACCGTAATAATATTATTATTAATAGACAAGGCATGTCTTTCATTCTTTCATTCATTGTTTCATTCACTCTTTCATTCATTCATTCATTTATTCAATCAGTCAATCAAACCAATCAATCAGTCAAATCAATGATAGGCCTACGTTCATTCATTAAATGAATTTGTATTGCACCTCTTCATAATATGAGAGTAACTGAAATGGCCTCCCAAAGGCTCCCATGACGCTCCGCTCCCTTTCTATAACTTCTTCTCAAGTATTCCTCTCTTCATCTTAAGACAATTTTATTTGGTTGCGTTTGGGTTTGGGTTTGGATCGCCTCTGAGTAGGCCTAAGTTACTAGCACCAATTAAGTTCTGTTGTTCTAATTATTGTCCTACTCTCGATTACCAAGCATTTTTAAATAACAAATATTTACAGACATCTTTCTGAAGAGTAAATTAGACTACGGGTGAATTAGTCAACCAACTAGTAGAGCTGAAAATCTTTCAACTACTAAAAGGAGGTTAAAATGGATACGAAGGCATTTGAAAAGTTTCACTGGTTATAGTAGCCTAGGAATAATTGCAAATGTCTATGTAGGCCCTACCTCGAAGTGAACACAGTTGGGAACATATCCACACTGCGTAGGAGAGCAGAAATACAGTTGACACAGTCTAGTCTCGGCGTTCCAGTTCATCGAAACGCATTCTGGTTCTCTCGTGCATTTCAACGAACACAACGCTTCCGGCTGTTGACAGATAGAATCGCTGATGTGCATTAGAAATAGTTCGTCAATATGATATGTGGCGGATGGCTGTTCTGTGGCACACAGGGTCGTTCGGTTGACATCGGTGGCCCTCTTGAACGAGTGCAGTGAAGATGTTTTAGCGACCACATAAGCGACGATGAGATGTAGCATTGGCTGTAGGCCTAATGCTTTTGTAGATCGTGTGGTCATGAAAGCCATTTCATCTACTGTATCTACAGATGTTCCCCACAGAAGATTCTCGCAATCTCCTATTCGTCGCGCTCAGCCGATGACTTGCACGCGTTTGTGTGCATTAAATGCACTCCATAATAAATAGGCAAATTTTGCCTATAATGGAGTTCCACGAGAATGCGCTCGCTGCGTCACGCTGGCAAAGTACACGCACCAGTGGCGACACATTAGTTGCCTCTTTATTATGCAGACGATGTTAGCGAGGCCTCGACGCTCAAACTTAAGTTAGGCCTACCTACTTGACCTCTGTATTCTCTATTAGCTGACAGCCAGGGAGCCAGCACAAGGCCTCCCGCACATAATTCGGCACGTGACTGAATTTGAGTACTTGACCTATCATGAGGCGCGCTACAGAGCAATGAAATCAAGGGAGACCATCTGGTAAGCCAGAAATAATAATATGTAAGTAATTAACAAAGAACAAAGTCGAATAGGCTACAGATCGCGAAGAAGAAAGGTCCAATCTTTAGCCACCAGAAAATCCGGTCTCGGAAATACTCCTACATTTAAACCCGCTATATCTTCAATAGCAAAAGGCAAATCAATAAACAAGATCCTACTCTGACTGCACGCTTCCAATCGTTGGGTGTTATGTCGCGGAATACTCTCCGTCAGTTGGTGTTGGCCGTTGTTTCCACTGACAGCCACCAACATATTACCCTCTTCACACGTAGGTCCACAGATTTATTTCATCCATATAATGCCATTAAAATATAGTAAGCTTATAATTTCACGCGTTCGTTCCATTGATTTTTCTTTGTCGCGCATGGACACAACCAATCTTGTAGACTGTCAACCGGTAAATGAATTTCAACAGCGGACGAACGACAGAGGTTTACCCTCAACACCGCGCACACAGAACAGCGCCGCTAAATTATATAGGCCTACAGCGCACCCACAACCCACATGTCACAACAACCTCTCCGTTAAGTAGGCCCACCACATGCTAGGCCTAGGTCTATTCATATTGTCAGCGATCGCAAACCGCGATAATCAAAGTATTTTTCTGCAATAAAAATACCTTTAAAGTGTTTCTATAGTGTCAGATGAATCCTTTTTATTTGCCATTAATTCTAATGTGATATCGCAGATCATTTAATAATGTAGGTCTAGACGTGCTATTCATTCAATCCGCGCTTGTCACCGCTTCTGCAGAATGAACCGAGCATGAGAACAAAATGAAAATTGAACTGTGTATCTACGGTCAACAAGCTGCTACCGCGACACATTGAGTAACCGAATCAAAGTCATTGTAACCGAATACTCGGATCGTCTTTGCTCAATGACCTGCGTGTTATCTCAAACAACTTTGCATCTCCAAGTCTAAAGACAAACATTTGCTAAGCGCAAGCAAGTTTGGCTTTCATTTGCCGCTGGAAAAAAGTTTCAAAATAAATAATTTATTTTGAAACTTTGCCAATGTTGTGTTGTTGTAGACCATTTTGTTGAACGTTTAGGCCTACAGCAAGTCTAGTTTTCATGTTGGAACATCTATGAAAATCAAAACGATGAAGAAAATCAAAAGACTGGCATGCATTGTTTATGCTATTATTAGCCTACTTTATCTTCGCTCTATACTAGGCTATAGGCCTACAGTGCGGACAAAGAAACTAAGATTTTTGCCAATATCTTGGCCACGTGTAGCCTATGAATTCTTAAATCAAGTTTCACAGGCTTAAAGGCAATTCATATTTACAATTACAATGTACAGCAGCCAAATCTCATCAAAATAATTATTTCAAACAGAACAAAAGTTATTTCACTTTTAGTGAGTATATAAACCCTACTGTTATGATCTCAAAAAGGTTAACTGACAACTGTCAGGCGTTGCGCCAGTGTGGCCTCGCCTCTGCTCATAAATGTATTTCAGTGAATTTATCTTGCCAGGTTCGTGTTAGATTCTTCACCACCGCTGCTCGTGTGAATGGACGGCATGCCTTTTAATGTAGAAAAGTCTCTTAAAGTAATGCGGATGTCAGATATGATGGGAAAAATTGGTGAATTGGCCGATATACATATATATCTGTTTCAACTGTTTCGTGTGGATTTTAAATCACAACCCTTAAACGGAGAGACCAGTAGGGCCTAAGCTACGCTAACCATCGTGTATCTCGAATAATAAAAATACGACAAAGTGTTCAATGCTTGGACAATTTATTTTGTTAAAATATTTCGCACTGTGTCAACGAATGTCCGATTTCGACCAGAACTGTTGAAGTTAAAATCGCAGATGATTGTCGACGTAAGACTTGGACGTCCAATGTTGAAGGAATGGACATATCGTATCTTTTCACTCCGTCGCATCTTCGAACGGTGTGGCTACGCTTACGCACTTGGCGTGGTGGATGGGCTGAGGCACTTCGAGCCAAGGTAGCCGAGGGGATTAGACATGCAACTTAAGCCCTGACAACATTGGTCCTTATCTGAATCGCATTCTCCATCTTCCAGAATGCAAATTGGCGGAGGAGGTATGAAGGCGCACGTCCAGCCAGAGTAGGGGATAGTATTAGGCGTGCAACTTAAGGTTGGACAACATTGGTCATCGTCTGGATTGCATTCTCCATCTTCAGGAATGCAAGGTGGGGTTGGGGATGTGCTCATGCACTTCCAGCCATAGTCGCCGACGGGATCAGACATGCAACTTAAGTCCGGACAACATTGGTCGTCATTTGGATTGCATTCTTCATCTTCCGGAATGCAAGGTGGCGTGGGGGATGTGCTGACGCACTTCCAGTCATAGTCGCCGAGGGGATCAGACATGCAACTTAAGTCCGGACAACATTGGTCATCATTTGGATCGCATTCTCCATCTTCAGGAATGCAAGGTGGCTTGGGGGATGTGCTGACGCACTTCCAGTCATAGTCGCCGCGGGGATCAGACATGCAAGTTAAGCCCGGACAACATACACATTGGTCATCATATGGATTGCATTCACCATCTTCCGGAATGCAAGGTGGCGTGGGAGATGTGCTGACGCATTTCCAACCATAGTCGCCGCGGGGATCAGACATGCAACTTAAGTCCGGACAACATTGGTCATCATATGGATCGCATTCTCCATCTTCAGGAATGCAAACTGGCGTTGGGGATGTGCTGACACACTTCCAACCATAGTCGCCGCGGGGATCAGACATGCAAGTTAAGCCCGGACAACATACACATTGGTCATCATATGGATCGCATTCTCCATCTTCAGGAATGCAAGGTGGCGTTGGGGATGTGCTGACGCATTTCCAACCATAGTCGCCGCGGGGATCAGACATGCAACTTAAGTCCGGACAACATTTGTCGTCATTTGGATCGCATTCTCCATCTTCCGGAATGCAAGGTGGATTGGGGGATGTGCTGACGCACTTCCAGCCAGGGTCGCCGAGGGGATCAGACATACAACTTAAGCCCGGACAACATTGGTCATCATATGGATTGCATTCTCCATCTTCAGGAATGCAAGGTGGATTGGGGGATGTGCTGACGCACTTCCAGCCAGGGTCGCCGAGGGGATCAGACATACAACTTAAGCCCGGACAACATTGGTCATCATATGGATTGCATCCTCCATCTTCAGGAATGCAAGGTGGATTGGGGGATGTGCTGACACACTTCCAGCCATAGTCGCCGAGGGGATTAGGCGTGCAACTTAAGTCCGGACAACATTGGTCTTCGTCTGGATTGCATTCTCCATCTTCCGGAATGCAAATTGGCGTGCACTTAAAGCCAGGGTCGCCAAAGGGATTAGGCGTGCAACTTAAGTCCGGACAACATTGGTCTTCGTCTGGATTGCATTCTCCATCTTCCGGAATGCAAATTGGCGTGCACTTAAAGCCAGGGTCGCCAAAGGGATTAGGCGTGCAACTTAAGTCCGGACAACATTGGTCTTCGTCTGGATTGCATTCTCCATCTTCCGGAATGCAAATTGGCGTGCACTTAAAGCCAGGGTCGCCAAAGGGATTAGGCGTGCAACTTAAGTCCGGACAACATTGGTCTTCGTCTGGATTGCATTCTCCATCTTCCGGAATGCAAATTGGCGTGCACTTAAAACCAGGGTCGCCAAAGGGATTAGGCGTGCAACTTAAGTCCGGACAACATTGGTCTTCGTCTGGATTGCATTCTCCATCTTCCGGAATGCAAATTGGCGTGCACTTAAAGCCAGGGTCGCCAAAGGGATTAGGCGTGCAACTTAAGTCCGGACAACATTGGAATTCATCTGGATTGCATTCTCCATCTTCCGGAATGCAAATTGGCGTGCACTTAAAACCAAGGTCGCCAAAGGGATTAGGCGTGCAACTTAAGTCCGGACAACATTGGTCTTCGTCTGGATTGCATTCTCCATCTTCCGGAATGCAAATTGGCGTGCACTTAAAACCAGGGTCGCCAAAGGGATTAGGCGTGCAACTTAAGTCCGGACAACATTGGTCTTCGTCTGGATTGCATTCTCCATCTTCCGGAATGCAAATTGGCGTGCACTTAAAGCCAGGGTCGCCAAAGGGATTAGGCGTGCAACTTAAGTCCGGACAACATTGGTCTTCGTCTGGATTGCATTCTCCATCTTCCGGAATGCAAATTGGCGTGCACTTAAAGCCAGGGTCGCCAAAGGGATTAGGCGTGCAACTTAAGTCCGGACAACATTGGTCTTCGTCTGGATTGCATTCTCCATCTTCCGGAATGCAAACTGGCGTGGGGGATGTGCTGACGCACTTCCAGCCAGGGTAGGGGATGGGATTTGGCATGCAAGTTAAGCCCGGACAACATTCACATTGGTCATCATTTGGATCGCATTCTTCATCTTCCGGAATGCAACTTGTCGTCGGTGAGTCATTGAAATCAGAAGAACGTCTTGCTTTCTTCTCCGTTACATCTGAGCTGCAACAAAAATCATGCAATTGCAATATTCTAATAACAAAAACA
Organism: Lumbricus rubellus; assembly: GCA_945859605.1. Taxonomy (NCBI): domain Eukaryota; kingdom Metazoa; phylum Annelida; class Clitellata; order Crassiclitellata; family Lumbricidae; genus Lumbricus; species Lumbricus rubellus. The sequence goes on from OX243814.1 coordinate 41,632,363, forward strand.
ATAATTGATTTAGGCTTAGATAAATAGGCGAAGCCTTCACAGCGCCTTTACTTTCAACACGGGCTATGAATGTTAAGGTTGCGAATGGGAATATAGACTCCGTTTACACCAAGCTTAATGTCTCACTTCCTTGCCTAGTGGCGGCGTGGCACTGCTGATAATCGGTATGAATTGAAGTCATTCAAAGCGAGATTAGTAGCAGTACGCCTATTTGGTTCATTGCCACTCAATCAACCATCATTGTTCCCTCACAAGTCAATAATAGAACCAACACAAGAGTTTCTACGCCGATGACATTTGTTTTGTTTTACAATCAAACAAATCCAACAAAACATTCCGAAAG
>OX243814.1:41632905-41917274 GCA_945859605.1 Lumbricus rubellus
AAAAATAAATAAAAAATTAAAACTTAAAAAAAAATGTTCCAGATCATCCTTGTCAGATTTGAATCATGAAAACTAATGCCTTTCCTCAATACCAGAGCAGAATTTCAATCGGAGCTTTAGAATAACAATTTTAGCTTTAACCTACTTAACGGTGATAAATGTGTATACTTTTGGACAGCTGGGATTCGTTGGTCTAATGTTTAATTAAGTGTTTGCTGCTTAATATTGTCGAAATACAATCATTTAATTTATTTAAAACAATATTGCAGCTGATTTGTAACATTTTTTTTTAAATTGAATTTTTTTATTTATTGATTTTTAAAGCAATCTTAAAATTGTAAAGCTCGTTGGGGGCAAATCTTTGAGAACAAATTTTAAAGAAATATTTTGCGTGATAACTGCCTATACCAAAAGGCAACGAATTGTCACTAGGCCGTTCTGATTCTATGAATTTCACGTTTTTCACTCCACCCTAGTCAACAAACAATAATATTATAATGGGCATCTCTATAGGAAATTAGGAATCACTGCTTTCCCAGACACTAAAGCTACATAATTGTATAGGCTAATTACGTAGTTCGTGGATATTGGTAGACTGCTCACTTAGGCCACCAACGACATTGAGGACACTAAAATAATTTAACAACGTAAAATAGTAAGTTTAGGCTATGCGGTTTTAAAAAAACCCAGTAGGCCTACGAATGAAATTTTACACATGGCCCATGGCTAGACTTGGAGGGTCACCTTTCAAAAATGTCAGTGTCATATGACATGAATGAATGTTTTACAAACGCCAGTGGCGGCGCGAAGATTTCATTTTTTGGTGGGGGGGGGGGGCATGTTGAAGGAGACGAATCGCGGAGAAATTTTCCATTCTTCAATAGCCTAAATTTTTGACGACCGTTTTAGTCATTTAGTCGAAATCTCATTAAAATATTCCATTTTCCCAGTGCAAAAAATCTGACGAATTTTTTTAACCACTAAATTTTTGGTCGAAATCTCCTGAAAATATTTCAGTTAGCCTACCCTGTCCAGAAAAACTTCATGTCCTTCCTTTTTATGGGACTAAGTCGAAATCTCATGAACATGTTAAATTTTTTCCTGTACAAAAACTTCATCACCTTTGGTGGGGCTTAGGCCCCTCCTAGCCCCCTGGCGCCGCCACTGACAAATTAAAGTCAATCGTTGAATGCTTTCCTAATGCTTACTAACTGCTCAGGTGCAATAAATATAACCAGTGAAACATGGATACGAAATGCAAAAGTTATGCCATTTATTTGCACATTATAAACCTGTAGGCTATAATTTATAGACTGTGTACAGTGTGCAGTGTAGGCCTACTTACATTCGGGCAATAATTCGGCTGACTTCGTATATTCTGTCACCAGAGTGCAGATCAGAAGACAAAAGTAGAGTGTCTTCATCTTTGCGTTGGAAGTTCACTAGTAGGCATACGCTTGCTGAAACGATCGTAGGCATCAGATTGCTTTATTTGAGGGAAGGCGTTTACACGTATGAACTGTAATTTATAAACCTAGCCTACATCATACATGTGGGGGCGCGGTGGTGTAGTGGTGGCGTCATTGCCTTGGAGCCGGAAGGTTCGAGGTTCGAATCCACCTCGCCGCGTAAGGACCTTGGGCAAGTTCTTCACTCACAATTGCTCAGCGCTTCGGCGTGAAACTCCGATGCAGTGTCCGCTCCGCATTCGGGAGCGCCTCTGAGTAGATAGAGCTTGAAGGGGCACTATAACAAGTGTACATACAAACAAGTGCACATACAAACATGCCTACAATACCATTCAGCTGTGATTTGATAATGCCCTCCTTGCAAAGGCGATGATTAGTCTGCCATAGTCAGACCCGGCAACTTTTACAAATCACTTCCAGTCCTGCAGGTGACGTCTGGAGCAAGCGAGCAACAGTGACCAACTGGCACGACTGGTAGAAGGAATGACGACATGCAGTGGAAGCGAATACGAGGAGTGACGGTGAGTTTGGTCTGATGTAGGCCTGCGTAGCTCCAAAGTCCCGCACGACAAAGGAAAAGATGAAAATGGGGAACTCGGCAGCAAAGTTCAGTTTCGCACGCCACTGCAGAGTGCCCCGAGAGATAGGGATTTCACGGGTGTTAAGCTGCAGGCGGTTCGTCGATTTCCAGCAGGGCCGTAAATCCCGGGGAGGGAAAGGAGTGAATTCCCTCTCCACTTTTCGCCCAGGGGAGGGAACGTGAAGGGATTCCCACCCCACAATTTTTCTCAGCTGCGTCACAAATGTTGGAGTCAGTAGCCTAAGCTGTGAGCGACTTCACATTGCTCGAAACGTGGATATAAGATTTGGTCTGTGGAATCAAAAGCCGCACAGTTAAAAGAGGTGTACACTAATAGACTAAATGTATCCATTGACAGATTAGAATCTCTTCTTTATTAATACACAGAGAGAGGATTTATGAATTAACGCGCTCAATATAGGCTATCATCCTGAAAGACTGCAGGGAGGAAGACAGCTACCATACACACACTTGTTTCTTCTCTTCTGGTTCTCTGCCCCTAGGCAGGTTCGGCTGTCCCATGTCGCCACTCTTCCCTCCGCTGGGCCATCTCCTTTAGTGTGTATATATATATATAAATATATATAACATACATACATGTGCACCCAAAATGGACAAGCTCCTAAACACCTTTGTGATTTGGTGCACAAACCCTCTCCGCAGTACCTCCCCCCGCTCCGGTCTGCTGATCGGTCTGCTTATCGCCTTGATCTCCTAGTCCCTCGGGGCAAGGACTTCCATGGCCCAACACCAAGCTTTTGCCATTGTAGACCCTTCTTGTGGAATAACCTAACCCCCTTTCTCTATGCCTGTTATGATCTAATTAGAGGGTGACATCTTCAGCCATTCATTGCTTCAAGTCTTTCTTCTTTCCTCGCGGCTTTCACACTGAGAGTGAATCTAAATAGATAGTACTGTAAGAGCCGCTTTGTAAATTGTCGTATAAGTTTACAATATGGACTACATAGTATACGTGCACTCATGGTTCATGTATAAGCTTACATAACATGCATAGCCTACATAAGTACATAGGCTAATCATAATTATTGGAAGCGAAGGCTATGAGTTTTGAGAGGAAGAATAGTGATAGGTCTATCAGTTCATCTCGAGACCACGTTATTCCGCATATTCAACTGAAGACCTACAGAGGATTACAAATAAATTTGAGCAAATAAAATTCGTGAATAGATGTAAGAAGTCTCATCTCTTTCGTTTTACCAAATGACTTCAAGCAGGATGGTGTGCTGTTAACTGGTAGCCTAAGTGCTACGAAAATAGTGCAAATGCGCACTGACTTCTCTATCAAGAACAGCTTTTCACATGCATAAACAATAATATTAGCCATTGCTTAAAAATCTGTGCATCAGAAAAGTGACTAACATCATAAACAGCCTTATATCATCATGATCAGATTTCTGTCATTTTATATCTTCTAAGTTAGAAATCTGTTTTGGTTGCAGTTTGTATTTGTAATCGCAATGACAATCTCCGGAGTACTTCAGCACCCACAGAAGCTATAGAGATGAATGTATACGCCTACTAAACCATACAGATGGAGAAGTTAAACTGAAGAGAAATATAAGCCACTAAATAGGCCTAATACTTTCAACTCTTTCGGTTTGGCAAGAGAACCTCTAGTGACTAGTCCTGTTTTCCATGTAGGCCTACTTCCAACATTATTATAGGCTTTGTGCAGTAGGCTTAGGCTATATAGTGCGAAGTTAGAACCAACAATTTTTAACACTAACTTTGGGGTGGGTTTTTTGAGGGAGGTAGGCCTGTAGGCTTACTATGCACACAATTCAGAAAGGAACATTTTCCCTCGCCACATATAGTAACAGATTTACGGCCCTGATTTCCAGACCATCAGGGTTTCTTTCCATCCACAGCAAAGCTAGCTCATCGCTCAAAGGCGAATAAATTAAAGCTTTCTTACCAGTTGAAGTCGAATCTGGTGGTCAACTTGCAAGCTGCACTTAAACGTTGAAGCGCTCAACGATCACGTCTTTTATGGAAAGAAATCCGCCGAAGTTTGTGCCACGTAGGCCAACTTAAAATTATTATGGTCGTGTAATAATATTGCATGCACGTGTTCGTAAGATATGCCTATCATCGATCACACTGACGTGAACGCAGATCCTACGGTGCAGATCTTGTGAACAAGTTCTATACGAGTTTGTTTAGTTCTGATAATACGGTTTATAATAGATAGATGTCTATTGATCAGAATGAAACACCATACGCCTATGCTGCCAACAAGACGTGTACGTAGGCCTAATAAAGATGATCCATTACTTTATTTATTTTTACAGACACCCACTTGTGTCAATAAATCAATCAATCAATCAATCAATCAATCTATCAATCAATCAATCAATCTTTTTATTGAAACATTTGCCAAAACAAAGTTGTGTGATAAAACACATTCTTTCCATTCTCTAGAATAGAGAATAGGCCTACTGACTTTATCTTACCTATAATTTTTTATATAGGTGTTCTATTGCTCTGTTTTTCCGGAAAGACACGTGTGCAGCTGTGTATTGCCTAAACCAAACATCTATCTTGATAGAAAAAGCAACAGTTCCTCTGATTAGGCCTACATTATTCTACTCAAGTGCTGTCGGTCTGGACCTTTGGAACAAGGCTTTTTAACGTGCAGTTGTACACAAAATGTGCAGTTGTAAATGGATTTGTGTAGGCATAGTTGCAGAAGCACTTCTGTACAGTTAAAACTAGCAAAATTGTCATTGGAAGTAATTTACCATGGAGGATGAGAAAGAAAAGGAGTTGTGCAGTTCTAGAAATTCCTTAAAACCCTGCTGTCAAATTGAAAATTAGCTATTACACAATTTTCACAAACAGCATCGTACTTTCCAAGTGAAGAAAACGCAATAACAATTTTAAAGAAGACCACTTAATCCAAAGATTGAGGAAAACATTTAACTGAAAGTTCTAAAACAACAGATATTAATTTTTGCAACCTAGGATAAATTCACTGTTTTCGAAAACACTGTCAAGATGAGACGGAGTTTCGTGAAGATTAAATTAATGTTTTAAGGTTTCTCAGAATTCTACACATGTACAATGTAGGCTAGGCCTAGCAGTGACGGCGTTACCATAGCCTAGGTCGCGTCAGGTCAATTTGACCTGCCTATTTTACTCTTAACCTGCCTCATGATCTGCGAAATATTCAAAGGAATTTTTAATATTTTCTTTACATTTAATTACATCGATCTGCTAAATAACTCCTGTGACCTTGACGCGACCTGCTGAAATTGTAGCCTATATAGCTGACGCCGCAATTGACATGTAGCCTACATAGATATAGGCCTATGTATATTTTCTGGATTCGTACTAACGGTCGGCTATATCGGTAGGAATTGAGTGGCCTAGAGGACAGCATGCGAAAAGCAGTTTTTAAACCTGTTCAATGACACTAAAAAATTCAAAGTTAAATGTTAAAATTCTTCATCTCAAGTCTGTATTGCAGAGGAGAGCTTTCTTGTGTCACCTTGTCACCTTGTGCTGTCAGTTCGTTGAGCTCTAGCGATCGTTAAGGCCAGCCTTCTCCATTGCTTTCTTTCTGATGTCGCTTCTCTTAGTTGTTCCAGATTCATTCCTGTTGTTTCTTAGTCTAAAGAGAGATACTGAGAAAGGCGATCATGTCCATGGGCGTCCGCAGGGGGGCGCAAGGGGGCGCAAGTGCGCCCCCCTGGATTTTTCGCGTATTTGCAGAATAAATTTAGAATATTTGGTTATGATGATTTTCAACGTGATTATCGGTGCGTTCTACAAGTTGGACCTATATAACTTTCTTTGGACGCATAATGTATAGGCCTATAGGTACATAATTCTCTCGTGGTAATATTGAAATTCATACTGTGACCTGATACGACAAAAATGCATTCAATCGTGTCGCCTAATAGACAAGTAATTGGTATCGTGTTCCGTTAACAGCGGTTCTTGTGTTGTTTCAGGCGATCACTGCGAGATATATAGCAGGTCCAGCTGGTGAAGCGCGAATAATCACACACACAATCACACATACATACACAAGGATATAATATAAACAAACTTAATTGGCACTGGCTGGAGCGACAGTGTCTGACACTGACTAATAAATCAGATGCCAGCCAAGAGCGAGTGTGCCAGCGAGAGACAGAGAGGAAGAGGTAGAAGGGGACAGAGAGAAAAGGGGAGAGGAGGGTAAGAAGAGGAAACATCACATCAAAGTTGACACTTGATATGATGGTATATATATATATATATATATATCAAATTTGCGAGGGAGAGAGGAGAAAAATTAAAGGATTAGCAGTGAGCAGAGGAATATAGTGAATACCTCTATCTTGGGGAAGTTACGACCTTGCTGACAAGTTGAGGTCCTAACTCCCAACACATGGGAACAAAAGCTTCCCGCTCGAGGCTGAGCGATTGAGCGAAGGACAATTTGTTAGGAACCAAATAGGCAGTCAAAGGGTGTTTCGTTTTCGCTTCAAGTTGAGTTCTGTAATCGGCCAGACTTTAAACTAAATACCAGTATAAGCCTACAGCGGACACCATAGGAAGGTCATTCGATACGGTACGATTATGTAAGGAGTAGAAACATGGATTCATTAGTTCAGCAACTAGACTGACGAGTGACGACCGTTTATCTGATAAACTTTATCAGGTATCTGTATAGTGTATAATGAGTGTTTGTAGGCCTACATTGTACATGTGAGCTATATCGTACTTCGGAAACAGTTTCAGACAGCAAAAGCGGATTCATGCAGTGATAAATCAGTTTTGATTATTGGATATAAGAACCCAGACGACTGCAATTCTAATTTCAAGAATAAGGTCAGATTTCAGTCACATAAAATTTAACTAGGCTAGGCCTATAGGCCTATCATAAAAGTTTTGACAATGAATGCCTATTATGATTTTTTCGCATGCTGGGTTCCGTTACAGCGGATCGAGAGGGAGACGGCGCAAAAGGAACAAGCGTCGAAGCTTCAGTGATCGGTTGCTTTCGACAACCTATTTAGCCCCTGTTACAATTAGGCTATGTAAAAGTCTGCGCCCCCCTAGAAAAATTCCTGCGGACGCCCATGATCATGTCCCATGTAGGTATCAATAGATATGGGGCAGGTGAAGTGGGTATGTTCGTCACCTTGCAGCCGGAGGGTAGCAGGTTCGAATCCACCTCATAGGGACCTTGGGCAAGTCCTTCTCTCGCAATTGCTCAGCGCTTTGGCGTGGAACTCCGATTCAGTGTTCGCGCTGTAGTCGGGAGCCCTTCTGAGTAGCATCTTGAAGGGGAACTATAACAAATACACATACACATTACACACAATAGATTAGGGGAGAGTGCTGAGAGTTTGCGATATCACATTTTCTGTTCCTGTACTAAGGGATCACATGCTACAGGTGATATCACTTCTAAGACATTGAAAGAGAAACTCTGAAAACGACTTTGATTCAATTATTCAATTATTTATTCGATTCAAATGATTCAATAAAAAAAATCAAAACAGAGCAGTGTAAACATTAACATTGAGAACATTAAAAGTGAATATGTTTGAAGATGATCCTTTCGAACCGTAACAATGGACAACTGTAGAAGGGTGACAAATCGAGTCAGTTCTCGCAAACCAGGGATCATCCAAACCTTTAAAAAACACAAAACCATTCCAGCAAACATTTCTCCCCTTCCAATCGATAGTTCCTGTGCAATAGTTCCCAATTACATTTGCTACGATGAATTCTACTTTGCTGCTTATTTTCTATCAAATTCATTTAACAGAATTCAACTGTTACGGAAGAAACAGTTCCAAGACTGCGCAACGCTGATAATGGCATTTTTACCATTTCAAAATGCATTGAATTTACTGAGTAACGCACAGACCTAGATGACAAAAAGGAATAATTTTTGATAGCACAAGAGCAACAGCTTGAAAGTGTTATCCAATGTTACCTGTATGCTGTATGCTTAAGACTTTCAAAACTGTTTACAGTGTTGCATCATATCTTATATCTACCAAATTGTTTGCTATTGTGTTTTATTATTGCTGCAAGGTGTGGGTCTTTATTTTGTATTAATAAAGATAACTTACTTATCGAAAACGATAAACCAAATAACGATTGCAAGTAACAGTTACCAACCTTGCAGTCGACGAGATCGTCTCAGAACATTTTGTTGCTACAACATTCAAAAACATTTCCTAATTAGAAAATATAATAATTATCAGATATGCAAGCACACGAAAATGTAAGGCTAACAACAAATTACTACTGTATTCTGATCTACACTGTGTCCACAGTAAAATAGAACACGACAAAAAGTGTCATATCTCGGTCAAAACTTTTAGGAATTGTCTGAAATTTTAAACACATCAATAGTGGCCATATCTACACGAGATCCTAAAGCTGATTAGAAATATTCATGAGTTTGCCAAATTTATGAGCGTTTGAGATGCAGCACCGAAAAATGGAACTTTCCAACATGCAAAAGCTGAAAGGAAGTAAAATTCATCTATAATAATATGGTATTCAAAATGTCCTTTTTTCGTGAACACACGACCGTAGACGTAGACAATGCTGTTTGATGGTCTGGTCGATGATCACGTGGTAAAACAGCTGCTACTCTCCAATCAGACGAGCCCTACAGTAATCGATGTCATGAATACTGGAACAGAAAATGCACTCCTCCAGTACATGTATTCTGGGCAGCCACAGCTGCGGAATATTAAGCCATGTGTCTCCCGGGACAGATATTACTCTACTACGTCTACGGTCTTGTGTCCGTGAATAAAAAGGACTCTTGAACACCATATAATATGTAGGTGAATTTCACTTCCTTTCAGCTTTTGCATGTTGGAAAGCAGTGACGGCGTTACGAGAGCCATCATGAGAAAATTTAGGACAATCATAATAAGTAGATAAGTAAAAGGCAAGTCTATTATGTTATTCCGTCTATTTCCATATGACCAGATGAACTTGAGCGCCTCTGAGCAGTTCTCTTGAAGAGGCGCTATATAAATTCTCGGAATGAATAATTAACGAATGGATCCACAAAAAACTGATTACAATATTATTATGCAAAGTTTAGATGAGGTGAAAAATATTTACTAATGCTGCCTGAGTTTCTCGGCGTAACTCTTGGTCCATTCATCGACATTAATCTTTCGATGACGCCACTGTGGTCTCTCCTTCAGAAAGTGACTCATTATGATGAGGCTCTCCAGCTGTACTTGCGTAGGTGTTCGGACTGTTTAACAAAAACACCAAATAAACTTTGTAATATGCATAATAGATCATGTGTACTTATCGATTAAATCATACACAACATCAAAGCACAACTAAAACACAAATTTTGTGTTGTAATAGGAGTGGTGCTTTGATGTTGTGCAGTATAGAAGTTACTAAAATATATCGATCTTTCCCTAATATAATTTTAAAATCTGAAAGAAAAATCTTGTTACCTGCACGTCGTACAATGGGCTTTAGCGTCATCTCTGCAAGAACAAAATTAGCCGATCATTTTATTGCTAGTAGTACAATAAACCACGTTTGCAAGGAACAATTGCAGTTATTTCTGAAGCAATTTAAATCAAAACTGTACATAAAATCATCACACCACTACCTGGATGTGATACACAGGGATTTGAATGAATTTCCTTAGAGCATTTCAGCATTGGTCCTGGGCACGACGTTAAACTGCATCCATCCTCTGCCACAGGGAACCAACAACGTCCCTGTGCCGGTCCTAAGCCCGGACAAAATGAGGAAGGTTTGCCAGATGGGTGGCGATACACTGGCAGTGAAAAACCAAGACGATTGTAATCCGCCAAAACCACGACACAAGTAACATAGCTACCCAGATGCTTCAAGGTGTCATGATGTGAAGCAGACATGCACAGGTCGGTCAGGACAGACCGATGGAGAGGGTCGGGGGAGAGAGCGTGGGACACAACGGGCATTGACCCACGTTGTCCTTCGTGCCTCTTTTTCACGATTCTCTTCAATCGGACAATGTGGTCTGCTCCAAGATGTTAATGGTATGGAGCAGACCTGCTGACCGGACCGGTTGAAGCTGGGCAACATGGCACGAGACAGACTCAGACAGAGAGTGGCATCGGACTCCTACGGGCATTGAGCCTAAGGATATTGATGATGATGATGATTTCAGAAAGCATTCTTGCAAGCACATGAAGCTCTATAAGTAATTTCTTTTAAAGGGAAATTATTGTACTTTTTCCTGCACATTTTCAATTAAAAACTGTAAGAAAGATAAACATTATAATTACCTGAATATGGCGAGTCAGGCTCTGAATTCATTTCTGTAAACGAAATTAACAGAGTTTTACGTTTAGTAAGTAGTAAATAAATTTAAAGAAACAATTTCTTTTAAGTAACAATTTACAATGGGAGTTATCCCAAACAATTTAACTAGAAATGATAAGATATGAAAACATCATTGAAAGCCAAACATCAGATATCATGATCTGACTTAATTTCTACAAAAAATAGTATCTAGTAAAATTTTGTTAGTAGCTCAACACTGCAAGAAACAATTCTCTCCATAAACAGCTGACTTTTTCCAAATATAATTTAACCAAAAATTGGTAGAAAATTTAAAAAATTATCGTTAAAAGGTAGGTCGTGCTCTGACTTTATATTTTCCCCCTCAGTCTCTCACCATCTCAGTGTGGAAACTTTCCCGTGGGTTAGTGATGACAATCAATGGCCCTCGATCAAGAGTGCAACGGACTTAGATATATATTTAAATGAATTCAAACAATATCGTAAAATATGAACATTTTACCTGGAGACTGGAGATCAGAGTCTGACTCTAGTTCTGTAAAACAAAACAAGCAGTTGATTATTTCTGAAAATCTGGGAAACTCCTCTGGTTTTAGGTCAACTTGGGACTGTTATTATTATTTCAAGGGACCAACTACACAAGAAAAATTCACTCTCATTTCAAGTGCTTTCTACATCTTCAGAGCAAAGATTCATTTTCATTAGTAACTTCACTTCAGTAACTACACTGTTCTTTACTAACATTACAACGGTCCACTACAAACAATGGTGCACAGAGGCAGTATGCTAACACGGCATTGCTCAAAGCAGAGAGTGATTCTATTCGGACGAATATGACATCATTGGAGCATAAAAATGTTCACAACACCTGCAGAAAATGAAACTTAAAAACAAGATATGAAAGTATTACACTGTGACAGCAAATAATTCTGGTGTGCCAACTATATACAATATACATGCAACTTGGGGCGTGGTGGAATAGTGGGTACGTTCGTTGCCTTCCAGCCGAAGGGTTGCAGATTCGAATCCACCTCAAGTCGCCACGTAGGGACCTTTGGAAAGTTCTTCACTCGCAATTGCTCAGTGCTTCGGCGTGAAATTCTGATGCAGTGTCCGCTCTGCATTCGGGAGCGCCTCTGAGTAGCGAGAGCTTGAAGTGGCGCTATAATAAGTGCACATACATACTATAATTAATTAATTAATTAATTCCACAGAAAAGAATGAAGATGGCAATTGATTATAAACCAACGAACAAAATTCCATTTACAATATTTAAATTTTATAAACAATTTGGATCAAATCTTCAACATATCCTTACCTGAATGTGATATATCTCTTGACAAAATTCCTATATTAACGAAAAAATTACAATTTGCTTATAAAGTTTGCAGACAAAATTTCAGTCTATCTTATATAATTTCAATATAATTGCTAACATTGATAATAATTATATTACCTGAACCCTGTACACAAGGCTCTGATTTAATTTCAGAAAATTTAAGTTTTGCAGCTTCTCTGGTAAGCAGTACAGTGCATCAACTAAACGAACAATCTCTTTCATGAAACTCTAGTTTTTCTACTTAATATTAACTGGAGAAAAGTTGTAATAAAAATTAACAAGTTACCTGTAAACGGTATATCAGTCTCTGACATTATTTCTGTAAAACAAAATAACAAGATATGCTAAATCGTAAGTGGTCAAAGAAACAATTTTTGCAACTTTTAATCAAAATAACAGATTAAATTATCATTACCAAGACATTGTACATTTCTATATAAAACTATTATCTGTCTGTCATTGTTGAGCAGTACATCAACTAAGGATTTCTCTTGTAAAACATCTTCATGTGTTTCTTAAATGATGGGAATAACAATTTTAGAAGAAATGAAGCGTATCAATACCTGGACATGGTAGATCAGGCTCTGGCATCATTTCTGTACAACAAATTCAGTTGCTTGTTATTATTTTTTCTCATTGCAATCATCATCATTATTGCTCTTTTATTTAAAAAAGAGTTTAGTTTCACAGCCCTAAAAGTCTAGGCTGTCGCAGATTCAGTCAATGTAGATCAGCAATTCCTAAAGTCTTCAGTGTCAAGGACTGGCAGAGTTTAGTTTTCTAGCGTTACAGACTGGTAGGATTTTTCGCGCAGCTAAAATTAGCATATGCTAGTACAATAGTAGAACAATTATCTAATAAATAGTATTTTCTTCAATAGCTTCTACAAAATTAATGTCTTTATAAAATCAATGTACTGTGTACCTATCAACACTCCTGAAAAATTTCTGTATAACGGAAATTGGCAGTTTGCAATGTAATAATTATTGATGAAATCTATGTTAATAAAGCAATCAGTCAATCAATCGATCAATCAATCAATGAATCCAATTTATATAGCACTGCACCACTCAAAGGTCTCTACTCAGATCAAGCTATTTGGTATGAATCCGAGTCCAAGAAATTTATATAGTGCCATAGCTCAGCCAAGGGCACCTGAAACCAATTATTACTTAACTCTCTAATTATTCTAGGAACAACATTATTAAACAAACACATGAAACCCAATTTTAAATTATGATATAGTAAAAAATGTAAATAAACATTTAAAGAAACATCCAGCATATAATTTACCTGGACTCTCGACTGCTGGAGCAGCGACAACATCTGTAAGACAAAACAGAAGAATTTTAACGAACAGGAACTCAACATGTGCAACATCTATTTATTTCACATCTGTAAGACAAAACAGAAGAATTTTAACGAAATCCCTGGAACAGGAACTCAACATGTACAACATCTATTTATTTCACATAACTTGTGCAACGTCTATTTATTTCACATAACTTGTGCAACGTCTATTTATTTCACATAACTTGTGCATCATCTATTCATTTCACATAACTGATACAACATATATTTATTTCATATAACTGTTGCAATGCCTATTTATTTCACATAATTTGTGCAACGTCTGTTTATTTCACATAACTTGTGCATTTTGTGCAACATATATTTATTTCACATAACTTGTGCAATGTCTACTTATTTCACATAACTGGTTCGATGTCTATTTATTTCACATAACTTTTCTTTCCAAAGAACTGCGCAGATAAATCAGAAACTTACCGCGAGGTTGACACGAGACGGTGGACGAAGACTCTGTAACAAAAACACAAAGCGTCTGTAAGCAGATGAGCATTTAAGCATTTATCGTATGTAATATCAGTTGGAATGATAACTTATGCATCACCATTGAGGGGAAGTGACTATGGGGAGCTTCACAGTATCAAAAGTCGAAGACACAGACCTGGAATAGGCGCTATATAAATTTTGACTCATTGATTGATTGAGATGCTAAGAAAAAATGTTTAAATTATTTTCAACTAGTGAACAGGAACAGCCTTCTGTAAAGATAAGAAATGGATGTTGTAAAGCAATGCTTACAGCTCACACATCATGACTTTTATTTATTGTGTTGCAGGTCAAGAAGATTATTTTAATTTTGTTCCCAAATCATGCACTGAAAACGAAGTAACAACACCTTTTAAAACCCATATTTACCTGTAACTGATTTAGAAGATTTCACTGTGAAGAAAAAGAAACACAAAATATTTTCATAGCATTTACCACAGCAGTTGAATTATTAATTTCTTCTACAAAGGAAAATGTTATTTAGTCGTAAGTAACTAGTACTAGAATGTGCAAAAACACTGGTAAGTGACTAAATCAGCTAAAGCCATTATGTGTGTAAGTTCCAGGTAAACAATGCATTATTTTCTTTGCATCTAAATATATTACAACACACTGTTACACTACAGCATCACATTACAATGTAGCACTTTGCATGGTATAACAAAACAAAATTAATTAATTTATTTTATGGATTTATATTATTCAGGAGTGCTCCCAGGTCAGCCACGGTTAAACAAAAAAACTCGAGTGATTTATGAAACAGAGTTTTATTGGTCAGAGGTAATACACACAGCTCCAAAGGAGGCAATGTAAGATTTTTTTTAAGTTTTGCTATTATAAGAGATTTAGTAGTCATAGGGAAAGTTAATTTTTGAATTGATAATGACTGAACTCTTCTAAATGTTGTTGAAAGAAAATTGATCAATCTCAACATACCGCACGGCACGACTCGAGAAAACAAGGCTGAAACTGACAAAAAAGCAATTGTGAGTTTCTCATAATTATTTATGAAGATGAAGTTATTAAATATATTTACAACATCTTCAGATATAGGTCATGCATGCGGCTGAGATTACGTGTAGTGCAAACAAGGGCATTAGTGCATTCCGTGTTGCTGCCAATGAATGGATTCGACTACCAATGTCTGTTCAATGCTTGAACACTTTCTTCAAGAAGCACCTCAAAACTCACCATTTCTCATTGGCCTTTAAAACTCTGGATATCTAACTGCTGTTCACCTACAGGTGAGACATTGCAGTCTTTTCAAAACGCTTATAACAATAATAATCTCATTGCCATGGCACTCTGTATTCCAGGCCAAGTGATTTCCTGGAACTCTTACATAATACAATAAATACATACATATAAAACATTTTTTATTCCACTCAGAAACTTCACTTTTCTGCCATGCTAGAGGCAAGAATGCCTTTGAATAGTCTGTTGAAGAGGCGCTGTAGAAACTCATAAATGAATGAATATGAGTATTTACCAGAAGACCTGGTCCTTTTCGTCGAAACTGCAACAGAAAAAATAGAATTTCAGAAGTTTACGCAATAAAAACTCAAAGTCTTTTGAGGCTGATAATATATTTGTTTAATTGCAACCAGTTACAATTTTTTACAAAATTTTTAATTCAATTATAATGCTGCAACCATGTATCAGACAATAATTATTTTTAACGCAGAAATACAAAGTTTAAAAGCAATAAATACTAATCAAATGCTTTATTTTAAAAAGTAATAATATTATTCACCAGATGGCGAAGGTGGAAATTTGGAAGAAGATCCCTCCTCAGTATCTGTAAACAGAGAACAAACAATTAAATCTGAATGTCTTGATTAACAATGGCTTAAATACAAAGCATGGCTAACAATTCACTAACCTGAGAAAGCTGGTTCCACAGTGCACGGCCAATGAAAGCAAATGAAAGCAATGAATGTCACATGGTTTTATTTGTTTGTCCAGCCTTAAATTTGTCAAAGTTTGGAGATTAATAGATGACAAAATTTTTAATCACTTACAGTCTTAACTGTTGAAAATAACTCTATAAATTCAGAGACGTGTGTAATACGTATACTGTGTAAAAAGGTGCTGCATAAACAGTTGCATTATGTCACATGGTTTTATTTGTTTATCCAACCATTGTCAAAGTTTGGAGAATAATAGATGACAAATTTTTTAATCGCTACCAGTCCTAACTGTTAAAAATAATTCTATAAATTCAGAGATGTGTGTAAAAAGGTGCTACATAAACAGTTACATTATGTCACATGGTTTCATTTGAACCTTTGTGGTTCTTTGTCCAGGACGTCACTTCGATGATGTCGTCCTGTGGCTGCCTGAGATCGATGAGCGACAGACCACGGCAGACGGTCTTCATATGCACACCGAAGACGTACTCTCCATTCTCATCCCAGCACGATGGAATCTCTGTAAACAGCAGCCACACAAATTAATTACTACGACTATTATTACTAACTAATACCAATATTCATTCATTACAGAGATTTATATAACGTACCTTGATTGACTAATATTTGGAAGTGCTCCCGACACAATCCCGGCTGCGACATATGCATATGCATCTGAGTAAACCCTGGACGTATTCATCCATCCATCTATCCATTAAATTCACTCAACTGGTTTTGATGGATTTTCATAGCACCCTTTCAAGATAATCTACTCAGGAGTGCTCCAAGCCCAGCCATCACCAGGAAAAGAGCTCAAGTCATTTATGAAACAGTAATTGATTGGTCAGAGGTAATATGTGCAGTTTCAAAGGCAGGTCATTCCAGATGGAGGGCCTACAACTGAGAAAGCAGTCAAGGGAGACCGTGAAACTAGGAGTTCCCCATTCCCCCCCACCCCACGTCACAGAGTGAAGCACATGCTACAATACAATGTTGGACACTGGGAGGGTTAGAAGAACTATTAAGTGCGCATAATTATCTTACCAGAAGACCTGCGAGACACTTTCCGCACCATTTCCTGGTTCCATCGGTACTTGGCTACAAAGGAAAACAGCAGTGAAGACACTTTAAGCTGTCCTTAGCACTTTAACTCTCACAAAAAAACATAATTATCATGTTACATTTGGTATAACATCAACAGCAACAACAGAAGTAGAATAACTAAATTTTCAAAAAGACAACAGAATGAATCGTGCATCACAATAATTGAATCTACTGGGTCAATCAAAGCTCTGAATAATTTTAATAAAGTTCTAGAACTTTTAATCACAAGTTTGGTTCAGTAATATATGAAGTTCGATTTATTATGCTAAATCAAATCAATTTCTTTAAAGAATTCAAACCATAATAATTTTATTGCATTCAATTGGTTAAGCATGCAGCCATGACCTCAGCTTACCTCGACAGCCTTGTCTCCTTGACCTTCTCATCTCCAGTGCAGTCGTTACCATGCATTGTGTTCTGAACTGGAGTTCGTCGTTCGCTTTGCAAGCAATCTGGAATTGTTCTTCGCTTGCAAACGCCTGATAGGCGAGGTGATTCCTCTTCAAACGCAAACTTTGATAAAAAAAACACACAATGGTGATCAAAAAGCAATTTGAACAATGCACAAAGTCATATCAAATCAAATGGCAGTGGATGGATTAGGCTGATTAGCGGATAGTTAACTTTATTTAATAAAGCTATAATTATTATGTTTAGTGCTTGGACACAGGATGCAGAATGGACGATAGGCCCATAATAGAAAAATAAAAGCACGGTGTTGGGAACTAGCGATGGGAATGGGCGGAGTGGAAGACCTAACAGAGAATGGATTGATGATTATCAGGGACTAGTGTAAACAAGATCTACATGTATACTCATGATGAGGATGTTTAGCACTAATCTGGAACACAAAGCAGTTAAAATGCAAGGCTGCTTTCCCTCTTGGTCTTCAAACCCCAATTCAGGTAAAGTAAAGTAACCTAACCACAACGTCTACGAGGTGTGAAAAATGAGCACAGGCCCAGGAATTGATCTCCTGGAATTTTTCTGCTCAATTATGAAACACAAAAAAGTGCTAATTAAGGCACAGTAAAGTAAAGAGCTTTATTTAATAAAGCTATCAGTATATATAAGGTCATCTTTTCTCGAAGTGTTAATTTAAAACTTATTTTCATACAGTAGTTGATAAGCGCCTTTACATAAATGCGTTTTTATAAAACACTCCATTAACAAGAAACTGGCAGGTGTGAGTGACGCCTTAATTTTTTAAGTAAGAGAAGCGAATTTTATTATACACTAGCTGTACCCAGCCACGCGTTGCTGTGGCAGAAAAGACCTCCCCTCCTCCTCCCCCTCCTCCTCCTCCTCCCCTCCCCTCCCCCTCCCCTCCGTCCCCCTCCCTCACACCGTCCTTTACTGACAGCGGATATAGCCCAAGAATGTTATAAGGCCGCTTTCGTAATATTCGACTCGCTTATGACGTCACGGGACGCAACCTCATTGATGTATCGTCACTGTGTTTTCCGGGTGAAGACAATTCTGAAATTTTGCAAGCGCGTGGTTTGGTTGAGTTTACAAATGGCGGTCGAACGTATTGCAAAGTTCACTTTTTGCGGAAAAGAGTGCGTTTTTTCGTGGAAAAGAAATCCTATGACACGGTGCTATTAGAATGGAAGGTTTTGGTAAATTTTCACAACAATCGGTGCGTGAGTTTCGGCGTGATTGCGTGAAGAACTATTGGAAAGTTTCATTTTTATTTATATAGATTGTAGCTTCACACACAAGCGCGTGCGCTCATACCTCCCCCACCTTGAAGTCTACGCTTCTTGCATCTGCTAACATCTGTTGGCGTCATCTTTGGCCTGATTTGGTCGTTCTATAAGTTCTCCTTTAATCGTAAAGTTCTTGCTTCTTCCTTTGCTAATAAATTCTCATGATCAAATCTCAGACGGCGTCTTGCGCTATGGACGCGGCAGACACAAAAATAGTGCTCCTCTCGGTTGTCGTCCATATAGTCATCAAACTGACATTTCCAGGCTTTGCACTAATCATAGCAATACTCGATGGCCTGCTTAAACTTCTTAAAAAATTTCTTATAAAGCTTGACAACAGATAAGATTTAAAAGTATTAAACTAAATTTTAACAAATATATAAAGAAAAGCAATTTGTAAACATAAACCATATCCGCAGTTAATAACTTTGTCTTATTTGATTGGTCGGCACGCTGGAAACTATATGCCTCGACGTTTATAATATTGTGTGTGTGATTGTGCAAGACTCTGCAACTGCAAGTGGTTGGATTATAGAAAAACATAAATCAATTTGTTGCCATGGTTTCCAGGAATTCCATCCTATTGTTACTCTTATTGTTATGCTTTCTGGCTGAACTTTCTGGCTTCTTATCCATGGATAGGCCTACATGTACGAATTTATGATGGCGCATGTATTGATCCCAGACTTCGCTCTTTGACCACTCTCAAATTTAGTCAATGGTTCCAAAACATTCTCAGCTTTTGAAGATTACGGCATAGAGTCATAGACGCTGGCAAACGTGCTTTTGTACATTGTCGTTTGTGATTCAGAATGCGGTCTGCAACTGAGAATATTAAAGGCGATAGGGCCTACTTGACTCGATAATGTAGGCCTATGCATGCATGTACAAAAGCACGTTTGCCAGAGTCTATGACTCTATGAATGCATGCATACATACATGCATGCATGCATGAATGCATCCATACATACATACATACATACATACATACATACATACATACATACATACATACATACATACATACATACATACATACATACATACATACACACATACACACATACACACACACACATATACATACATACATACATACATACATACATACATACATACATACATACATACATACATACATACATACATACATACATACATACATACATACATACATACATACATACATACATACATACATACATACATACATACGCACATACACCCATACACACATACACACACACACACATATATACATACATAGGCCTACATACATACATACATACATACATACATACATACATACATACATACATACATACATACATACATACATACATACATACATACATACATACATACATACATACATTATACATACATACATACATACATACATACATACATACATACATACATACATACATGGGCATAACTGTAGTATCGAGGACCGGCGTGTCGGTTAGGGTCAGGTTAGGCGTCGTGATGGTCGGTTAGGTAGGATTAAACGTCTAGAGGGTCGGTTAGGGTTAGTGTCGTCATTCGGTCTCCGATACTATATATATATAGCTTCGCCGCCTTAGTTATAGTAAGCGGGTCCCCTATGTGTTGGTTAGGATCAGGTTAGGCATCGTGAGGGTCGGTTAGGGTCAGGTTAGGCATTGTGAGGGTCGGTTAGGGTCAGGTTAGGCATCGTGATGGTCGGTTAGGGTTAGTGCAGTCATTCATTAGCATAGGGATTCGCTTACTATAACTATGCCGCTTCGCCCATACATCAGCGTTAGAAAATGCCGAGTATTATGGTTTGTCCACTCACATATTCTTGAGTTGATTTCCGAAACTTCGGAAGAACTTTGTTTTCGACGACATCGTTGGACGATGACAATCAATTTATTCGGTCAATTGAACATCACAATAATAATATAGCGCCAGACAGAAGTATATGGGACCCTGCATCACCAGAAAAAGCTCAACGCTATAATCTAAACAAAGCCAAATGTTTTTTAATACTGCAAACAGCGCATTATTAACTTAGAGCGGTTGTTATGGAATCCTTTCCGTATCTAGGACTGTTACGTCATACTGACGTAGGCCTTATAATGTTATGAAAATTAATAAGCATACATAGTTATGAGTGTAGGGATGTATATTATGACTCGTGTGTATATGCGAGTGAGTGTGTATGCTCTTGTGTCTACATTACTGTAACAGTAGGCTATGCATAGGCTATAATAGGCCTGCATTACAAAAATACATTACAAAAATAGACTCAAAGACCCAGGACATGGCTTCGCGGACATGACGTTCAAACTGCTAAATGCGTCACCCTATAGTCTAACTGCATAAAATGACTTATAAAAATGATAAACTCAGAGGGCAGGAGAGAGGGGACGGGCGGAAGAGGGAGAGGGAGGATCCGCTGGGAACGCGGCGAATCCTAAAATTCCCAGGCAACGCCGGGCACCCCAGCTAGTAATAAATAAAGAGAAGATTCTGTGTCTGTCTGTCTGTCTGTCTGTCTGTCTGTCTGTCTGTCTGTCTGTCTGTCTGTCTGTCTGTCTGTCTGTCTGTCTGTCTGTCTGGGCGCGCGACTAAGGCTCATTGACAGCGCTACGTCAGGTGAGTTGGGTCTATCATAATACTATAGGCAGCCTACATTGGACTTTCGGCGAGCTATAGGCTAGACCTACTGCATGCGGTGTCATGCAGATCGTCTGTGGAAGTCTGGAGCAAGAGCTGCATATCATGCGTGGTTACTGTAGCCCATACCCTAAACTATAAGATTGATAGAGAAGGGAGAAATTAACGGAGACTCATAGGCCGAAAGCCATACCTAGCTTAATTACACGAGAGAATTAGGCTAGGTAAAGCCTACTATAGGCTACAGCAACTGGGCCTAATATAGGTCCATGAACAAGCGATTGATAGGCTATAGAATTCATTGATCAACATACATGTACACGGGAGAATAATAATTGCTTGGCTTGCAAAATATCATGGCGAGCAGAATCCATGTTCTACTGATCATTCTAGTGACGATTCTTTTCAGTGGCAGTTTTTTCTCGTCGACCATAGCGAAATCATTTCAAAGAGTTACGGCTCCGAATGGAACGGAGGTGTGCGCCTTGGAGCCACCGACGGTAACCTACGAAATCGATGTGTTGAACTTAGGCCTACCTTGGCTGTCGAACCCTTACACCTGCAGTAATCCGATCGGCGTGTGTTCCTGGAAATGTTCGCTGGAACCGAACTGTACAGCTTTCAACTGGAAATCCTTGGCAAGAGAGTGCGAATTGTTTTTCTTTGTGCCTGTGATGTGTAAAACGAAACCGAACTGCGAGCACTACGGGGTAATTAACAAGTTTTTGTGTGTGTCTTTATCCATGTTGTAAAAAATAGATAGGCCTAATACACTAGGCCTAGTCCTATATATTACGGCCTACATGTAGGCCTATACCATTCATGGGCAAATTCAGTGTTGCATTTAGGCCTAATTTGTTACTGCATTTTATAACAGTAACTGCTCTCTGTTCTTCCACAAGGTCAGAGGGGAGAACGATCCGAGCGATCAGAATAAAAGATGGCAGTTCGATGGCTTTTCTGATAAATATAGCCTACAGGCCTAGGAGTGCGCGATCACTTCAATTGCTAGTAGAATTTCTGGTAATTCAAATCCGCTGGTTAAAAGTTCCAGTTCAATATTTGCAGACAATAATAAAGAAGCCGATCTATAACCGCTAATAGGCTAGGCTATAACGCATGAGTCTCTAAATAATTTGGTAACTAGGCACAGACTGCTATAGGCTCTAGCCTCTAGGCCTATGCCAACTAATAAGATATTCTTTCTGTAAAGCGTTTTGTAAGTTCTGAATATGCTAAATAGCTAACAGTACTAACTATTTGTAAAATATAAAATTATTGATAGGCCTACAAGCTTCACCTTAGTGGCAAGCCCAGGCAGAGCCTATAGGCCTTTAAATTTATGCTGATTATTGCGATGAGATGATTGTAGGAGGGAGTTAGCCTAATTGAATTCCATAAACAATAACTTCTTTTGTCTTACAGAGCAAAATCTGCAGAAGCTGCTTAGGCGAAGGTTAGCATTCAAACTATTATATTTTTAATGTGCGTCTCGAATGCATTGATTAGATCTAGGCCTACTAGGCTACAGCATCATTATTGTCATTAGCATTACCATCATCGGTATCATTGCCATCATCGTTGCCACCGTTGTCATCGTCATTTTCATCATCATCATCATCATCATCATCATCATCATCATCATCATCATCATCATCATCATCATCATCATCATCATCATCATCATCATCATCATCATCATTGTCGTCTTTGTCATGATATCATCGTCGTCGTCGTCGTCATCATCATCATATACATAGGCCTACAGTTGTCTACCGTCCTCTGCTAGCTTTGAGGAAGAGCGTTCAGTAATTTCATGGTATTCAATAGGCCTAAGCTCTTCTTTGCATTTCATGACGCCTATATAATAGTCCTGAATGTAACCGGTGACAATGAGATCGAAGGCGTCTTCATCAACGGCTGTGAGTCGGGATCTCTTCCGAATGCAGCCAATCTGAAAGAAGCTGACAGTCTGTCTTTGCCGTTGATGGTCGATCTGATTGCCGTCAAGGTTGGCAATGCGGACGGAGTGGGTGGCCTGCTCGGATCCACTCCCAATCTGTGTACTGACGGTACTTGGAGAGTCAGTACCAACTACACGCCTGGCTGGATGGACCTCAACTATGACGATTCTGAGTGGGAGAATGCGACCATACTGGCGCCGAATGATGGTTTTTCGGGGTGGCCGGCGATTCAGAGAATCAACAGACAGGCTTTCTGGATAACGTCATCACGCAAGTCGGAGTCGGAGTTCTACTTCAGATATAGCGCTAAACGAGGCAAGAAATCTGATCCAATCATTTTATTGTAGGCCTATTTTACGGTAGCCCTATTATAAGTAGTCCTATTATAAGTAGACCTATTATATGTAGCCCTATTATAAGTAGCTCTATTATAAGAAGCCTTATTATAAGTAGCCCTATTATAGGTAGCCATATTATAAGTATCCCTATTATAAGTCCCTAGCTGTTATAGGTAGCCCTATTATAAGTAGCCCTATTATAAGTAACCCTATTAAGTAGCCTACTATATATAGCATTGGCAGTAGATTAAAGAAGACCTACATTTTGAGCATAAACTGGGCGCGAGAGTTATTGATTTCCGATAATAATTATAATCCGGCCATAGTGGTGGTCGATCGCTCTCACAATCCAGTTGTGGGGGGGCGGGTTATTCGCCACTGCACCTGAATTTTTTACCTTAAATCCTGAGTGATTGGACTTCACTTGCGCAATGTAGCGTACAATTAAGATTCAATTTTGCTGTAAAACGGAAAGAAATCTGCATGCGATGCTATGCGTTTTCCCCTTTTATTTTACAGGAACAGTCTAGACACTAGACAGTCAACGACCACTGAGTTATTCAACCGAAACCGAAGTCACTCATCTTGAAATAGCAACGACAATTATAAGGAAAGCTCTTCAAAGCCTAGCGATAACGCCGATAAGGCTATCATGGCTATGTAAATTATTCAAGTCAATAGACCTACTCACTGTACTCAGAGCTTTTTAACCCTTTATAACGACGAGAGCATAACTATAGGCCTAAGTGACTGGAAATGGGGAAAAACTATGCGGCTTGTCGATAAAGGGGTTAAAGAGTGAAAGTCACAAACTTCATTTGATCCAATTTCAATAGGCCTAATATAATATAGCTATTGTATAGAGCCCATTTGAAAGTCTTCAATGTTTTTACGCTAACTTGGTTTTACTTCGAAATCATTAGAACAGTTCTTAGCATAATTGGTAATTTTATACAGCCTATTCTATAAGCTAGGCCTATGTATGTGTGTAGCCTGTGTGTAGGCCTATGTGTGCGCTTGTAGAGACAGCTAGGTTGCCAAATGTAATTGTATGAAATAGCTAACACTAGGTTTACATGAGGGCCTATAGGTCGCTTCGTTTCGCCATTCGATATCAGTAGGTCTAGTAAATCATATAGGCCTAATTATAAATATTTTATCGACCATAATAAGTGTATTAGCCTGGATAACAATAGGCCTATACGCCAATACACGTAGGCCTAAGAGTCTAGGCCTATAATTATATGGACAATGGCTGATCGAAACACTAGCACTCTAGAGTCTAGACTATAGGCTACATGTGGGCAGGGTGCCATTAAAATACCCAAAATGGCACATAGACTGTGCAATTTTGTAGGCGTATCATTTTACAGAAGAGAAACAGCGCATCTCTTACCAGCGCTCAGCTACGAATCGACTTTTATCAACAGCAGTTTTCAGCTCAATAATAGGTCCAGTATTTTTCTTTCATAAAATTATATCGTCACTTGGAACGTAGTTGTTCTTATCAGGACCTGGAATCCTAGCTAGAAAACTGTCATTATGCATGTAGGCCTAGACCCGGTGGTGCCATATGCGTTCCTGCTTGTTGCATTGTTCCCGAGAAGAGCAAAAGCGTGTGATTAGGGAACTGTTCATGTCGGCAGGGCTGTTTTAAAGGAATTTTTAGAACTGCACTTGTAACTCCTTTCCTTATTTGCATCTAATTGGGGGGGGGGGGGGTTCCGCAAAATGTACAAATTGCTACAAAGTGGGAGGGGCATACCTGGAAACGGCGGTCCCAAATTCTAACATTAAGTAAATCAACATGATGTGTCGTAATAGTGCGGTGTATTGGATGGGCGCATCGAAACGGTTTCTTTTGCACTCCACACTTATAAAACGACCAGCTTGTCCACCGAAATAGAAGCCGGAATAATGAGAAAGCACTTGAGAAATGGAAGCTGGATGAAGACCGTTCACAGGTTAAATGAAGGTGAATTGATGAAAAAACGCAAGTGAAATATAAGCTGGATGAAGGTATTTTTAGATCTGAAATAGAAGCTGGATGGATGAAATGAACGGTTGAGAAATAGAACCTAGATGGTGGATTGATGAAAAAACGCAAGTGAAATATAAGCTGGATTGACGAAAATTAAACTTGAGAAATGGAAACTGGATTGTTGATTTCAGTGATATATTTCAGGGGTGTAGGACATTATCCCCCCTGGACATTATCCCCTCCGGACATTATCCCCCCCGGACATATTCCCCCCGGGGTAGGACATTATCCCCCCCAGTCTATTATATCATTACCTAAAAATGATCCCTACATACATACATACAAACATACATACATACATACATGTACATACAAACATACAAACAATCTATGCATGTATGTACATACATACATGCATAAATTGTTTGTATGTATGTATGTACATGTATGTATGTACATGTATGTATGTATGCATGTATGTACATGTATGTACATGTATGTATGAACGTATTTATGCATGTATGTATGTATTTATGCATGTATGTATGTATTTATACATGCATAAATTGTTTGTATGTATGTATGTATGTACATGTATGTATGTATGTATGTATGTATGTATGTATGTATGTATGTATGTATGTATGTATTCATGCATGTATGTATGTATTCATACATGCATAAATTGTTTGTATGTATGTATGTATGTATGTATGTATGTATGTATGTATGTGTGTGTGTATGTATGTATGTATGTATGTATGTATGTACGTACGTACGTACGTACGTACATACATACATACATACATACAAACAATTTATGCATGTATGAATACATACATACATGCATGAGTACATACATACATACATACATACATACATACATACATGTACATACATACATACATACAAACAATTTATGCATGTATAAATACATACATACATGCATAAATACATACATACATACGTACGTATGTATGTTCGTATGTATGTATGGCACGGCACTATTCTAGGATTTGTACATGAAGGGGGGATTTTTTCCGGGGAGATAATGTCCTACGAAAAATCGGGGGGAAAATGTCCGAGGGGGATAATGTCCGGGGGGGATAATGTCCGGGGGGATAATGTCCAGGGGGGATAATGTCCGTCCCCCGTATTTCAACATGCATCCGGCTTCAAGTTCAGCTGGAATGCCGTTAAACTTTAGCCCAGGGGTGTCAAAGAGCTGGCCCGCGGGCCATTTCTGGCCCGCCGACGATTTTTTTCTGGCCCGCGGAGCCTTCCATAAAGATTACAAAATTAGAGGATAAAAGTTCAAATTTCTATATTTTACAGTCAGAGCCGAATACACGGAGTTTTTTTTCTTACTGGCGTCGCTTTTGCTCAGACGCACAGCTCTGTGTAGACCAGTGGTTCTCAACCCGTTGCCCGCGGGCCAAATGTGGCCTGCGAGATCTAAAAATGGCCCTCATCTCTCAAAGGATTGGCAATAATATATGAAAGATTGACAATTTGGACAGGATAGAACACATAATTATTTTCTTTAACAAATTATTTTACTTTGACGTCTATAAGTAACATCACTATAGGGTCTACTCTATTCTGACTCAATTATATTTTTAAAAATTCTTTTAGTTAATAAAATTTTAGACATGTGGCCTCTAATGTCCTTCAACTAATAAAAACTTGCCCCCCGTGTCCTCCAACTTAGAAAAAGTGGCCCTAAAGTACCTAAAGGGTGGGAACCACTGGTGTAGACAGTGTATCTATGGTTACCGGTTGGCTGTCTGTTAACAAAATCATGAAAGTTACGAAACACTTATACTATTTCAAATGTTCTTGGAATTGGCTGACCAAGCCCGGAGCTCCCTCCCAGATCCCTACTCAATTTTGCACAGGAACTTCGACATCCTGGCCCGCCACTTGTTGGAAGATGTTCACACTGGCCCGCCACTAAAAAAGGTTTGACACCCCTGCTTTAGCCTATCCAGCTTTTTTACCAAACGTCCATCACGACACATCATGTTTAAAGCCTCCTCTATCGGTTTCTTTAATTTTATAATTTGGGACCGCCGTTCCCAGGTATGCCGTGGGAGGAGCGTCTAAACTCTAAAATACGATTTTTATGCATGGGACCTAACGCTTGGCCTAATTGTGGATTTGTGGTAGCCAAATCACGACACAGCTGACGAGATTTCACTGCAAAATTTTTACCAATTAAATTTTAAAATAATTAACTGATCTGTGGAAAAAGTGATTTAGGCTATGTAGCATTAGTTGACAGTTTTCGATTGATAATCTTTCATCGATAAAGTTTCAAACCTCATGTTGGATGTGTATGTGACATTGCTGATGTCAGACATAGGCTACAAATAGAAACACCTTACTTATTCTGAGAGCGAGGTGGAAAAATGCTCATGCGTCTGCCTTCTGTCTCTGTGTTTCAAAAATTGAACCTATGACTAATTTCGAAGGAATATGAAGCTGCAACCTCTCAGCCAATCAGAAATCGTATTTTCTTATGCATCCCAGGCGATGTATCTGTAATCAGCAGAGTAGTAATTTCGAACAGTCACATCGTTTCGACGGTTTATTTAATTGTCATCTGTACAATTGACCAAAATTTCGTCTAAATTATGTCACTCCAATCACAAAAGTGACAAAACTCTTCCTAAGAACAATAGTTTATTTAGTTTGTAAGTTCTCTTTATCATTAAACTAATTTGTTTCTCGCTACGACAGTCATCAAGAAAACAAAACAAAATGGCCGATTGAGGCCTATACCCTGCAAGAGTCCCGGATACAGCCACAACCATAATCTTGGTCATTGACCCAACTTTCGTCAATTCCATATCCCTTCAAAGCTTTACATGAAATTGACTGTCACATTTTTTCATTCATTTACTATTTGCATTCGAACAGGGTCGTATCGTTTCGAAGCTTTTTATGATTGACTATTTTGATTTACTATTTGCAATAACGTATTGCAAGAGGTCGCTTGTCGCATTCAAGGTCGTCAGCGGATCTGAATCAAGACGAGCAAGACCATTAGCAGTTTTTCCAGAGTCGATGATACATGGAATCCACTCAGCAGGCTCAGAGTCAAAATCGTTGGATTAGAGATCTAGCACATGCAATAATAATTTTCCCAGTGTTTTAGTTGTTGGAGGAACGGGTTGGCGGTCCAACCCCATACCTCTTCTTCCATTCCCTTCAGCTAAGTAAAAGAAGAGACACTGGGTGTCAGAAAAACACACGGGTCATCAGCATATGGGTCATCAGTTCTTCCGTGGGTAATATATCAACATTAGCTTCTTGATAATCAGCAAAATCTGCTACCACAACTGAAATACTGACCTTATCTCACTTATTGATATGACCTATAGGCTTAAGTGAACGCATATATGGATGAAGGTCACTCGTAGATTTGGCCAATGGTCACTCAAGGATATGGCCAACAGCCACTCATAAATTTGACCAATGGATTTAGTCACTCATAGATATGGCCGATGGTCACTCATAGATTTGACCATTGATTACTCAGAGATTTGACCAATGGTAACTTGTAGATTAGGTTGTTGGTCAATCACAGATATGGCCAATGATCACTCATAAGATTTGACCAATGGTCACTCGTAGATTTTACCAATGGTCACTCGTAGATATGGCCAATGGTCACTTGTAGATTTGGTCCATGGTGACTCGTAGATTTGGTCCATGGTGACTCATAAGATTTGGCCAATGGTCACTCATAAGATTTGCCGATGGTCACTCATAAGATTTGGTCATCATTGACCAGCACCAACTCCCAGTAGAAACACTGTTCGCATTCTCGCGGCACAACTCAATTAAAAACACGTTGTAGTAGGTTTCCTGAATCTACCAGACCTCATCTGGCGAACACGGCTGAAGCTTTTGAATATTCCTCTGGCAACAAAACAGTTTCATCATCCATCACTTGGTGTCAACTACCAAGCGTCTGTGTAGCGTATGTCGTATTCCTCGAGCAAAGGCAAGTTCTTCTGTAAAGAACAGCAACACAATAATTGTAATTGAACATTTATATAGCGCCACTATATATGAATAATATACAATTTACACAACCAGACTGAATGATGTTTGAAAAGATTTCTCTTCTATTGTGCCCTAGCGAAGCAACAGTTGTCTCAAGAATTGGTTTGCCACCTATTCACTGTCGATGTGAAGATCAGACTGCGAGGGAGACGACCGGCAATTTGAACTTGTATATGCAGAGACTAAGAAAACGAAGGGCTGCCTAAGCAAAGGTTCTTCTTCTTATCTTACGAAATGATATCTGATAGCAGGATACACTAACATTGCCACGATGAACATTTTTGCTAACCGTAGGGCAAACCATCTTTGGCTAACAACTCCATGACAGTACTTTGCCATCAAGATCCACACCTTGAAAATAATTATATATTCAATTACTAGCTGTACCCGGCCACGCGTTGCTGTGGCAGAAAAGACCGTCATCTGCCTCCTCCCCCTCCCCTCCCCTCCCCCTCATCCCCTCCGCTCCCCCTTCCCTCCCCACGTCTCCCTCCCCCTCTTCTCCCCCTCCCCTCCCCTTCCCTCCTCCTCCGCATCCCCTCAGCCTTCCCTCCCCTCCCCTCCCCCCGTCCCCTCCACCTCTCGTCCCCTCCCCTTCCTCCTCCTCCCCTCCACCTCCCCTCCCCTCTCTTTTCCTCCTCCTCCCACTCCCCTCCTTCTACCCCTCCCCTCCCTCCCTTCTCCATTCCTCCCCTACGGTCCCTCAACTCCCTCTTCGTCCCGCTCCCTCTTCCTTCTTTCCTCCCTCACACGTTCCTTCCCGACAGCGACATATGCGCTATCGCGATTTTTGGGCGACTTTTGGGCAACCCTGATCGAAGTTGGTCATCTCGCGACTTTTGGGCGACTTTACAACGTGATGTCGCGACAAAAACATTTCCGAAATCTGGCAACCCTCATGGACGTTGGGAAGTGTATAATTTGCAAATGGCGGTCGAACGGATTTCAAAGTTCTCTTTTTGTGGAAAAGATTGCGTTTTTTCGGGAAAAAAAGCATAATACAACACGGTTCTATTGGAATGGAAGGTTTTTGTAAAATTTTCAAAACAATCGGTGCGTCAGTTTTCGAGAACACTCATAACAAACTGTTGCAAAGTTTCATTTTTATTTATATAGATTATGAGATCTTTGTATAGCACCTCTTCAAGGGGACTATGCTATATGAAGCCGACAGCTGGTCTGGTAAATTAACAGACAAACCAGTTCATAAAAAGGTTTGCAATTGCAAGGAAATAAGAACATCAATTTTCACAGCAAACGGTACTACTGTAAAGTTTGGATGCGAATGCATTGGCTAAACTGTGTTTGTGCTCCAAGTCTCTCTTGAAGTCTCTTCTTATGCTTTTTTATAGCTATCTCAGCATTGACCTTGCTGACGAAGGAACTTTATCTCCTATTAATGACATTCAGCTTCTGAGATTGGATTGTCTTGAAGCAGCGCTACATAAATATCCAATTACAATTAGGAGACTGAGCCAGTTGTCAATCACAAAGATCACAGGCGACTGTCATGATGAAACCACAAGAATAAAACAAATGAAATGGCCCGCTGAATCTAGGGCTTAGCACATACAAAGGCAGACATAGTGTGGTATCCATGGCAACAAAGTGGCAGGGACATCAGTGAATCAGTGGACATCAGAAACTCCCACTTTACGAGACGAAAACAAAAGGCATAGAACAGCATATGAGAAGAAAGTTGGAAAAGCGTCGATAGTCGATACAACTTTCAACGAAAGCATACTGAAGTCCTGAGAGATGCAACTAAAAGATTAAAAGATATAGATTTGTTTGTATGTGCACTTGTTATAGCGCCCCTTCAAGATATTTCTACTCAGAGGCGCTCCCAAATGCAGAGTGGACACTGCATCGGAGTTTCACGCCGAAGCGCTGAGCAATTGTGAGTGAAAGACTTGCCCAAGGTCCTTACGTGGCGAGGTGGGTTCAAACCTCGAACCTTCCGGCTCCAAGGCAACGACGCCACCACAACACCACCGAGCCCCACTGATGTAAAAGATGCAACAGAAACAAATGTAAGAAATGTAATGTAAACTGAAGCTGTCACATAGGCATCTCTAACAAATCTTTACAAAAAACTACAATTATAAACCTCTAAAATACAAGTAGCTTACAATAAACGACTCTGTACTGTACAGGGTGGGCCAAAAAAGACACCCTACTGTATATAAGAAAAGAATGAAATGCACAAAACATTACGCAAAATTGATTACATACCTTTAGTTTTTCAAATGTCAGAGCAGACAACTGTGTGCTGTTGAGGTTAAGTTTTCGTAGACTTTTCAATGCTGAAAGGAATTCCAGAAAATAGGCTGCACTGTTACATGTTTTGACTGTGTCAATAAGGTGAATGATCATTTGCAAAAACTGAAGAAAAATTGAAGCAATTGAGCTCTACATGTTAATTCACATTTTTTAAGCTGCATAGTGCATACTGAAAGGTGTGTACACTGAGGATGAAAGAAGCAAAGCCAGACTAGGACTAGGCATGATACCTAAGATGTACAAAGACTTTGATTAAGATTGTTCAGAGGTGCATTTGACATGACAAATGACTGAGGACTATAATAATTGAGATCATTCGTTCATACTCATTAACATCAAAGGGCTGGTGTGAAGAACTGTTGATGATGACATCAAAACTGTAATCAAATACTATATATATATATATTTATTATATGTTCTTTTGTCCAACCAGAATTTGTCGAATAATAACAATAGTAGTACAATAATAATAGTAATAGTCCTTGAGGGATCCTAAATACCTCAAGGCAAAATAAAATAGTAATAATAATAATAATAATAATATTAATAATAATCATCATTTCATCCTCATCACTAATACTCTGATCTTAGAATTTAATTTTTTTAAATAAAAAGCATAACATGCAAGGTAGTTACAATGGTTGTGGTTAGAACATGCCTATCAGTAATAGATGATTTAAATCAAAATCCTGATGCACACGCACAATCATGTAAACATACGTGTATACATGCAACAAAGAAGTTGACCAAGAGCAGATTATCTACAAGTCTTGTATATGTATGTCTTCATGCATGGTCTTATATATAATGCATAATGTCCAGGCTACTACTAAGCTGTGCAAAAACGATTTATCACTCAGAATGTGACGTGATATATGAAAGCCCGAAGTACAAGCGGAAGTCTTATTTCCCGTCTTTTTGATGTGCGTTGTTTGAAGTGACAGGGAAAGATTAGCGGGTCACCGACCCTGGAATCAATAATTTATTGCCCGTGGAGCCAAAGAGAGGTCCTCTGAGAGAGCAAGGTCCATGGATGGGCAATTGAATATACCTGCAAGGCAGCGCAATCCTTTGTCTGTGACAGGTGTCTCGCAGAGATTAAGCACCTTCAGTTGGTGCATGTGCTCAGACAACAGCTCGAGACCAGCATCGCTGAACTATTAAATAAACAATATTTACCAAACTACAGATAAATACCTTTTGTTATGATGATCTTGATGATGATGATGATGATGATGATGATGATGATGATGATGATGATGATGATGATGATGATCTTGATGATGATGATCTTGATGATGACAACGATGATGACAACGATGATGATGATGATACCAAAGACAGAGAAGGCAAGTAACGACAAACAATGCCAAATGACATACTATAATAACGGTCTTTGATTGTTCATTCATTCAATCACCCTTTCAAGAAACCTACACAAGAGCGTTCCCAGCCAAGCCACAGCAACAGAAAAGACTTGAAACAATAAACATATTTTTAAAATATTGTAATACTAATGATGTTGATGACAACACAAATGATGCTGAGTAGCTATTACTGAAAAAACCTTAAGAAAATTCTAATAAAAGTTATGTAATGCTGTTAGCTCTTCAGTAAGCTGTAGTTTAAAATTATAAAACCGTAAGTTCTTCTGCAAGTTCTGCTCTAAGATCCATAATGCCATAAGGTCTTCTAACCTGTGTGGACCAGAGATTGAGTTGTTTCAGCGATGGTATCTTGATGAGTTCGTGAGCACATGCGCTCGTGACGTGTGTGAAGGCGAGCGTGAGACTTTCGAGGTTCCCAAACGAACCGGAATTGATGAGTTTCGAGACGTCAGAGTCCGTGGATTTCGACGGAAGCGTCAGCTGGACTGGTCCACTCTTCTGTTGCTACAGAAAACACGCTCCAGTCTAGACTTCACTCGTTGTGATAGCACACATTATCAGATTTCAACAGAATTATTATTATTACTATTATTACTATTTATATTATTATTATTTAAAATATTTTTAAAAATTTATTTATTTTTTAATTTAAAAAAAAAATATTATTATTATTATCGTCGTCGTCGTCATCATCATCATCATCATCATCATCATCGTCGTCATCATCATCATCATCATCATCATCATCATCATCATCATCATCATCATCATCATCGTCGTCGTCATCATCATCACCATCGCACACACGCACGCACACACTCAAACACGCGAGCAAACAGCAACAGTCTCTTGTGGTCACAAGACAGCCTTAAACATCATGAAGAATATCAGTTGCATACGAATAGCAGTGACAAAGGACAGAGATGGGTATGAAGTGTTAGCAAAATTTAATGAAAGCAGGAGCCTACTATGCAGTCAATGTACTCATACATTTCTGAAGACACAAGTGCAGCAAGGATTCTTTAAAAAAATTCTGCCTGGGATGGAAATTTAGAACTAAAGGCAGGAAGCAAGGGAGGAATGGCGCTGAGACAGAAATAGAAAGAAACAGAGAAACATACATAAAGAGAGGGCCACGCATAGAGAGAGAGAAACTGAGAAACAAAGACGAAGAGAGCAACAGCGGACAGGAAAGGGACAGAACAAGACATAGTCAGACAGAAGGACCAAAATACAGACAGACAGACAGACATAGACAGACATACATAGATAGACAGACAAAAAGAAGGATGGACAGAACAAGACATAGTCAGACAGAAGGACCAAAAAACAGACAGACAGACATAGACAGACAGACATAGACAGACAGACAAAAATACAGGCAGACAGACAGACAGAAGGAGACAAAAAGACAGACAGGATGAAGAAAATCAATACCGAGCAAGACAACAGATCACTAAACCATATTCAGACAGAGCATTAGCGAGACCTTGAAGTAATAATAAGACAGATTAATAATATTATTATTAACAATGTTCTGTTAGTCACAATTTCCAGGAGTCGTGCTTTTCGCTGGCAGAAGCCGCAGTAAGCCGTCTGTCCACGTTCTGTTGTCTGCAGAGCGTCAATGATCCGTTGCTTTGATCGAATGTCTTCTTCGTCATCGCAGATCTCGTACTCAAGCAATGCGATCAGCGTCTGTCAACAGTTGTAATGTAACAGAGAATTTATATAACGTCACTTTGTAACAGAGAATTTATATAGCGCCAATTTGTAACAGAGAATTTATATAGCGCCAATTATTCTCTGCTTTGATCGAATGTCTTCTTCGTCGCAGATCTCGTACTCAAGCAATGCGATCAGCGTCTGTCAACAGTTGTAATGTAACAGAGAATTTATATAGCGCCAATTTAAATTGTGGGGTTGGGCGGCATGGTAATTCAGTGGCTACCTTTTAGAGATTTCTGCACCGCCTACCTTCCAAATGGTGTTAAATTACTGATGGGACAGAAAGATACACATGTATAACCACTTCGTTCATCCAACAGATTTGACCTCTTAGTTCCTCGGTCTAGAACTGCTATGTCTCAGTCTCGATCATTTGTCTCAATTGGTCCTTCTCTTTGGAATGCCCTTTCTCCTTCTGTTTGCTCTACACTTCTTTCTGGTAGTCTCTCCTCTGCTTTGTCTCTTCTCAAAACCTGTTTCTTCTCACGGGGCTTTGCGCACTGGGAGTGCCTCTGAACGGTTCACCCTACTAGAGGCGCTTTATAAATGTTTAAATACAATACAATACAATATAACTGTACATATGACTGTTTGTATTGTAGTCATGCATGCATCTAAGTGAATAATCTAATGAATGAATTTTAATTTATATGATCCCTAGAGAAGGAAAACCTTCCAAATAGCACTGAATGACAACTGATCAAGAGAGGCAGAGGTTGCGAGTGTCTACCTCAATGGCGGCTGGATGGCTTCTCTCGGCCAGCAAGCACCAAGCACCGACCATCTTCAGCTTCGATTGAAGGAACTGTTTACGTCGACAACAGCAACCAATCAGTCGCCGCAACTGCAAACAATACAACACCTGAGCAATACAGGTAGACTTATGATGTGACACCTGAGGCGGCGGACGACTCAGGTAGGGACTATTGCAAGGTGGAAAAACAAGACCTGGGACGTGCTGGAAATACTGACAAAGACAGGAGAGGCTGAGACAAAGGTATAGGAAAAACAATGCCAGTCATCCCTCTGTTTGTGGTAATAAGCTTTGTCGCAGAATTGCCAGATTGAAGAATTGTTTGATTGACAGTTGCTGTAGTCTTGTTGATCTAAAAAGCATTAAGGTTTTTTTGGAATGAAACATGGTACTAATCCATTTTCTGTCATATTCTGTCATATTTATAATTTTTGCAGGCATTATTATTATTAGTTTATGATTACAATTATTATTTTTTATTATATTATTATTATTATTATTATCATTATTATTATTATCATTATTAGTTTTATTTTTTATTATAACTTGAACATTTATTTGAAAAAACCAATCAAGCTGAAAACAAAACTAAAAACAGAAATTATTATTTTTTGTTTTTGTTTTTGTTGTTGTGATTATTATTAAGTGACACTTTAATCATATAATGTTTTGAAAGTAACTGATTTCATTAATAATCATTGTAGTTACACATACATACGTACATACATGTGCATGCATACATACATACATACAATCATATAAACATAATACATTCATTCACATGCAAACATAGGGTAATGATAAATAGGAACTTTAAATACAATATACGAACCATGATGCCGTAGAGGAGTCCACCGTCCTTTCCAGCAGCACCTGATCCAGGACAGAAGTGATCAAACCATCCGTCACGTTCCTCTCTCACTCCAAGCACTGTGCTGTGGATTTCACAGCGATCGTCATCAGCAACACTCGTCAGAATTCGTCTGAAGTTTCTAAAATCAATCAGGTATTATATTTGAAATATGTCCAACCATTAACGACCATTATTGAAACAATGTCAAAATGTCCAGTCAGTAAGGTGTCATATTTAAAATGTGAACAACCAGTAAGTTTTATATTTAAATGTAAAATCTAAGATATCTAAAATAGTTATCTGAATCAATGCAGATCTGTACGGGGGAGCTTTTGGTTCCTCGAGTTCGCACTTCTACAAGAGAGCGCTGAGCCTTTTCTACTGTGGGTCCTGCTGTCTGGAATGGCCTCCAATTAAACTTGCGACTTATGCCTAGACTAAATTCACCTGCTTTTTATAAGTCGCTCAAAACCTATTATTTTAGCTGTGGCTGGACTGGGAGCGCCTCTGAGTATGTTTCTTGAAGTAGCGCTATATAAATTCACGAAATGAATGAATGAATTTAGTTATGCATGCCTGTTATTATGAACAATGCATTAATGTTCATGATTGACGACCATCACCAGGCAAGACATTAAAAAGTAACCGACATAAATCACCTGACATTAGACAAGACACAGGAAACACCCAGGCATCAGCGCAGAGAAGGAAAAGGTAATGCGATCTCAAGACACATCCAATTTCACGCATCAACAGGTGAAGCTACTGTCTACAGTGTCTCTACAGTGTCTATAGGCAAAGTGAGAATGGCACGAACTCATTGCTACAAATAACGTGCACTGTCAGCAAGTAAAAAAGCTGCACCTGCTGCCAGCTAGAGAGAACCCTGCACATAATCATCACCGCCAAAGCCTCCCCTCCCCACCACCAGCAGGCAAACCGAAATGAGGCAGGAGCTCGTGTCCACACAAAAAACACGTGCATATGGCAAGTAAATGGAGAGACAGCACAGGTCTGCCTACAGGAGCAGCATCTGAATTATTTGAAAAACAATTAACTGTGAAACCAAAATAAAAACTCTAATCCTGCAACTGATCCTACACGATTCACGAACAACTCATTTGGACATGCTCTCACCCAGGCAATAATAATAATTCACCTGAAAAACTTCTCTATGTCAACAGGATTCTCAACTTTCAGTATCTGTATAACTCGCTTTCCGACTAAGACTAATTAAACCATACAGCTTTCTTCAAAGACATCCTAGTCTTCTGCAAATACCGAATACAAAACAGGCAAATTAATCTTCAATAGCCTTAAATTGTTCCAGTCGTTTTAAATAATTTTATATTTAAACTGAAATCTACTACCAGTGTCAATTCTATTATTAAATTACATTAAGAATTGACACACAAGTATGACCTATTGCAGAGGGGGTAAATTAATGGTAAACACTCTCACATGAAGAGCGCACGGAAGTTGGTTTGCTTTCCGCAACCTCTCAAAGGTCCACTCAACCTTCCATTCGGCAGATGGCGTTGGTAAACTGAGCATATAGGACGTGGAATGAGCCTTGCAGGCTGCCAACAGTTAAATTCAGTTATAATGCCCATCCTGTAATAACTTGTGATCATCTGGTCATACTATGAATTGTAATCACACTACTTTGTGTCAGTTTGAAATAAAACAAATATAATAATAATAATAATTATTATTTTTAAAAAATATTTATTATTATTATTATTACTATTATTATTAAGAATAGAAATAAAATGAAAACTGCTTACATGAGGAAGAGGTCATCAGTTAAGGCACTGAAAACAAAATAGCATTTTTATACCTAATCAGCAGAAAAGCATTTAGTTTCATCTGTACCATGCCTAATAAACAAATAGAATGAAATCAAAAACAAATTAAACAATATGCACACTTAGTACCAATTGAACTGCTCCACATAAATCCAAACAATAATGCCTATCCATCTCAACATAGCACAATCAGTTCACATATCAGATATATTCATTGTCTATCAGACCTTTATGTGTAAATGTATACAGTCATCGGCAAATGTTTGTGACAATATACACTTAGGCACATTTAAAATATTCTGATGATGTTTTGACAATTAATCATGCGCTTGTTTTTCCACCAGTGTTATGACAACAGATTTTTACTAAGCTAAAAACTTGTTGGAAAAACAGAGTGAAAGCTCTTAATTATTCTGACAATTTTATCCCTGTTTACTGTAATTTCCAGCCAGAAGCTGTAGAAAGGTTGGAGGTATGTATAAATATATAGAGGCATTGCATTGCATAGTAAACATACATAAATACAAATATATATAAATATAAATAAACATGCATAAATGCATATATACATAAATACATATATGCACATGTAAGGGCCCAGGATTTTAATGATTAATTAATTAATTAATCCGAAAAAATTTGAATCAATATAATATTATATCTTTGGCTTGTTCAATGAAATTTTTGATTTAAAAAAACTTAATTCATGATATGCAGGGGCCATTTTGGAGTAAACAACACGATGAAGAATGATAATATGAAACTTTGGAGTGGAAACTTAGGTGATCATTAATTTTTGGCGGATGTTGATGGAAAATATAAGATGGCAACAAAATTATGTTTATTCCATGTCTTTTGTACATAGTAGCTAGTAACTAACTCAGTGAATATCTTTTTGAACTTCTCACACGTACATATATATATATATGTATGTATATATATATATATATATATATATATATATATATACATACACAGTGTTATCTTCCTTCCTTTTATAACAGAATTATTGTCAATGTACTATGATGAATCATTCATCGTAATCCCACTTTAACGCCAACCTTCATTGGTTCCCAGTCTTTTTTGGTACATGCTCGGCGCTCAAGTGTTAAATTAGTCTCACAGTATAAAATAAAACCCTATTTCCATTTAGTTTTCCCAGCATCCCATTCGACGAGCATTAAACCTCCGCCTCATCAAATGTCTCTCACACAAGTGTCATCGCTTGGGAGCAATCGAAAGAGACGGGGGAAACGTAGCGCCCTGCAGAGCAATCC
Organism: Lumbricus rubellus; assembly: GCA_945859605.1. Lineage (NCBI taxonomy): Eukaryota > Metazoa > Annelida > Clitellata > Crassiclitellata > Lumbricidae > Lumbricus > Lumbricus rubellus. The sequence continues at coordinate 41,672,272 of OX243814.1, forward strand.
ATCAAAGATTTGTCACGTCACGTCAGTCGAGTAAAGACTTCGACTTACACGATTGGAAAAGGAATTGGTTGGAGAAGAGACGCCATGTGGGGCAGCCAGTCGGGGTATTCACACCTAGAAGAAACATACATAAATTATATTCATTTCATTTACAGTGCTGTGCACACGTACATGTAGGCCTACACCGTGGTTCAATTAAAAAAAGTAAGCCAAACTGTTTTTTTTTACAAAATTATTATCTCTAATGCCTGACGATTAATCATACTAGAATTTTCCAAATATTTAGAGAATTAATTGATGGTCCCCTCCACTTGGAATGGGCTCCTACTTGAGCTGCTCTTTTGCTTCTCTGCAACGAAATGCCTCCTTTCTACCCAATGCTTAAGTCTTTTTCTCTTTAGCCATGGCTGGGCTTGGAGTGCCTCCGAGTAGTCTCGGTGAAGAGGCACTATACAAATTCTCGGAATGAATAGACAAGAATCTAATACAAACTAATCTGCTAATGGTGCAGTGTAGTCGTGCCTTAAGCTCTTGCTGAGTGCTTTAACTGTTCCTAGGAAGCAGAAACTGATTGAATCCGGCAGATATGCCTGAGAGCATAGCAAGGAAGCTGCAGTATATCTTGAGGGCAAATCCATTTAACAAGTCAACTCGGCCACTGCTCGTACTCTGACAGTGCCAGTCCCAAGCCTGGAGAACGGAGGAGGGTGGCACAATCATCCCTGATATGACACAGTGTCGTTAAACAGCCACATGTGGGGGTGCGGTGGTGTAGTGGTGAGTTTGGCGCCTTGCAGTCGGAGGGTTCCAGGTTCGAATCCACCTCAAGCCGCCTCATCATACCATGAGCAAGTCCTTCACTTGAAATTGCTTATGCGCTTCAGCATAAAACACCGATTCAGTGTCAGCGCTGTAGCCTGGAGCGCTTCTGAGTAGTCCTCTTGAGGGGGTGCTATAACAAGTGCACATGCATACAAGCTGCTTAACAAGTCGACTAAATAGTAAATAAGGTGTTGATTTTCAATCCATCCAGTGACTTCCACTGCAAACTCCAACGCAGTAGACACTCGAAAAAGCAAAACCAAGCCACAAAAGTCGTAGAAGGGCAACTGGCAAAAAACTGATCAACCGGGAAAATTATTTTCGTTAAGGCCACTTCAGATAAGGCTTAACAGGCAATAAACAAACTTTAACTATTGACTGATTCACGTATTTAATTCCAAAAATAAAATGAAAGTATTTCTATAGAGTGTTTAGAAAGGAATGGAACACTCATGAACACGCATCTGGGCCTTTATGGAGTACACTTGCGAAAAAGGAATGAAATACTTATGAACACGCATCTGGGCTTTTATGGAGTACACTTGCGAAAAAGGAATGAAAATTATGAAATACTTATGAACACGCATCTGGGCTTTTATGGAGTACACTTGTGAGAAGCCTCCATCAGGGACAGAGTATACGCATTATCTGAGATGCTAATCTTCCACGAACGTTCATAGAAGAGTTTCACTCAGTCATTACCCTAACTGATCGTCCACTTTAAAAGCATCACAAGTCTGTAGGTCTACATCAACAATTGCACATATTGTATTGTATTTAAACATTTATAAAGTGCCTCTAGTAGGGTGAACCGTTCAGAGGCGCCCCCAGTGCGCAAGGCCCCGCGAGAAGAAAAAGGTTTTGAGACGAGACAAAGCAGAGGAGAGACTAGCAGAAAGAAGTGTAGAGCGAACAGAAGGAGAAAGGGCATTCCAAAGAGAAGGACCAATTGAGACAAGTGATCGAGACTGAGACAATAGCAGTTCTAGAGCGAGGAACCAAGAGGTAAAATCTGTTGGATGAGCGAAGTGGACGGTGGGAGGAAGCTGAGTGAGATGTATGTAGGAAGATGTGTATGTGCATAACTATGTATCTGGACATTCACATAGCACTTGTTGATGTAAAAATCAATGTTCTTCACTCACAGGATCTGCATAATCGTGAGATAGGTGATCAACTTCTCCTCCAAGATATGCAGATTCTCGACGTGATTGGCTCCTGAGCATAATGAAAGACTCCTATCGACACAAGCCAAAAATAAAATTTGTCTCATTAGTTTCATTTTTAATACGACTGTCATTATTACGGTACTATTCATTCATTCATTCCATCAAGTATTTATATAGCGCCTCTTTAAGGAAACTACTCAGAGGCGCTCCCAACTCCAGCACGGACAAACAGAACAGTTTTTAAGTGCTTATAGAATGTGTCAGAGAGTGATCTATGGAACAGGCGCAGCTCAAGTGGGAGGGCATTTCATAACAATCGTAACAAGTACTGCTATTACTATTATAATGAGCATTATCCCTATAATTGCAATTATTTATATTACTATTTTTGATTACAAGTATTTTTAAAAAAATGAATTTTTTAAATTTTTTTAAAATTATTTTAAATTATTATTATTATTATTATTATTATTATTATTATAATTATTAATATTATTTTTAAATTATTATTATTATTACGATTATCATGATGGTAATGATGGTGAAGATGATGATGATGACGACGGTGATGAAGATTATGATGATGATGATCATCATCATCATCTTTACCTGAGGACTCATAAAGCGAAAGTCAATGCAATAAACACATCAAATGCATCTACTCAGCTCTATTCCCTGGAGGCATGAAGGCTCTGATCCATACAAAATCTGACTGATGCTAATGCTCTTCTCATGTATATGTCTCAAAACCAGACGTATCACTTGGACAGAACATCACATTTTTTATGAAGTTGTGCAAGTTAACACTTTAGTGATGTACTGCATTGATTTCCAAGTCAATTCTAGCACACTATCGGCATTAAAGGGTTAATAGGAAAGTTGATCTGATGCCATATTTTTCTCTCATCCAATCTCTGTGGAAATATTTTGTTTATTTCTTATGCTTCTGTGTAATTATAATAACTGCCATTCGATGACTTAGCATTAATCCACGAAAAGCCTCATGAAGGTCCTTACAATTGTAATTGTAATCGTACATTTATATAGCGCCCCTTCAAGAGAACTCCTCAGAGGCACTCCCGACCTGACACCAAACCACAATAAAAAGAGAATGGTTTTCAAACTCTTGCGCAAAAGAGGCAAAGAAATACAAAGAAGTTCAATGCGAAGACTAATAGGTAACTTATTCCAGAAAGACGGACCGACCATAGCAAAGCTTCTGTGCAGCACTGTGGAAGATCGAGCCATAGGGACAACCAGGTCACCATGCGTAGCTGACTGAGGAAGTCACAAAATCCGTGTTTACAATGCAATCAATGTAACTAATCAGCGAATCATAATCGTGAATTTTTATAGAGCCACTTCAAGAGAAACTTCTTAGAGGTAGTTCCGAATTGACAGCCCAGACCCCAATAAAAGAGAACGGTCTTCAAACACCTTCGGAAAAGGACAAAGAAAAATCCAGAAATAAGAATCTTACGAACATCCGGACAAATTCATTTAATAATATTATCACGTGCAGCTGGACAAAGCACGTTACAAACGAAGAAGTTCTAACGATGGTAGAAGAGGAAAGATCTCTGCTGGACACAATAAAGATAAGACAAAAGAATTGGGTGGGACATTTGCTAAGAGGTGACTCACTGCAGAAAGAAATAATTGAAGGAAGATTGGAGGAAAAGAGGTGCAGAAGAAGGCCTAGACAAAAACTGCTAGACGGGATGATGGAAGAGGGATACAGAGAACTTAAGGACATGGCACAACAGCGTGAAACGTGGAGACATTGGACGTTTGGACCTGCCGCTTGTATTGGCAGAGAACCTAAAGAAGAGAATATTATCCCGACTCAAACCCTGCAGGCCATGTCGAGAAGCCCTCCTCTCACCAATCAGACACAATGTCGAACAAACACAGAAGCCGCGTTGAGACTTAAACTATTTGCATTCTGTCGAGCATCTTGCAATCACCAATCCTTTCTGCCGCCACGACCTGATCTCTGAGACAAACGCACGCATCCAACGAAGACAAAAATAACGCAGTGCTACTAGACGCGCCGCTTCCCCTCAGACGTCCTAATCCGGAACTAACAAACGATCCATTGCCTCCGATATCTGTCGTAGTCTCCGCTGGAAAGGATTTTCTCTCAGAACTGACATGCTTCAAAGCTGCTTGGCTGCCTAATGATTTGCATAACACCTTCCAGAGCTCTGTGAAGCTTTTCAGGAAGAACTGACTAATCTATTGTGATTTGATTTGGTGTGACACCTTCTTCTTCTCCTCCACTTTTAAAATCCTGTATAAATTTGGGATTTAGCATAAATTGTAATGTGTTTTTTAACATTTGACTTTCTACGAATTATAGTTATTTGCTTACTACCATGTCTGTACACCAAAATGCTGTTACAAATGCACTTAAAGAATGAATGAATGAATGAAAATGCGGATAGCAATTCGTCAAATGAAAAATATTCTTATTTTATCTTGTCATAGCCTCAACGAGAAAGATAAAAATTATTGGCAACTAAATTTGCATTCGATTCTAACACAACTTCATTGTTTTATCTTTCTTTAGCGAATGCAGTTCGCACCAAGCCATGCCACCGCGGAGGGACCCTCAGCAAGATGTAGAGCCTGGAGTCCTCCCGGACTCATGGCTCGCTGCTGTCTTATGATTATAATCTTTAGTATGATTTATTTATTATGATTATGATTTATTTATTATGATTATAATCTTATGATTATGAACCACTCACAACTTATTATATGTTATTTTCAAAGCACATAATATTAATCTAGAAAAGTAAAAACAACTATCGGTATTTATCTGCCATAATTTCATGTTGTATGAATACTGCTCTGTTATGTTAATGTTCATTAAAAAACCTAGATATAAAGCACAATTCAGTCACTGCATAATGCATATTCCAACCTCAAATATGTGTGTGTGTGTGTGGTTACCATTAACGACAAAGATGATTAGGATCACCCTCCTTCTCTATTCAGGCATAGGACTGGCACCACACGAAAACAGCACTGAAGGATTTAATAATTTTAATTAGGGACAATCATTCTTTCTCCACCGCACCCCCTACTCATGGCTCGCTGCTGAATAACAAGAGACTCATCAAGGAGTCAACATTGGAGAAGTGTGGTGGAAAAAACTCACCCATTGTCTCTGTCTTCGTAATAACCGTGGATCATAGCAAGACAGACGGAAACCATGTTCGGAAGTATTCGCAGATGAGGACAATGGCTCGACCTCCCATGCATGCTATTGTTAAAGAAAACAAAGGCATACACGCTACACAATCCGCTAATTATATATTACTCCCGATGATGATGAGGCATTCATTGTTTAATCAGTAAGACTTGCTGAACAGAAACAATGGATATTTTTAAGACTATGATTTCTACCTTGACAACCTGTTCAGCATCTTTGTCAAAATTGTTTCAGATCAATAAACGACTGAATTGCAGGTGAGTTTTCTATTGTTACGTTTTGTAGCTCCATTATCTAAAGGCCAATCATCGTCAACCATTATGTGAAGAGCAATTACCTATTAATGTGCAATTGTGCATGAGGGAAGTTTTTTCAAGGTCCCTACGCAGTACCCGATTCACTCATTCTTTCATTTCAATAATTTATATAGCGCTCCTTCAAGAAGACCACTCAGAGGCGCTCCCAGTCCAGCCACCGTGATACAAGTAGGTCTTCAAGAGTGTGCAAAAAACACTGGTGATTCAACCCTATAGGTAACAGCGGTATCTCCAAGACAATTCCAGACAGATATGAAGGTTTGAACCTGTTACAGTACTGGACCCATACTCATATTTCAGCCAAGGTTGAGTTGGGAGCGCTCCTGAGTAGTAACCTTGAAGAGGCGCTATATAAATATCCATAATGAATGAATGAATGAATTACAAGGGGTGAGCTCTAGCCAATCAGCTACCATAAAATTATACCACATGAATGAAAGCTTAGTAATAAATAAATAGTTGCATACACACATACAAATATACAGACATGCACAGTTACACACATACAAATGTATATAGACATACGCAGTTACACACATACAAATGTATATAGACATACACACATACAAATATATACATATGAAAACACTGAAACAGTACAACAGAGAAAAAAAGTTTTTTGAACAATACAGATCATTTCTGGAAACAAAGACATGAGAACCACGACAAAGCTCTTAGTGAAACAAAAGCCAATCAGCAACAACACAGGCCTTTCCATAAAACGAGGCAATAAAGCAAATTGCCATCCGGCAATCCTTTTGTCTACACAGCAGTTTCAGTCGAGCGATACAGAAACATGGAGGATTTTCACGAGTCCTGAAAAATGACTTATATGCTACTTAATATGCTGGAAAATTCTCCATCTCCCAAATCTCCCCCCCAGTTGCAGCTTGCCCCACTCTCACTGTCAAATTAAAATGCCCTAAAAGTGGTCTGACCACAGGCATTTAGAAATCCTTCACGATATCTCTTAAATTTCAATTCAATGAAATGTATTATCTGACGTGTACAAATAAACAAGAAAAAAATCCGCTACAAGAAATGGTTAAATTTTCTGGGGGTGGGGGGGGGGCAGAAATGTCATTCCTGGAGGAACTTTCCCCAAAGACGCCTACATTAAACACTGAGTATCAGCAGTCCATGGTTGATAAGTTCTCAGAAGGTCGTAGAACAATGTTTAGTTAATAACCTACTATACCTGTTTGTTTAAATCTGTATTTAGTGTATTATCAACTGCGCTCCTGCCACAGTAGAGCGATGTTGGAGAATTCTATTCAGACACACAAGAAAAGTGTGCGTGTGTGTGTTGTCCACAATGTCCAGGGTTCTTATTTGGCTGTGCAGCAGACTCAAACCATCAATCATTGGATTATGAGCTCAGTATGCCACCGAATGGGTCAGTGTTGCAGATGGCTTCCAGTGGTTTCCAATGTCTAATGACATTTCATGGAAACAAACAAAAGCTGATGTCGCGTTGCCCTCCTCGTTTTTCCACGCTTGGGATTGGCACCGCCCGCCCTGGTGGCTCGAACAGGTGGTAGTGGCTGCTAGTCTTAAGCTGGAGAGAAAACAATTTGGTGTTCTCGATGTTAGAATGTAGGTTGCTGGTGCAGACAGGTCATCCGATTGCAACAATGGGACAATTGTTTCTTACTTGGAAAAATGAAACGGAATCTGGAGAAATCAGAGTGATGCAGGCCACAGCGTATACGGTATATTGAAATTAAATACCCTTCTATAGTGCTACAATAACACTACCTAACGCATAAACACACACACACACACACAGATAAAAACAGACACATACACAGTTACACACATACACACACGCACACACACAGGTAAAAACAGACATATACACACATGCACAAACACATAGTGCATATTATAGGCCTACACAAATGGGTGCCTGCAGACATTTTACAGGAGGGGCAACAAGAGCTTGAAAAGTGATAAATAAGACCATGAGTATTTTTCATAGAGGTTTTTTAATGTAAATTTCTCATTTTCACTCTGTTTATCATTAGTGTCATTACAGCTTAAGTGCAAGCAAATTTGTAAAAAAAATATAAAAAATAAGAAGTAAGAAAATAAGTGTCAAGTTTCCAGAAGAGGTAAGTGTCCCCTCCCGCCCCAATGTGCGAGCATCAGCTGAATGGCCCGTCTCTGTTGCTGGCCCTGTTGTCTGGAATAGGCTACCTCCACACCTGCGCCTGCTGCCAACCTTGGGTCCCCTCTCACACGTTCTATCACAATCTTAAAACTGCCCTCATAGGCCAAGGATGGGTTGGGAGCGCTCCTGTGTAGTAACCTTGAATGGGTGCTATATAAATCTGATTAATGAATGACAAGATATATATATATTACTGTTTAACAAAGTTCCAGACTGAACTGCTGCCGTGTTTCTGATGCCTCAGTGCCTCGATATACTCCTGGACAAAAATCCGTCGCTTCGCCTGTCTTCCAATATCCTGTGAACCAAACAGAATCCAGTATAAAACCAGTCTTGTGGAAATCAACACTGCGTTCAATGTGGTGACCTTGAAACCACTATATATACATATATATATATACATAAGTACATACTTCAAGGGTAGCCTTAGTATCATTGCATATGCATAGGCATTATGCCAGGGGTGTCAAACCTTTTTTAGCGGCTGGCCAATGTGAACATCTTCTAACAAGTGGCGGGCCAGGGTGTCGAAGCTCCTGAGCAAAATTGTGTACGGATCTAAGAGGGAGCTCAGGGCTTATTCAGCCATTCCACAGAAAAAGTCCAAATATCGCGTGAAGATCTTGATTCAATATCCACTTTTCGCTTCCTATTAAATTTTGACAATATTATAAATAAATAAATTTTGGTATCTTTAGGGAAGGCTCTGCGGGCCAGAAATGGCCTGCGGGCCAGCTGTTTGACACCCCTGCATTATGCCTTAATTATAACGATTCATTCAATCATTCATTACAATAATTTACATAGTGCCTTTTCAAGAGACCTACTCGCAGGCGTCCCAAACATAACACAAGAACATTTTTTATTTCTAACCGCTATAGGCTATAGCTCACTCCAGTGCAGATCCCTGAATGGTCTTTCCTTCTGAAACTGCCCATCAATGACACATGCCACTCTGGCAACCTCTTTAAAGCCATCTCGCTAATCTGACCGTAAAGCCAATTTCACGTCAGATTATCACATCAGATTATCATGTCACTGCAGGAATTAATTTAGCAATTCATGACTGCTATAATCTTTTCCTTCTCTAAAGTGGCTGTCTAAGTAAATTGCAATGAGACGTCATTGAAGGAAATTAGCAGATTTTTGGAGAGCAGTGAAGGAAATACACAGATAATTAATTAAGCATCATTGAAGGAAAATAGCAGACAAAGCCTTGCGAACAGATATAATTAATAATTAAAATATCTTCAAAATAATATCAGTTGAACAAATGCTACCACATGTACAAACTGAGCTATAGAATGAGTAAGCCTACCTCGCTGCACACCAAAATCAACAGGGGAACTCAGATGCTTAGGCAGAAGATTGACACTTGCAACCATATCCTACTGAGGATAAGAAACTAAAATTTGCTAATATGCCTCTTTTCATCTAAGAGCCTCTGTTTGCTAAACGCATCAAAGACTGGCCGCACAACACTGCTCTAAATACCAAAAAGGACCAAGCCAGAGAAAGCATCGTCTGGAGCCATTTTACACCTCAGCCTACCTATTACATGTAGCTATTACCAAGAAGCAAAAGCGTGTCGGATTTCTTAATTTTGTTTTCGAAGATGTGATGTGGCGAAGACCATTAGCAGGAGCTCCATATTTCGGACAGACATAGGCAGTCATAGGGTGATATAATGTTATTATAGCCACATACATTGAGATAATTGGCACGCTGTCTCGTCTAATCATTTTCCATTTAGCCAGCCAAGGGGAAAGCCGCCGAAATGCCGCACGAAATCGTCCAACACATGATTGGAGACAACATTATTTCCGGGCTGCACGAAAGCAGACGAATTTAGATTTCTATATCATGGCAATGTCATCATCGTGATCATCACTGTACATGAGTTCATGAGTTATCAGTTGTAGCCTATAGTAGGCTTTTACTCACCAGGTTGTGTTTGAGAATCTTGTAAATGACTGGCGTAAAAACGTTTATCACAAACTGACCAACTTCTCGATGTCGACAGTACTATAGCACAAGAGAAACACAGAAACAATCAGCAATTCTCAAGTCAAAGGTAGCTGTTATCTAACATCATCATCATCGTCATCATCATCATCATCATCATCGTCATCATCATCCATACTCAATCCCTTTGATGTTAAACTTCCAAGTTCCAACATAGCCATTTAACAAAAGTCACACAGGGTTCATTGTCCAGAATTATGCAACATCCCAGTGTTATAACATAGCAGAGCTCAACATAGCATAGCCTAACATAACATAGCTTAACATAGCATAGCTTAACATAACATAGTTCAACATAGCACAGCTTAATATAACATAGCTTAACATAACATGGGCTTCAAAAGGTTCAGATAATTTTCATATCATATATATGGAATATATATATAGGGTGTCTCGATAGGTCGTGAACGATTTTGAATGCAGACAAATATATGTTATACACATTATAATGTGGAAAGTTTTATACTGGCAGATAGGTTATTCAAATGAAAATGTTAATATAAAAAAATTAGATCACTAGCTCACTTAATAACATTGTAGCGCCAATATCCGTGACGTCATCAAATTCGTGCCATGTAAACGTCAAATTAAGCCGCAAACAATATTGTACGACCATCATCGGCATAAACAGTTGAATTAACAAAACCTCATATCATTTAAAATAAAACTTCAGTCACTTCGACTTATTACATCAATGAAAAACAGGAGAAAGAGGTCAAACGCGCATTCCAACGAAGTGTAGGCCCTAGTCTGCGCTCAGTTCACAGCCACAAAAATGTTTCATAATAACGGCGAAGGATTATTTCAACAAGACGGTGCACGTGCACACACATCAAATGCCTCAGTCGAATGGTTGAACAAGAATATCAATGGATAGTCTAGGCTACATCTCACCGAGGGACTGGCCGCCTAATTCGCCGGATTTGTCACATTGAAAAATGTTTGGAGTATTATGGCGGCAACTGTTTATGCCGAACCCGAACCCAAGACACTGAACATCTTAAAACGTTGGTTTTGTAAGGCATGGACAACGCTGAAAAATCTATTTGCTCGATGACTAATCGACTTGAGGTTGTAATAAAGAGTAAAGGAAACATTATTAAATACTACAAGCTAATTTGTATTAATTAATTATGTGTGGATTAGCAATGATGGCAGTACAATATTGTTTGCGGCTTAATTTGACGTTTACATGGCACGAATTTGATGACGTCACGGAAATTGGCGCTACAATTTTATTAAGTGAGCTAGTGATCTAATATTTTTATATTAACATTTTCATTTGAATAACCTATCCGCCAGTATAAAACTTTCCACATTATATTGTGTATAACATATATTTGTCTGCATTCAAAATCGTTCACGACCTATCGAGACACCCTATATATATATATAAATTATATATATATATATATATATATATATGGAATCATTGCAATTAATGACAAACACTAAACAGTCAATCAATCCATAAAAAACCTCTCTTCAAATCTGGTGACAGTGCCCACATTTCATACATTAAATGTGACCCGCTATATGAAAAGGTACCATAAGTCGGGTTTGGAGTTATTATGCCTTCACAAACCAGCTAAGTGAGCTGAACATTTTGCTGAAAACCAGATCAAAATTGGATGATAAATGACCGACTTATAATGATGTTCATGAAAAAGTTGCCACTTATTTCCATCGATGAGTATCGTGGGGTCTTGCACACTGGGAGCGCTTCTGAGCGATTTATCCTACAAGAGGTTCATAACAAATTCTCAGTGTTGTCTATTATTATTATCAGTGTTATTAACTTAAAACGTCCTTTTCACCTGCTGCTAAAAATACCAAGATTTCAAATTTGATAATATAAAAAAAAAAATTTCCCCCACGTCTTTATGCGCGATTTCTTGCGAAACTGTACGCCGACTTATGGTACCTTATCATATAGCGGGACACAAATAAGTCCAAACTAATGGCATTTAATGACAGTCTGCAATCTTCGGACATGACGGTCTTTTGACTGAGACATCGATGTACATGTATACCACAGTCATGGCTCACATGCGTTCCATTTAGCTGCTTTTAGCAGATGACAGCAGCTGTCAAGATTGAAAATAGCAACGACAAATTTATCAAAAGCTGATTTCTGCACCAGCTTGTTGAACGTGAAATGGTTCTACGTTCTAAGTTCATTGAACGTCAAGTGGTGCTACGTCCTAAGTTCATTGAACGTCAAGTGGTGCTACGTCCTAAGTTCATTGAACGTCAAGTGGTGCTACGTCCTAAGTTCATTGAACGTCAAGTGGTGCTACGTCCTAAGTTCATTGAACGTCAAGTGGTGCTACGTCCTAAGTTCAATGAACGTCAAGTGGTGCTACGTCCTAAGTTCATTGAACGTCAAGTGGTGCTACGTCCTAAGTTCATTGAACGTCAAGTGGTGCTACGTCCTAAGTTCATTGAACGTCAAGTGGTGCTACGTCCTAAGTTCATTGAAAGTCAAGTGGTGCTACGTCCTAAGTTCATTGAACGTCAAGTGGTGCTACGTCCTAAGTTCATTGAACATCAAGTGGTGCTACGTCCTAAGTGTCTTGAATGGGAAGTGGTATTATGTCCTAAGTTCTTTGAACATGAAGTGGTGCTATGCCCTCCAAAGGTATAAATTTAACACTTCAACGATGAGAGTGCACAACAATTGAAATGGCAACCAATGCAGCTCGTTGCTAAAGTGTCAACACACCATACTGGCTAACATGCTGTACGCAAGTGTACATGCTGGCAGTGTAAAGCAAAATAAACTTTCTGCATTATTCCTTTTTACGTCCTTTTTACGTCTGACCTAGATTACACGCTGTATCATGATGAAAATCCCTCAAAGACGTCACATTAACAGGTCCAGATGGCAGCACTCTAGCACAGTAAAAGAGAAAAAGAGAAGAAGAGAAGAAGTCAGCATGTTTCTTTTATTTCCGTAGACACGTATTCAATCCGATTGACTTTCCGTTTATTTCAAAGAAACGGTAACGGTCACAATGCAACTTGATCGCAAAAGAAAGATTCCAAAGGAAAACACAATTGCTAGAGACAGACTGAATGGTCTCCAAGACACAATGGAACCAAAATGATGGCGACACATTGTTCGCTTTGGCAACAGCCATGAAAGAAACTGAAGCAGACGAGAAAGTGAAGAAAACAAGATGAGAAACATCGTAACAATTGAAAATTGAATCGAATTCATTTAAGCTGCAAATAAATTCTCTACGGAGCAGTTAGTGGTCAGACACGTCGATGGTATAATTATTGTGCTTTTCTATTTCACTTGCCTGTTCAAAGCAAGGAAGGGGCAGTGATTGAGATACACTAGGACTACATAATAATAAAAATAATAGTAATAATAATGAGTGATGATGATGATAATAATAAGAACAATAATAGTAGTAGTAGGCTAGTAGCAGTAAGAACAACAACAGTAGCAACGGCAGTAGCATCAGCAGAAGCAGTAGTCGCCTAGGCCTAGTAGCAGAATGCAGTAGCAGCAGTAGTAGTCGTAGGCCTATTATATTAGGCCTATTATTATTATTTTCATTATTATTATCATCATCATTGTCATCATCCTCATCATAATCATCATCATCATCATCGTCACCATTATTATTACAAAATAACAATACCAATTATTAATACTTTTATCACTCCTATATTTATAATAGTTAATTTATCATTACTATTATTACTACCTTATAATTAAGTAAAAATAAAAATAATTATCATTATCATCATTATTTGATTATTGTTATAATATGGGCATTTTAGTTTCATTACTCTATGACTCTGAATAGTCATCGTCTCAAGGATTCAATGAAGTATAGATTAGGCTACTATGTAAAATTCATTCCATAACAGTATTGTATTATACATTGCAAGCTTCATAATTATGAAACTACGTGACCTGTGAAACCTCAATACAATGGCACACAGCAAAAGCAATAGACCAACTTCGGTACAAGGACCAGAGTGAGAATTGCCGGGGGGAGGGGAGGGGTGGAGGTTGTGGTGGTTCAACCTTCTAGTCTTTCTTAGCACGCCATAGTAAAGTTTTTCATTGCACACCCCATTTCCACATAAATCAACGTCTGACCCTCCCCCTAGTTATTTTTCTACAATTCACATACCGACAAGGCCACCAGAAAATCAGCGCCATAATTATGTTTACAGCAGAGCAGAATGCGCGGAGTAGGAGTAAAGCATAGTCACGAACAGTAATTAATGGCGTGTTTACAGCGAAGGCAGTAATCATAAACACAGTGAATTTGCGTCCGACGCAACATTAATTATATTAGGCGTACTCTGAAAAAAAGAAGAAAAGAGGTCCGCAGGGAACCACGCACGCAAGCAAGCACACATAAAATATTTCAAGGGGTATTAGCAGCTGCCAGCGCGACCACATGTTCTGAGGAAACTGACGTATAGTCAGAGAAAGAAATATAAGACCGACACGAAATGCCGAAAGCAAGCCAGATGATTAACTAGCAAGCGAAAGCCTCGTGTGTCATGGCGTCTTCCTCCCAACCGGTAAAAAACCGGCAGGTCATCACAGTTGCTAAGCTACGACCACAAAAACTACTCGTTATGGCGATAATATGTAATATCCAAGGCGTCGTCATGCCCGGAGTATAATAACAGTCGAGACCGCAGATTACTTTCTTCTACTTCTACGCCTCCCTATTTATGAAACGAAGACACGATGTTAGCACGCAAACACGGATAGGAATAGCTGCTGAATTCACGGGAAGTATATTCATTCGGAAAATTGTTTGAACGTGACGTTCATCAAGCACGCGTGTCCTGAAGACAAGAATGCTTTTGCAAACTCATATAATTGGACCTATGCTTTATGAAATACCGGTATATAGAAGATCAGGGGCGTATCCAGGGGGGGCAATCCGGCCATGCACCACCCCCCCCCCCCCATTTAGAAATGTCCATGTATTGTGCCCCACCCATTTGGTTTTAAAAATCTTTTGAACAATGTATAATGGTATATTTTGAAGACATTTGGATTGGACGACTAAAAAAAGGTCATCATCTTTTTTTGGCGGACAAGATGGTATACTTTTCCCAAAATTTTGACCAGCAGATGACTAAAAAAAGTCATCAAGTTTTTTGGCGGACACAAAAGAAAAATTTTCCAGACCCAAGGTCAAGAATTTTTGGCTCCCCTCCGTCCAAAGTTTCTGTATCCGCCGGGTTCCGCCCATGTACAAAATGAGGTAACAGTTTTTTTTAGCCTGATGGGTTTTTTGTGTGGAAATAAACGAATATACATAATGCCATCATAATATTGTAGTACATTTTGGAAATCCTTTTACTGGACATACAGAGCTACTGTAGTTCTCTGGACTTCGTGCAATTAATCCACTATGTTTCTGCAATCTGCACGCGTGTCCATGGTTAGCAGCTACCGAGTGCCTTTCAAGGGTGGTCATAAATTCTCAAGCAAGACAGATCTGAGATCTTGAGACGATTCAACGGCCCAGACATCATAACATTTTTATAGATTTATCAACAATAACAGTTCCTTTTTCATTTATAATTAATAAAATCAGATTTTTTATCTCTGCACGTGGCTATATTTCCATCCTGCTTTCTGAATGACGCAGGTTCCTATGAGCACAACACCGCAGAATAATGAGCTTCTCTGAATGCTTTCAAGAGAGACAAGCAGCTAAACCAGGACAAGTCTGCTGCAGCTTGCTCTGCCACCAATTGCCCAACTCCTGATTTTCCTGATCAATTCGTTCACTCTCATTTAGATATCCACACAATTTTCCTTCAGATGTAAGCAGTAAGCATATTAAAGTGCTCAAATGTGAGAGTGACTTAAAATATGCATTAATTATAGTAAGTGTTCTCAAACATACTTTACAACAGTGTACTCACATACTACTACCAGTAATTGCTATACCAACTGCATTTCCGAACTTTGTCGTACATACATCTAGACATGGAGATGCAGTAAATTACTTAAAAGGCATGAATGATGAACTGAAGGGTAATTAATCTGAATGGTTCACTGCTGCATCAATATATAATACAGCAGCAGGTATCATCAGTCTGCAAAATTACAGCGCTTTTTTTTTCTACAGTGCAGCATAGAAGTTTCTTGTAGCCATCAGTCTGGAAAAGGTTGCCTAGCAACTGGAGCCAGAAGTCTAATGACTTTAATTTGCTTCCTTTTCACCTGTGACTGGAAACCGCTATATCTGATGGCGGGTTTTCATCCGGAGCACTTACTGGAACAGAATGGCTGGAGGCACTACAGTCAAACCGCAAGAACACTGACAAAAATCTGAAGAATAGAGTGTAATTGGCGACCATGATATACGGATGCGACCAATTCTGTACAGGAACAGATAGATCTGCATTTGCATCACATCCAAAAGCACTAACATTAATGGCACCATAATATCACATCCAAACTTGCAAACATACTAAATTAACTGACAATAAAAAAATGCTATCAGCTGAATTTCATCCGACGTCAAACACTCCCACCCCACAACTAACAACAAACACGTCACAACTAACAACAAATTCTACATAAATCACAAAACCAGAATGTCAGTCTGCATCACACTCATGAAGAATTTCTTGCATGTATAATTGTATATGCTACAAAACTATCTACGGTAGTTACCAACGCCAAATCGAATATAAACATTTGAAAATAAACCATCCACAGCATAACTTAATTAAAGAGTTCTGATCATAACAATTACCGGTAATAGAGCTGTTAAGAAAATTTCAATGAAATTTAAGAACAAAGTATATAGAAGCTCCAATTGGAATTTCTGCAGCCTTTCCACTAAAAGAGGATACGTATACAAAACCGATTCCACCACATCTCCAAATCCACTAACAGTATCTCATCAAGAATTGGTCTAGTGGGGGCAGTTCCAACAAAATAAATTTGCTGTAGGTAGTCAACTATGAAAACCCAACTGTCAACTCATCAGTGAGATATAGGAGAAACAGTATCAATCCTTCAATAAATTCACACTGCAGGGGGCTCTAAGGGACCCTAGCTATAAGGATTGTCCTTGGACTAAGGTCATCAGCCTTGTTCCTAATAACAAAATATAAAAATTTAATGAATCAACACACCCGGACTAGTCCCGGAGCCTACACTACACACAATATCTAAAGCTGTCAACTTAGTCCATACTAAACAAGTAAATAAGTTAAGTATGCAATGGCTTCTTTTCAGTACCCGTATCTCCAGGAATATCACTAGAAGTGAAATCACATAGTTAGCGAAAGTAATTGCAACAGAAAGGCCTATCTGTAAAAAAACAGTTCTACATTCTTCAAAGCACCTTTCTGTAATATTAGCATGTATATAGAGCAATAAAAAAAATGAACACTTGTTATAGCGCCCCTTCAAGATTTCTATCCCATAACAGCGCGGACACTTAATCGGAGTTTCACGCGGAAGTGCATAAGCAATTGCGAGTGAAAGATTTGTTCAGTACCCCCTACGCTGCAGCTTAAGGTGGATTCGAACTCGCAACCTCGGCTCCAAGGCATCGAACCCACCACTACACTACCGCGCCCCACCCATGTATAGTACATACATGTAACATGCATTGTACAAGGTCTTGTAGGATAATACCCTCCGCTCCCTAAAAGAATGGCTGCCCTCTACCAGAATTTGATTCAGGCTGATGAGTTAGCTGAGCTATGAACTAATAAACAAGTAGGTCATCAACTCTCTAGAAGGTATTCTCAATATTATCCACCAAAACCACAATCCCTGATGGACAACAGTGGACCACAGGTAAGCAGCACAACAAATGAATCTGCAAAAGCAGGAAGTCAATATATCAAGATCTGGCAAAATCTGTTACAGCCGCCATAGACAGATAATGAATTGAAGCCAACTAAACCGAGACTAAACAACAGGTAGACTACATCCCTAAGGTATAATTTAGACAAATCTGAGATCAACACTTAGCCTACCTGAATATGCTGGGAAATAATAAAAACTAAAACATGTGCTATAGATATAAACAGATCTGTTTACGAATTAAATAGGTCAGACAAAAAACAGACCAGAGTTCAAAATGTACAGATTTTCCTGGTATTTAATCCAGTCAAAACATAGTGTAGTGAGTGTTTTTTAGTTAATCCATGAACGCCTTCTCTGGAATAATTAATAATAATCAGGTTCTTTAAGACCCATCCATATAATATTATTACGTATGCAAAAATCCGATTTTCAACCCCATCCTCACTCCCTACAACAGTTAATTAGCTAAAGTCATCTATAAAACATTTATATCACCGTAGGTCACGACCAGTATTTATTTCTGCTAGACATCGTATTTGCTTATAAAATTTATTAACTGCTGTGGTTTACTGTTTAGATCTGAACAGAATATGATCAAAAAGTAATAAACAAATGCCATTCGATGACTACTATAATTATAAGATAATACAGAGTTATAAATAGGCTAATGTGGACGTCATAAGTAGAAATTTCTTTTGCGTATGTACATTTTTTCGAGATACCTGCACCGCCGTACGCACCAGCATGTAAATCACCTAAATCCAATTACCAACCTCCCTCTACCTGCGTTCGAAATACATATGCAGCCCTCTTACTGCCCCCAGGATGTGCTCAATACGCTACTGATTAGGGTTAAGAACTGCAAACCAAAAGGCCATATAGGTTCAAATCAAAGCAGAATTTTATTCGATTTCTGCTCCACATCTACCCAATTCAGCTGCAATGAGTAAACTCATTGTTGGTGGGAGGATAAGGTGGTGAAGGAGAGGACTGGTTACGTGCCATTTAATGCTAGCTCCGAAGTAACCTAACACTTAATTCATACCCACCCCATAAGACTGTATATAAGTTAAAGAATGCTTTTCTTCTGTATTGCTGACCGCCTTGATGATCTATTTGTACCTATAGATCACAAACCTCATTAACCCAGCATCGGGCTTTTGCTATTGTTGGTCCTGTAATTTGGAATTACCTTTCTTCGGGAATTCGTGGCAGGATTCTGGTAGGAAATTCACCTGCATCTTTTCTCTGCTTGAAGACATTTCTCTTTTCATGCGCCTGTCACGCTAATAGCGCATCTGAATAGTACTACTCAGAGCCATATATATACTACTTATCATAATAATTATATGCAACAAAAAACCCAGAAATTCCAAATTCTGTGCAAGTTGCTACTATAGGACAAAGAGCCCATGGCAAATTGGAATTATATTTTTAGAAAATAGGACTCTTGTCTACATTCTATGCATGCTAGAAAATATACAATTCTATGTAAAAGTTATTAATTTAAATAGGCCTATGTAATGATAGTTATACAGAAGTGTTTGAGTCTGCATTTCTTAACCCTACAATCATTTTTAAAGTATAATGTGGTGAAGAAATAGTCACAAAAAACTGTGGTTTAAAACAAGGAACGTTGATTGTCATTAGCGTAAATGCTGGATAAATCTAAATGCAATTACCCGTAAGAACAGGTGCGACTGATTGAATGACCTTTGGTAAGAATGGCATGCTGTGGAAAAGGTTTCGAACCACCGAGTTGCAGCTTAGAATTTCAGAGGACTAGCCTTGTAATCAAAAAATAAATGTATTACTGTAAGTAAGTATGTATGAAGGTACTTAACATAGCACCTTTTGAGTAACCTCAAAGAGGTACTGCACCCATGACTGTCTGTCAGATCTAAACAAAAACATACTAAGACAGTTTCAGAGTGTCACTAAATTTTGAAAAGACATGGACAATCAACTCGACCAAAGTACTCCAGCATACTAGAATAAAAATCAATAAAATCTATATCCCTGCTTCTTCACTAGACTGGGAACTGAGCCAAACAGACAGGCCGAAAACTTAATGTAAACTAAGCTCTATAAAAAAAGACAAACACTACCAAACTACTACTGCCAAACGATATCTCTGTTAAACCAATATTCGTCAAGGAAATCGTGGGAAGTGGGAACAGTAGATTCAACTGAAAACATTACTTTTTAAACCTGAATTAAGAAGTAGCTCCATCCCTGTGAAATAGTTCAATGACCACCTTACCCTAACTGTGCAAAGAAAGCACAATCACCCTCCCATTAATTGTAGGAAAAGATTAAGTTGTGTCCATAAATCGCATAAAAATTAATTCTTAAGCTTAAACATGTTAGTTCAATGAATACGTTGATCCCGCAAAGTCTTATATCAACTAACACCACACCCCTCCTTTCCTCCTTTCCTAAGAACTGATCCAGGCAACCAAGTACAAAAAAATAATCCTCTACTAAAAGAATTAATCCAGATAACGACTAGAAACAAGTTCACCCAGGGAGCACTGGAGCAGGCTAATCTGGCTATTATACCGTTTATCCGTATTGCATATGAAATATAGGCCTAGTTACTACAGAGAATTCTGATAATTAATCTAGAATCTATAAAAACTATGCTGTTTAAAGTATTTATACAAAATCCAAACTTAGTAAAACAAAACCGTCTTCTTCTACCTAAGCACCGCCATCAATCTCGTATTATCCATGCCAACAATTACTGTCTCAAAATAAACATTTCATTGCCCTACTCAAATCTTTAGCCGCCATATCACTGACCTATAATTGACTGAAATTCTGAATACGGCTGTACGGTACTCAAATGACCGCAGAGACATCGAAAACCTCCACAAGATAATAGCTTCAATGTCCTAATCATATCTGCAGCCATCATATGACCTGCCTACAATTACTGAAAATGGGAAACCTATATACTCCTTCCTCTATTATTTTGTTATAATACCATAATGACGCAGAAAAAGAATAGCTATTTCCATGGAGCTTAGACAACCTGGAGCTCTCCAAAGAAGGACCAACTACACAACATGTACGTCACCGCCTACGCAACTGTGATAATCTTCCTAACTAAACCAACATATAATATTAGTATATAGGCTTGATAAACGACCCATCTCCTAGTACTTGTAACCCCAGATAAAACCTACCCCCATTTTCCCCCCAGCATCCACAGTTCTTTTAGTCGCTGCAATGCAGCCGTAACAGTGGTGCTGGAACAGCATGAACCGTGCTGATAAACCCACTGCCAATCGTAATCCTAATCTCGAGATTTGTACAGCTCCAAAAAATGTGAGGTCGTGAAACCAGCTTACTCAGTGTTACTCACCGATTAAAAACCAAGCTGAAGTTAACACTGCCAAGGCGCCAACAGACATAATAGTACATGTAGGTGCTTTAATTATGGCCATTAATTCCATGTCACGACCACGGTAATCAGTAATCAACATTACATGGAACTTCATTCAAGTGGCAAACAAGTAATCGTGTCACGAAAAGGGGATTGTCAACTTAAGTTCCAGTATTTGTATTTTCCATCTGCAATCTGAAACCCCAAAAGAAATGCACTTTGAATTTTAATTAATTAATGTTTACTCACTTTGAGAAAAAAGGGGGATTTACCTGGGGAAAGTCCAGAGGAGATGTCGAGAGAAATTTCTGGGAGAATATCCAGGGAATTTGTCCAGTAGCAGTATTGGTTTCAAATGTAAATCTTGAGTAAAAGACCCTATTAGTGATTAACAGTACTCGGGTAGCTTCGTAACAACCATTCACCCATGTTAAGCACAGGAATAAACTTCTCTAAATATTCCTAGGTATTATTAACACAAGGTTCTTCCTATAGGTCCATGAGGGATGCCTTAAACATAATTGGATTGACAAGACATTCATATATAATTGTTTACATGTTGCATCACATTCCTTCTTTTTGCTGCTTAATGACACTGCACCAAATCAATGATGATTGGTGTCGCCCTCCTCCTTTCTCTTGGCTTGGGACTGGCACTGCCAAAGTACAAGCATTGGCATTGTCAGTCTCAAGCCTTCCACTCTCTTCCGTCATTTGCAGCATAAATTATGTTTATTTCCCTTTTAAAACAAGCACCTGTCTCTCCGTATACGTAGTCTGATTTCCAGCCTTTACATTATCACTACATAATTGTATCTTAGCATTAGTAGACGCCATTCAACCACTTTATCTGCACAATCTAAGAGAACACTTTATGTATCATTGTTTATATCACTAGCTAAGCAAAAACCAGAGGCATCTGTTTTTTAATAAGGATGGAGCTAATTTATTAGCATACTCCGAAAGAAAAAACGGATAAAAGAAGCAGCATCTTCAGCTATGCCTAACGAGCCTCATCATTCCATGATGATGATGCATACCAATCCTTGCATCACAAGCTGGATGAAATCAAACATTCAGCTTCACTGAGGATAATTCGGCTAATTCCATAACCATGGAACACATTCGCATGCACACGCACACACCCACACATTCTATGTATCTGTGTCTGTCTGTTTCCATCCCTCTCTGTCCCTGTCTTTTGCTATGTCTCTCTCTCGCTCTCTCTGTCTCTGTTTGTCTCTCTCCTCTCTCTTGCTGTGTCCCTATCTATAATGTCTGTGTCTATGTCTCTCTCTAGTAATTATTCTGTCCGTCTGTCTGTTCGTCAGTACAAGATCTCATTATAATCATTCTCATTACGATGTCCATAATTCAGTGAGAACGGGACGCAGCACTACAAAAGAAGCCACATAATAACTGGACCACGAAACCAGAAACATCAACACCGGATTATAAAAACCGTTGACAGATGACAGATGGTTGGAACTGTTCTTCAACAGCAATTCAAAAACATCTTAAAGTCTAAAATCTTAATCCATTCAGAACCCTGTCATTTGCCGTGTTCAGGATTCATGCTTCTTCAGCAACATCAGGATTCGATCACGTGAGTAGACACAATAATTCTTATAGGATGATTTGCATGTTCATTCTCTGACTTTAAACTATGATCGCTACTGACAAGCACCGCAATAAGACGATATAAATTATGACTTAATGCGCATCGCCTGCTAGTGTTCGTCTGCCTTTGTCGACAGCCTTATTCTGGTTGGTCAATGTGGTCAATGTGCATGATCAATGTGGTCAATGTGGATGATCAATGTGGTCAATGTGGTCAATGTGCATGATCAATGTGGTCAATGTGGATGATCAATGTGGTCAATGTGGTCAATGTGAACAATGTGCATGATCAATGTGGTCAATGTGGACAATGTAGACAATGTGATCAATGTGGTCAATGTGCATGATCAATGTGGTCAATGTGATCAATGTGGACAATATGGACAATGTGCATGATCAATGTGGTCAATGTGGACAATGTAGACAATGTGATCAATGTGGTCAATGTGGCCATGCAATCTAGGAATATGACAGCTATATAAATAGACGAAGACTGGACCGTAGCTCAACGAATCATTACGAATGTGACTAATCACTTCCTCATCGTTGAGCCGTCTGTCTGACCATCCATCTGTTTCAGATTGTTTGTCCGTGTATCTGTCTGTCTGTCTATCTCTCCATCTGTCCATCTGTCTGGCCATCTGTCTGTCTGTATCTCCATCTGTCTGTCTGTCTGTCTATTTCTCCATCTGTCTGTCTGTCTGTCTGTCTGTCTGTCTGTCTGTCTGTCCATCTGTCCGTCTGTCTATCCATCTGTCCATCTGTCTGTTCATCTGTCCATCTGTTTGTCTATCTCTCCATCTATCTGTGTGTCCATCTGTCTGTCTATCTCTCCATCTGTCTGTCTGTCTGGTCAATGTGGTCTGTCTGTCTGTCCATATCTCCCTCTGTCTGTCTGTCTGTCCATCTGTCTATCTCTCCATCTGTCTGTCTGTCTGGTCAATGTGGTCTGTCTGTCTGTCCATATCTCCCTCTGTCTGTCTGTCTGTCCATCTGTCTGCCTGTCCATCCATCTGTCTGTCTTTTCTCCAGGTTTCGACGACTCTGGCCAGCGCCAAGCCAATTTCCGGTCATCCAGGGACGTCTGGCAGGGTGGCCAGTGCATATATTCCCCCCCTCCCCCACATCAAAATGAGGACCAGCGCCACTTATCCTTCGAGCAGCTGTGGCGCATTGCTAACGATGAAACACATCTCGCCGATACATGTCTGTTCGCAAACATGTTTCGATGGCGGAATATATTGGCTCTTCTTCATCTGTAGCAGATGATAATCTTAATGCAGGTCTGTCTGAGTACGATGACTCACGTATTCGCTACATAAAGACAATAACGCCTGCCATACTTACTTACTTACCATGGCAGACTGTGGGCTACATCGTAAAACTGAGTAATGCTGCAAACAAAGAAATGTCGGAAGGTATTTGGAAAAATAATACACTTTTGCTAAGCAGTAAAGCAATATAGCCTAAGTAATGGATCTCCTGTAATAGGTATACACACTCAGAACTTAAGGTGTCGTAAAAGAACTGCCTCTTACTATTTATTACCTCCGCAGACTGTGACCTTATACCTATTGATTTTGTCTTCCCCATGAAAAAGCTGTTCCCGAGATCTAGCTGTTTTGGGTGCAGTAAAAATCTCGACAATAATATTATTACATAACCGTTACTATCTATGTGAACTTGGCCCAACCACCAGACTGTACCCGTCCCTCTGTTCGCAAAGATGCACCTGTTAGATTTTTAAGATAGCCATGTTCAATTGTTCATAGCGCATTTTCCAGATTCAATCATTGGTTCTAATGACAATTTGACAACGAGAGTGCACTGAAGGCGACTAGGGAACCAGCGCATATTGTCGTTAAAGTGATAAAAAGCCCGGATACAGTCATACTGACCACACACACATAACATAAGAAGTACCGAAGTAGCATTAATCGTCTGCAATACGACACACTCGAGAGAGACGGCAGCCGAAACGGTAATTACACACACCAGGGGGCGCCTCTGTAATCATTTCTGGTCACAGTCATCGTCAACGGTGCACGCACGCACGTACAGCCTAAGCTGCACTTAACGGTTCGCTGTAAAAATGGGAAAGGCAGCAGCAGGACTGTGTGGCTTTCGAGTTCTGCTATTGTGGAGAACAATTGAGTCGTAATCATTGTTTGTTTCCGATCAGACGACAAGTCTCCGTCGTCTTCGTCATCGTCGTCTTGCCTTCATCATCGTCGTCGTCGTTGTCGATAAGCTGCATTTCCCTTAATGGTTTGTCTGCACCGCGAGAATAATAGTCGACTCAACGGACACGTGGCATGCAAATCAATAGCTATATAATTATAGGAGACGAATGCCACAATATATGCCAGAGAAGAGCCTTCTGCAGCTAAAAGTCTATCTTATCACGAATTAGGCTACTTGATTTCTATGCATTATGGTTTTGGTATTATTATAAAATCCAAGGTGAAGAAAGAAGTCGTTGCTCATGCTGTGCCCAGTGAACATACACTGTTACTTGTTAGATTATTATTATTATTATTATTATTATTATTATTATTATTATTATTATTATTATTATTATTATTATTATTATTATTATTATTATTATTATTATTATTATTATTATTATTATTATTATTATTATTATTATTATTACTTACATTATCTTTTATTATTACTATTGTTATTTTTTTGGCACGAGGTATTTAGGATCCCTCAGGGACTTATTGCTAACTACAGTATAAAAACCAGTCCAGAATGACCCTACTCTTCGTTATTATTATTATTATCATTACCTCAGTAAGATATTCAATGAAGGGCAACGTAAGGTACTCATTCCTTTATTCCATGGCATATACAGTATTATAGATTCACTGAAAATTAGTCCTGAGAACTCAGAGGCCTTCGATGTATACCAGATGACTGATTGCTTAGATGAGTGGGAGAGCAAAATAAAGCAAAGAAGGAAACAATCAATGAAAGAAATGATTCATTAGAATCTGAAGCAAGAGCTGCTATCAGGAGATTTCCAGATGAAGACAATCCACACAGAGGACAGCGTGAGGTCGCAAAGGAAATCACGATGATCAATAGACAACCAGTCCCAACTCTCAAATGCAAAGCTACCGAACCACACACATCGGACCAGCATGATTGCCATGTGTACAGAATTACATATATATATATATATATAAAATATATAGTGAATATATATATATATACATATATATATACATATATATATACATGATATGCAATATATATATAGTGTGTCATAGGAGAATATACTTCAAAGAAAAGCAAGGCACTTCCAACGAGCAGATGTAGAGAAAACAGTCATCAAAGAAATCATGCTTTCAACCGATGACAAAGCAGAAGCAAGGGAAAAGCAATTAGCTTATGTCCTACATTGCACAAATAGACTGAAAGTTAACAAAGGTAATCAAAACAACATTTCTCTGTCTGTCTTTCTGTCTGTGTGTCTTTCTGTGTGTCTCTCTCCCTTATTTTAACTACAAATTTCATAATGTTTCTGTATCATGATCTAAATTATTGAATCCTAGCATGTTATAAACTGGTATAATCGTCGTATAACAAGAGCCCATCTTGTCATATATAATATGCAATATTTTTGATATTGTCATAAAACCTAAATCCAGTCCAATATGTTCTGTGATCATAATGTACAACATTATCCACAATTCTATTCAATAATGGTCCAAGACCCTAGAATATCATTCATGAGCAATTATATCATGAGCAATTTTATATCATGACACATGATTAGAGTGAAGAATGAGTCAATATTCCAATCAATCATGATCAATGATTCAGGATCCCAAAGCATGATCATTACGTTTAATCATCATAATCATGGCCCATGATCAATCAATCAATCAATCAATCTTCTTTATTGACCACCACCACCACAAAGTAACACAAATTTCACAGTTTACAAATTCGTATGAGGTTGTCAATAGGTAAACCCAAAGGAACATAATGGTTCCGCAAAACAGGGTTACCTATTTACAACAGTCATGATTCAAGCAATCTTGTAAGAATAACACTTACATTTGTATAGCGCCAATTCAAGAGAGAGGCGAGACCTATGAGAGACTATGTTCTAAAGGCTGTAGCTAAGCCCTTGAGAGTAAAGACACAGTCTAAAGCTTGGCTATCATCCGTCATCTTAAGCTGTAGACCATGGTTCTGTGGGTTCTGTGGAATTCAGTGCTTTCCAATCAATGCTGCTATAGATTAGTTTATCTCTCAAAGGCAAACAGTACTCTGGCACGGTTCGCCAGAACAAACGAATCAGACATGGGGGGGGGGGATTCACAAATTCACAACTCCAGAATATATCGCATCAAACCCAGAACAATATAATGTAATGCTGTGTAATGTAAATCTTTGAGATTGTTTTAAAAAAAACAGTTTCAGTATGACGTCAGAATGGGGGATTGGGGGGAGGGGTAAGGAGGAGAGAGTGAATGCCAAAGGAGATTGAGCGTTGAAAAATAGTGAACAGTGATAATATATAATCTCAGAATCTTTTTAGGAAAAATCATATTTAGTTCACGTCTAGGACAATGTAATATAAACCATTTTAATATACAAAGACCTAAATCCTATACCAAAGAAATATAAACTGGATTTATATTGTCCATACAAAAGCACACAAACAGGCCGGTTGCCTATGCCTGATTATCACTATCGAACTGCCGTTGGAACTGCAAAGGTTTCCGTTAGTATCCGAAGATTCTTATTAAGGTAGTACCGTATTTTCGCGAATATAACACGCACACGGGTATAACACGCACCCGAATATAACCCGCTACTTTTTGCGATTTCAGTAAAAATTGAATTATATAAGACGCACCCGACTATAAGACGCACCCATTTTCGTGCATCAAACCACACGTGATACTCGAACGTGTACGCTAACGTTCATGTGACTCATACATTATATAATTTTTGCCTGTGTATATTCGTAACTGGTTCAATTAAACGCAAATTAAAATAATCTTTTTTTAAATGGAAGATTCCTGCTAAAATGAACGTTTCAATCTAGTCTACTATAATTATAAAAATAACGATTCCTTGTAAGCGCGAATTACCTTGTTTCTGATTCTTTGCTGGCACCAGTTAGGTCTTCACAAGGTAGGGTATTCGTTTAAAAATTATAGGCCTAACCTGAAAGGAAGACTTCGACATAAGCCGGTTTCATTAAGCAAAGCGATCTTGTTAAAAGTATTTTTAGTGAATTTAACTATGCGCCCATTGTAATATTTTATCGACAATTCAAGTTATATTGAAACCAGAATTTATTTAATCAACCCCCACTTCCATATAACCTTAAATTACAAGCATATAACCTACTATCGTGACATGGGGTAATGACGAGTTTATGCTCTACACTTAGGCCTAGTATTGGCGTTTTCAATAACGACGGTTTTTGACCAGAAATGTTTTAAAAAATCGAAAATTTACGTCTTTATGCCAAGAAAACATACTTAAGCGTGTATATAAGTGGAAGATTATATTTAAAGTGGGAACGAACGCGCGTTACTTTCACGAACGCGTATTCGAATAATCCAAGATGGCGGCCCTTGCGGAGGTATAGATTCCCGTGTAAAATCGCCATTTGCTTGAAGAACTAGTTTTAAATGATGCCAGTTTTGATAAATCTAGCTAATAATAATTGTTTGATATATCAATTGACGAAATAAAGTGAGTTTGGCCAGGAAATTCTGACTTTTACACGGGTTCACAGATGGCATTCACGCATTCGCCATGTCACTGCACAGAAGTTGGGATGAAACAATTTGGTAATTAGCAAGCCATTCTAGCAAATTTGTACTTCATTTTTGATGCCGTGGACAATATTTATATTTTAATGTGGAAGAGCTAGCGGATGACACCAAAAAGGATTAACGACTGTGTGAAAACCGCAAAATTATGCGCTATAACAATTCAAAGCCTTAATTTCCTGAACTCCATACCTGCGCTGTGCGAGCGATAATACAGAATATTATGTGTTCATTCGTTTATTTAAAATTGAAAACGACGGACAATTACAATTTATATACAGTAATATTTGACTTTTATATTTAAAGTGAAATAATATTTTTCCATTTTCAATTGTGATTTTCTGCGGCTCTGACATTTTATGATAATGATGATAAACGAATATTTGTATTCGGACTTTACGCCCTATCATTTCGTCGACGTCCATGCCTCTGTATTGTAAGTAAAAAAAACCCTGTTTACAGCAGTTTCTGACCATGACCTGAAAATAATCCGGTTCAAAATTTGGCTGTGTAAAAAATAATTTGTATAACACGCCCCCGAGTATACCCCGCGGGTAGGGTGCGTGGTTTGTAAAAACTTATATAACCCGCGTGTTATATTCGCGAAAATACGGTAATTACCAGATGCAATCGCATAGATGCCATAGAATGCAGTTGTGTTTTGATACTTTGTGGTGTGGGGCTTTGAATCTGAGGCAAAGTACCGTAACTACTCTGAAGCCGGAGGAGTAGGCTGGGGATTGAATCATCGAAATTGTGCAATATCCAAACTTCTAAATGCCAAAATTGCTAAAGTTACGTGGAATCAAGGTTGATGGTAAAGTAATCAAGCCTGGAGTAAACAGTAGATGTAGCTCAATTGGAGTGAACAAATGAGCCAACTCGACTGAAGCATGTTATATATGATTTAAAAAATAATGAATTAGGAATAAATAACATGTAATATTATACTATATTTATAATGCTAGGATATAATCATACTACGGCAAGAAATACTGTTTTTTACACAAAATGTACAGATGCCTCTGAGTAGAGATCTTGAAGGGGTGCTATATAAATTTATGTGATTGATTGTCATATTATGTGTACGGGTACCGGTAGTTGATTTGTCTGAACATATCTTAAGTGAACAGTGTGTATATGCCCAGTATAAAGTATCCTGAGATTAGATGAAGTGATAATAGTGAGTCAAGGCAACTACATGTACACACAATTTGACATTCTGAGGGAGTGCAATGAAGTGCAAGCAGTTGACAATTCCAAGTGTATATCGAGCACTGCTATAGATTATACACAGAACTTTGGCAATTGCTGGAAGCCTAGAAACCTCGTCACGTAGTCTAAGTAGATCTGATGAATGATTGGCTATTTCCAGGAAGACTTGATCTTCCACACGATGCCCGGGTGCATGGAAGCAGGAGATTACCGATCAACGCCAAGAGCACGACACCTTATGACGTCTGTAGGCGGCGGCAGCGTCTTTAATCACGCAACTTATGGGCACTTTGGTGAGGCCAATGTCCAAGGACGAGAGCGATACCTTGCGCTAGAGATTGCATCTGATGCACTTTGGCTACACACGACAAATTGAATTTGGATTCAGAATTCCGGCTGAATGAATCAATGCATTTATATCGCATAAGGTTAAAATTTTGAGGGTGAATAGCCTACCTTGCTGAAGAAGTCGAACATTTGTTTTGTTGGCGTACAGACTTCAAGGAGTGGGGCGATGGCCGTGAACATCTCTTCAATGCTCTGCATATCCACAGCCATTCCTGCCTAAAAAATGACAACATGACACAGTAAAATACCACTCAACCTCAGATTTCATTACATACTGGTTCATTCTTCAGGGTATCTTAGGAAAGCATGAGCCTGTCCCATGCCACGATAAAACAGAGGAGTTCCACGGTGGGCGGGCAACCCACCCAGGGAAAAAACTTGCGCAACAGAAACATTGCAACAAATTCACTTGTCAAGACAGCGATGAGTGGAGGAGATGCATTGCCCAATGTGCAGACCTGCACCTGTAGGAAAAACTAAGTAACTGAGTACTAGTTCATGTACTATACACCGGTAGGCTAATCAAAAGAGTGCTGCACACAAATCAGTTCCAAAAGCAATAAATCTTTTGTCCACTTAGAAAAAATCCTAGCGTTAGTGAATCTCGCTATAGGCTTGTGCTCGTGAGATCTACAAAATGGACAGACGACTACTTCCAGGTCAGTGAACTTCAACAAGAAGACTGCAGCTTTCTAATTAGGTTTTCCTAATTGAACAGATGGTGAGGAAGGCCACGACTAGCCACTTACTTTCCAATGCAAAGAGCAAGATAATGAAGTAGCTAACACTTCAAACCCAGGTCTACCTGTCATGGCGGCTTAAGGGACTGCTCTGCTTCTTGACCAAGTAAAAACATTATTAACATTAGGTCTTTCCATTCATGATTATTTTCATGTGTCCTTTACATCTTGACGAGTTCAAGCCGTCCAAGATTGGATTTTTGCATTTCTTGTTAATACCTCAGTCTCTGAGATATCTAAGAAAATTGCTGTCCTGAGTGATTATAGTCTAATGTACCTCAGATTAAAAAAATTAAAAGAAAATAATACTAATGGAGAAGCCCCCAGATAGCTATTGCATATAATGTTGGAGTGTCCATGTGATAAAGCGCCCATTAGAAGATATTAAGCTCAACTAACGTGTCTCCTATAGTACAGACTTAAAATTGCTCTATATGCAACGGCTATCTGGGGCTTCTCTATTAGTATTATTTTCTTTGAATTTTTTAAATCTGAGGTACATTAGGCTATAATCACTCAGAACAGCAAATGTAGCATACAATTATTCATATAATATTATTATATTCTGTCGATAATAACACCGTGTGTATATGTGCATAGCATAATGAATCCCGATCTACATGAAATAATTAATAAGCCAGATAAAGTAAATCAAGAAAATGAATTTTCTTAATACTACTTAGATTAATAAAATTTATAAAAATACGAATTTCAAAGACTGACGTCAGCACACACCATAACAATGCCAATGATAATAAATTGATAATCATGATAACTATGATGGCGGCATGATGGTGATGGCCAGGGTAAGAATCACAATGACGATTCTGATGCTGCTGATGATGATCTAATCTAATCTAATCGCCTTCTATAGTGCCCCCACCCTAACGCTCAAGAAACCAATCAAGAAGAGGTGGTAATGGGTATCGCATAGTATTGTATAATTATTAGACAAACATATAATTATTGTAACTCTAATCGATTATCTACAAGAAATCGTTTATTCTAATTGATTAGCAATTTAACTAATCGTCCCACGTGACACTGTAATAACGCATTTCATGGCACTGCATGGTTCTGACCCATATAACTGTCATGACGCATTGCGAACTGCTTATGCTACATTGACAGACAGATAGAAAGACAAACAGGCAGGCAGACAGACACACAGACAGGCAGGCAGATAGTCCGGTAGGCAGGCAGTCACGCATACAGACAAAAATACAGACAAACTGCTTATGCTACATGGGCACGCAGACAGACAAAAAGACACACAGACAAACACACAGGTACGTTAGTTAAGTACCGGTAAGGTTGAATTCCACAGGATGAGAGAAAAAAAGAGAAATTAGGCTACTGCGGGAATGCGGTCGAATGGATAAGTCTTAAGTTAGAACCAAAAATAAGAAGAAGGACACTCTTCAAGGAACTGACACATTGATTAGAACTGGACAACCAATTACAATGCATTGATTCATCAACCAATAACACAACAACAACAACAACAACAACAACAACAACAACAACACTGTCCTTTGTGTACCAAGCCCAAGAGTCGCGGTATCTACATAACGAGTGCAGTATTTGTTGGTATCATGGTATGCATTGGCATGGGTGAATACAAAGCAGAGACGATTTAATCGGACGGAATGATTTACGTGCATGTAGCACTCTGTGACCTGTATGTAGCACTCTGTGACCTGTATGTAACACAGAGGTCAAACTGGAGTTCAAGCTCAATCAGTGGAGGCAGTGTGTGAATGGGTGCATTGTGAGATGTGATAAAATTTGCATACTTGTTTTGGTTCTGGCCAAGGAATTTTTAGGCATTGTAGCTTACAGAATCTATAGATCTTAGTAACTTAGTTATGTCAATTACAAGAATTGAGTGGCTGCATTGACGTCAGTTGGAAACCAGGCCACAGAGCGAAATTAAGGATGCATATAATATGCCCCATTCATTCCTTAAGACAAAGACAACAATGGCATTGTGTTTTACCGCAATTGATAAATGTAACAGATTGATATCTTATTTTTCTTCTAGCTAAATGCCAAAGAGTGTGCTCTATTATATTTTCCTATTCGTTTCAGCGCATCTGACCTGACTCCAGGTCTAGGAATATTATGATGTGCAACCCTAGTGACCATAAACTGAGCCGTTGAGCATAATGGAGTGTCCTTCAGAAGTCATTTGAGTGGGACAAGTCGCTTATTGGCTTTCTTTCACTAAGTCATTGTCAATCTTTCTCCAAGGTAAAACTTTTCAATGCTTCTTTAAGGCAAACCCTTTAAAAATCTTTTTAGAGTAAATTTCTTTCAATCTTTCTTCAAGGTAAATCTTTTCAATCTTTCTTCAGGGTGAATTTCTTTCAATCTTCATGTTGACAACCCTCTAACCTCTGACTTCCTGAATCTCCTTTCATTATTGAGTTTTTTCAACACATTTAACTTCCCGACCCACATAAAGAACAGCACCCTTGACCTCATTAGCTCTTCAACAAGTTCCCTCTTATCTCCCAAGTTGTCACACTCTGTTCTTAGTGTCACCCGTTCTATCTTATTGATCAAGTAAAGGATATACAACATAAAAATAAATAAATTAATTATAGTAGGTGCATTCATTTGTCTGGAACAAAATCTCAGCATGATTTACAATTCCCCTTGTCTTTTATCCAGCACACACTGCCAATGCCTCCCATCAACTCTGCTCCTCTGCCTCAAAGTCATTGTCCATGCTGTTTGTCCAGACTGTGCATCTGTCCTTCCACACTTACGAAGCTCTTTTCGTCTACTGGTTTAACCTCACTTCACACACACTCTCATTCTCAATAAAGTAAACCTCAGTCATCCTACTAGACAAAAATTCTTCACATGCAGGTCAAGTGTACTCAGACACCAGACATCATCAGCTCCATTGTAGACTTCTGTATAGTGTGTACTTTCTTTAGGTTTCTTTAGGTTTGCTGCCTCTCGGCGGGTCCACCCAACGACGCCTTGTATAGTGTATACGCATAATATATTCCAGTATATAGCCTACAATTATCGAAGCAGGACGTTTTGGCGCCGCCGTTTTGGCGCCGGACGTTTTGGCGCCGCCGTTTTGGCGCCGCCGTTTTGGCGCCGGACGTTTTGGCGCAGGAATTTTTGTCACCCTCATTCTAGAGTATAAAATTATGATATTGTAGGTAATTGTAGGAGGTTCATTTACGCACATTTTGAGGTAAATGTTGTAATGATATTCCACGCCGTTCAAAAGTTATGCCCGAAATAGCTCAGAATGTATGTTCGACATACATTCCTCACGTGATCTGAAAGGGTCAATTGCTGGTCCAATAAGTATCTTTATACCTGAAATAGAAGCTGGACTGATGAAAATGTGCTGCAATAAATAGAAGCTGTATTGACGAAAATAGGGCTTGAGAAGTGGAAGCTGGATGAAGATATTTTATAGCTGAAATAGAAGCTGGATTGACGAACTTACGTATCTTTATACCTAAAATAGAAGCTGGACTGATGAAAATGGGCTGCAATAAATAGAAGCTGGATTGACGAAATCAGCGCTTGAGAAATGGAAGCTGGATGAAGGTATTTTATGGCTGAGATAAAAGCTGGAATGACGAACTTAACGATTGAGAAGTGGAAGCTGGATGAAGGTTTTTTATGGCTGAAATACAAGCTGGATTGACGAAAATGTGCTGCAATAAATAGAAGCTGGATTGACGAAATTAGCGCTTGAGAAGTGGAAACTAGATGAAATTATTTTAGAAAATGTTTTTGATTAAATGGGAGCTGGATGGAAGAAAATGTCTGTTTTAAATTGGAACTGGATGGATGAAAATGCTCTTAAATCAATTGGAGCTGGATGGAACAAAATGTTCTTTATTCAATTGGAGCTGGATAGATGAAAATATTTTTCATTAAATTGAAGCTGGATGGACGAAAATGTCTGTGTTAAATTGGAACTGGATGGATGAAAATGTTTTTGATTAAATTGGAGCTGGATGGAAGAAATTGTCTGTCTTAAATTGGAGCTGGATGGATAAAAATGTTCTTAAATCAATTGGGGCTGGATGGAACAAAATGTTCTAGCTTAAATTGGAGCTGGATGGATAAATATGTTGTGGATTTATTGGAGTTGGATGGATGAAAATGTCATCCAGCTTCCATTTTTTAAGCGCTAAGTTCGTCAATCCAGCTTGTATTTCAGCCATGGAATACCTTCATCCAGCTTCCATTTCTCAATCGTCAAGTTCGTCAATCCAGCTTCTATTTCAGCCATAAAATACCTTCATCCAGCTTCCATTTTTCAAGCGCTACATTTGTCAATCCAGCTTGTATTTATTGCAGCAGATTTTCCTCAATCCAGCTATTTCAGCCATAAAATACCTTCATCCGGCTTCCATTTCTAAAGCGTTAATTTCGTCAATCCAGCTTCTATTTCAGCCATAAAATACCTTCATGCAGCTTCCATATCTCAATCGTTTTTCATTAATCCACGGCCTCCATTTCGGATATAAAAATACCTTAAACCAGCTCCCATTTCTTAAGCGTTTATCATTAATCCCGCTTCTATTTAAGATATAAAAATACCTGAATCCATTTTCCTTTTAAGATATAAAAATAATTTAATCCCGCAAGAACATTTCCATCAATTCAGCTCCAATTCACGCAACAAAAAGCCGTAAATTCATCGGTTCACTTTCTATTTCAGCAAGGGTTTCGTCAATTTGTTTCACGCGTCGTGTAAATTGAACCGGAAATAGACTGCTAAACGCAATTGTTATAGCGCAATGGCGGCGCCAAAACGGCGGCGCCAAAACGGCGGCGCCAAAACGGCGGCGCCAAAACGGCGGCGCCAAAACGGCGGCGCCAAAACGGCGGCGCCAAAACGGCGGCGCCAAAACGGCGGCGCCAAAACGGCGGCGCCAAAACGGTCGCGCCAAAACGGCGGCGCCAAAACGTCACGTACCGTACAATTATACTTCACTCATTCAGAGCATAAATTTATATAGCACCTCTCGAAGATAACTATCGGGAAGCACTCACTATCCTCGCATATATGTAAATTTGTTAAAAAAAAACTTGTTGGGTTGTTTAAAATGCTTCCTCCTATAATTCTGCCATTGGGTTGTCTTCATATAGATCTGTATATCTATCCGCACAGAGCTGCATCCAGCGTAGGCCTAAGTGGTCCATGCGCCGCCAGTAGCACGTATCATCACCAGCGCCACAAAGACTACATGTCTAGTCCGCCAACATAATCCGGACAACCTGAACACACAAATGTCTGCCATGTCCACACGTCATTTTAGGAGCTTAACAGACATGATTTATCGGTTGTTAGATGGTAGACAGTGAGATCTAAGTCCAGGAAAGAAGTTGGACCACTTTGACTGGGTTTCCGGGTAACCAATCGACCGTGTGATAGGATCAGTGACGACCAATTTACGTCTGCAGACCAGACGAGGTTATCGGCTTCACTGCATGTAACTGGTCAATTTTTCAGGCGGAAAAATGTTCATGTAATGTTCGTATGTACAAGAATATTTTTGGCAAAATATGATCTCAGAATGTAATTGCGGTTAGAAGTAGAAGTATAGGTTCTCTGAAGATGAAGGACAGACTAATGAAAATGAATGCAGTGCGTAGCGCCATCATGTGGCAATAATTATTATTATGGTTGTTGATTTTCTGCTTTTTACGTTTTAGGCATAAAGAATCCGTTTCTCAATCATCATCATTGCCATCACCACCACCACCATCGTCGTCACCATCACCATTATCATCATCATCGTCATCATCATCATCATCATCATCATCATCATCATCATCATCATCATCATCATCATCATCATCATCATCATCATCATCATCATTACCGTCATTCATACATACAGGCAATCAGGTGGGACGTGGTGGTGTAGGGGTATGTTCATAGCTTTGAAGTCGGAAGGTTTCAGGTTCGAATCCACCTCAAGCGACCCTGTGGTCTTTAACTCACAATTGGTCCCTAGTGGATCTTTCATGACCGAATGGCAAGTAGAGATAGAATCTGATAGACCGAATAAAAATTACGGCCAACATAATTTTTACCTCACAAGTTTTTGGATATTTTCACAGGTCCTGATTGGAACCTCGGGATGTACAATTTTCTAGTGGATTACACTGTCAATGGGTAGAACAGACGGCGAGGGAGACGACTGGCAAGCAGCCCTCGTATGCCAAGACTAAGAAAATGAAGTCGCTAACACTTGATACCCATGGCTCCCTCATCCTGTCTCTCATCAGGCTAGCTCAATAATAAAAATAAGTCAACAAAAACATCGATAAGCCCATAAAAGCCGAGGATGTGTCTATAAAGACTCTATATAGTTAAACAAAATGGCTGAACATCCCCGTGGAGATTTCCATGTTTGTGTTTACGCAACAGAAAGAATCCTGCCAATCCCCTGCAGTCTGCTATCAATTCGTATTACAAATCACTGTTTATGTAATACAAAAGCCGACGACATAGAAACAACCAGGCTAAACAAAAACTTTGGAGAGTTTACCAGAAAAATATATAGACCTAGACTGACGTCTGATGCATAAGTCAGGAATCCGGGAAAACTGTGGATTTGCGCAAAGAAAAACAACACGTTTGAAAGATCATGCATGGAGGCACAATAATAATATTATTATAGTCTGACCTGCTATGCATTAAATCATTGATCTCTTGTGGCCCTGTGTGAATTATGTTTGGTCAAACCAACATTGCACAAATGTGACGCTAGATCAAATGCCATGACTTTTTATCAATTTTTAAAGTAGAATACATTCATGGACGTGGCAAAACCTGAAGCCTGACCACATCATATAAAAGCAGGTCTTGGTTTTTGAGGTGTATAGGCACCGGTTGAGGAGCAAAGTGACCGGTTGAGGAGCAAAGTGACCGGTTGAGGAGCAAAGTGACCGGTTGAGGAGCAAAGTGACCGGTTGAGGAGCAAAGTGACCGGTTGAGGAGCAAAGTGACCGGTTGAGGAGCAAAGTGACCGGTTGAGGAGCAAAGTGACCGGTTGAGGAGCAAAGTGACCGGTTGAGGAGCAAAGTGACCGGTTAAGGAGCAAAGTGACCGGTTGAGGAGCAAAGTGACCGGTTGAGGAGCAAAGTGACCGGTTGAGGAGCAAAGTGACCGGTTGAGGAGCAAAGTGACCGGTTGAGGAGCAAAGTGACCGGTTGAGGAGCAAAGTGACCGGTTGAGGAGCAAAGTGACCGGTTGAGGAGCAAAGTGACCGGTTGAGGAGCAAAGTGACCGGTTGAGGAGCAAAGTGACCGGTTGAGGAGCAAAGTGACCGGTTGAGGAGCAAAGTGACCGGTTGAGGAGCAAAGTGACCGGTTGAGGAGCAAAGTGACCGGTTGAGGAGCAAAGTGACCGGTTGAGGAGCAAAGTGACCGGTTGAGGAGCAAAGTGACCGGTTGAGGAGCAAAGTGACCGGTTGAGGAGCAAAGTGACCGGTTGAGGAGCAAAGTGACCGGTTGAGGAGCAAAGTGACCGGTTGAGGAGCAAAGTGACCGGTTGAGGAGCAAAGTGACCGGTTGAGGAGCAAAGTGACCGGTTGAGGAGCAAAGTGACCGGTTGAGGAGCAAAGTGACCGGTTGAGGAGCAAAGTGACCGGTTGAGGAGCAAAGTGACCGGTTGAGGAGCAAAGTGACCGGTTGAGGAGCAAAGTGACCGGTTGAGGAGCAAAGTGACCGGTTGAGGAGCAAAGTGACCGGTTGAGGAGCAAAGTGACCGGTTGAGGAGCAAAGTGACCGGTTGAGGAGCAAAGTGACCGGTTGAGGAGCAAAGTGACCGGTTGAGGAGCAAAGTGACCGGTTGAGGAGCAAAGTGACCGGTTGAGGAGCAAAGTGACCGGTTGAGGAGCAAAGTGACCGGTTGAGGAGCAAAGTGACCGGTTGAGGAGCAAAGTGACCGGTTGAGGAGCAAAGTGACCGGTTGAGGAGCAAAGTGACCGGTTGAGGAGCAAAGTGACCGGTTGAGGAGCAAAGTGACCGGTTGAGGAGCAAAGTGACCGGTTGAGGAGCAAAGTGACCGGTTGAGGAGCAAAGTGACCGGTTGAGGAGCAAAGTGACCGGTTGAGGAGCAAAGTGACCGGTTGAGGAGCAAAGTGACCGGTTGAGGAGCAAAGTGACCGGTTGAGGAGCAAAGTGACCGGTTGAGGAGCAAAGTGACCGGTTGAGGAGCAAAGTGACCGGTTGAGGAGCAAAGTGACCGGTTGAGGAGCAAAGTGACCGGTTGAGGAGCAAAGTGACCGGTTGAGGAGCAAAGTGACCGGTTGAGGAGCAAAGTGACCGGTTGAGGAGCAAAGTGACCGGTTGAGGAGCAAAGTGACCGGTTGAGGAGCAAAGTGACCGGTTGAGGAGCAAAGTGACCGGTTGAGGAGCAAAGTGACCGGTTGAGGAGCAAAGTGACCGGTTGAGGAGCAAAGTGACCGGTTGAGGAGCAAAGTGACCGGTTGAGGAGCAAAGTGACCGGTTGAGGAGCAAAGTGACCGGTTGAGGAGCAAAGTGACCGGTTGAGGAGCAAAGTGACCGGTTGAGGAGCAAAGTGACCGGTTGAGGAGCAAAGTGACCGGTTGAGGAGCAAAGTGACCGGTTGAGGAGCAAAGTGACCGGTTGAGGAGCAAAGTGACCGGTTGAGGAGCAAAGTGACCAGTAAAATTCAGAACTGTTGAGTAGCCATGTGACTTGTGTAGGCTATTATTACCCCTTGCCAAAAATCACCGGTCAATTCTTCCATGCAAACAAATTCCAATTCTCGCACAACACCTCTCACCGGAAAGACGTCTCTCCTCTCCAATTCCTTCCTCTTTTCCACCCAATTATCGCAAACGAATCGCCATTCTTATTCTTCCCGTCTTCATTGTAGCCAGTGAAACGCCATAATACGCTTCGAGCGTCGTCTATGTAAGCACAAGCCAAACGAGCACACATTGTTCTAGCGCCGCATTTACTCTTAGCAATGCAAGTTCTGCATGATATAGAATAGAAGAAAATGTTGTTGATGAAACTGTACCTCGTCGAGAACGATCGAAAGCACGTCCAACGGAAACTCCAGAATACTGTCGTCCAGAATCGGTGAAGAGACCGCTAGATCTATCATCTCCTGTTGCAACACAATACCCATCATATATATATATATATATATATATATATATATATATCTACATGGAGGCACAATAATAGTAGGATGTATATATATATATATATAACATGTAAATACAATTAATATTACATAAATCTATGTAATAATAATATATATAATTATATAATATATACATGCATGTACATGTATGTAATTATGTATTATGTGCAATTGTGCATACACATGTAATTATGTATAATATATATGCATAATTCATATACACAAAATAAATAGGCCTGTATAAAATATAGGCCAATAGCATTACAGTTGTATTCAAGCCATAGCATTAAGGCATTTTTAGGAATAGAGGCCAATAGTAAAATTGTTGGGAGTTTAAATATATCATGCTAACACGTGTGTGTGCGCACGCATGTGTGTGCGTGTGCATGGGTGTCTCATGTGTGCAATGTGCATGGGTGTTTTGTGTGTGCAAGGGTGTTTTGTGTGTGTGCGTGTGTGCGTGCATGCGTGTTTGTGTGCGTGTGTGTGTGGTGTGAAGCCTGCATACGCTTGAATGTACACGTGTGTGTGTGCTTGTGTGTAAATTTGGAATTTCTCTGTGTTAGAGTGAAATCCACTTATTTCGAATTTCCTCTCAACCCAATTACGATTATATGAGCGCCCCACAAAAGCTTTTGTCAGACGCTGCTGCAGAGCGCAACTGTGCTGGCGCTATATCAAATTAAGTCGGCAGGCGCCAGGCTATTTGTTCACTTCCGGTGTTAGGTCAGATATACAGAAACCTACCCCCAAACTCCCCCTACCCCGAACGAACAAAAATAAACACAAGAGGGGATTAATTAAGGCTGGGAAAAGCGCCAAGAGATAGAAGGAACTAAAACTGTGGAAAAGGCAATTGCTGTATATACCAACTCGGTTGCCTAAGACTGGGATTTTTGGGTTTTTATGGGGTATGGCCCACTGCTAATTAGACACACATGCAGGGAGGACAATAACTGGGTAACTGCTACCACGCTGCCATAAGTCACAGGTTATTCTATGGATATATACTTTGTTATTTTGGTCTGGAAACGTTTGGTTTCTGCTGTGACCTGGTTAATTGTTAGGCAGACTAAGCATGAAAATAATGGCATCGCAAATCCATAGTAAACATGACAAATCCCGGGTAGTAATTACAATAACAGGGTACTTTAAGAGCCATTTGCTACATACAGCCGGTGATCCTGAGTGAAAATGCCTATTGGAATAATTAG
Organism: Lumbricus rubellus; assembly: GCA_945859605.1. NCBI lineage: Eukaryota > Metazoa > Annelida > Clitellata > Crassiclitellata > Lumbricidae > Lumbricus > Lumbricus rubellus. Next base: position 41,713,354 of record OX243814.1, read on the forward strand.
GTCTACGCATACAATGGCTCCACTCTAGCACAATGCAACATAAAGGTATTATTGTGGCATAACGCACTGTAAAGGTACGCCTACTACTGTAACATGATGCAATGTAGGCTAAAGGTATTATATACTGTAGCATAACGCATTGCAAAGGTACTACTGTAATATAATGCAACATGAAGGGTGAAGGTATTAACCTGTGAGACCTGTGGGCTGATTGTAAGTGGCTCACCCTAGCTATAGTGACATTTGTGCAAATTTTAAAAAATTAGGTAAAATCATAGCTACTAGTTTGTAACTTGACATTTTATTTCACAATGCGAGCACAAAATACAGTTTCCACGACTGTGATTATTCCATCTTAAGTTTTAATACAATAATTAATAATTTTCAATAAATTTTAATAATTATTGATTCTGAATTTAGTGGTGCAGCATTCAGTTTCAAGAATGCTATCCTGAACTTGTGAGTTTCCACAATTCAACAACCAAATTACCAATATAAATATTCAGGCTGTTGAATTATAAAACTACAACATTATCATGCACAATATATAATTATACACATACATGTACACACACATATATATAAAATATAATTTTACGCATTATATATATAATTAATCACGGGAGAAACGGAGGGAAAGAGGAGACGTGGAAGACCGCGTAGGATGTGGATCGACGATGTGAAAGAATGGACCGGGATGACAATGGAGCAGGCGATTCGAGCAGCGCAGCAAAGATCTACATGGAGACAAATCGTCCTTTGTGCCGCCAAAGTTCGGAACGAATAGGGCACCGACGACGACGATATATATAATATATAATTTTATAAGTGCGGATATAGGGCCTAATGGCCGCCATCAAAATGGCAATCAGCATGACGCACTCAGAATAGGCTCTAAGAACGCTTAATCGCTGTAAAAGAGGCTTCACCTTGATTCATGCCACAAGAAACGCGTCCAATAAAAGAGGCTTATAAACGCACCCTCTCATCTGACGATACATCGACTCACGATCGGTCGGTCGTCATTTATTCTCGTCTGATTCGGTGACGAATAATTGCGTCCCTAATTCTCGTTGAACACGGTAGCCGGTTCGTTTGAGTGTTCACCTTGCAACATAAGAGCACGGGTTGAAGCGTTCCCCACCCTGGAACTGATATTTCGAAATGCGTATAGACCTTGAGCAAGTCCTTCAAAAATCCTTCGTCGTCAATTAGCCTACTGATAATGTCCAGTCGCTAAAAGGTGATGCTTGATAAAATTAATAGTCTACTCTTGGCCTACATAATTTTTGTCAAATTTTTCCTCTAACACGAAACCTTTCTGATGATGATGATGATGATGATGACAACAACAACGATGATGATGATGATGATCATCATCATGACGACGACAACAGTGATGATGATGATGCCAATGGCAATTATAACGATGATAAAAATGATGACGAAAACGACAGTCTTGACTCTCTTGAGGTTGACGATGATGGTAAATATAATGTTCTCTATTCAAATATAGGCCTGCTAGAAGCATGGGCGGGAAGGAAAGAGCTGGACTCGGAAAATGTATTTCCGGTCTGCGCACCGGCCCTTGCCTAACGACTAAGTTCGCGATAAATAATTAAGATTGCAATAATAGGCCTATTAAGACGTAAAAGGTCTAATTTGGTTTCGCATAAACTTTCTGGCGACAGGTTAACTAACGGAGAACCATCCTAGACACGTCTTGATTCTTCAATTGCGCTTAATTAGGCGTCCTCAGCACCTTGACCTGGAAAAATATTGTCATTGGGCCACCATTTAAAAAGTTTTGACATTTTTGACTTAGAGCCTCATTCGCTTGGCGCTCTTCCCCCTCTAAAGCAGAATGTTACATCTTGCCCTCTGTTGGCTTTATCAGTCAAGTGACCAAAAGACAACGCAAACCGTCCAAAGCGCAATTACAGTAAATAAGTACGTAGGAATGTACGCCAGCAGCCTTTATTTGTATCTGACAAGCACACCTGCATTACATTGCATATGGGGCACGGTGGTGTATGTGTATGTTTCGTGCCATGGAGCCGGAAGGTTGCAGGTTCGAATCCACTTCAAGCCGCCGCGAAGTGACCTTGAGCAAGTCCTTTCATTCGCAATTGCTCATGCGCTTCGTCATGAAACTCCGATTCAGAGTTCGCGCTATAGTCGGGAGCGCTTCTGAGTATAATCTTGAAGGCGTGATATAACAAATGTTCATGCATATATCGCATAAAACAATTACATACGTTAAAAAACCACGACAGTCAGCAGCAGATTCTACATGCACAGCTAAATATAAGTGAAAATGGATCTGTTGATGGAACTATTTTTAAACAAATTTAATTCAACCTATCTGCATCGTGTTGTGGGGTCGGATTCAATTCCAGATCCTTCTCTGCAGCTGAGCCAATACTCACTGGGATTAAAATAATCACTCGAGGGTGGGTTGGCTACCCATCTCTAGGCCTAAACACAGGCTCTGCGTTTACTAGGCCTATGTATACATGCATGTACATCACCCCCAAAGGCATATCAATTTCTGAGCAGCATGGCTTTCGCGTTTGTCGAACCCTCTTTCAATCAATCTGAATAAACGCACACGCCGTTCCACGCGACTCGGCTCAACATGCTTTCTCCATTAACCCAATTTACAACTTCATCGATCCATTAGTCTAGTGGTTAATGCGCTGGCTGGACATCGACAACAGAGAGTCTGAGGTTCGAGTTGTCGTAATAATTATATGGTAGAAATTCATGTAAAGATTTCCGCTCCTCCAGCACCCATAGGCGCAACCACCATATGGGACCCACGGGACGTGTCCCCCCAACTTTTGAGTGGTCCCCTAACTTTCTTATTATGGTCCCCCAACTTTTAGGACGGGATTCATTATGGTGCCCCACAACTTTTAGGACGTGATTCATTATGGTGCCCCCCAACTTTTAGGACGTGATTGCACCTATGCCAGCACCCCATTGATAATCTGCTGTAATGAGTACATTGACCGTACACTGTCGGTGAGAAGAAGAGACGGTGATGGAGACGACTGGCCACTCCTTCCCCCCTTTTGATTTGATCTTTTAGTTCCTCCTACTAGAACGGCTATGGCTCAGTCCCGATCCTTTACATCAATTGGTCCCTCTCTTTGGAATACTCTGTCTCCATCTACTCGTTCTCAACTTCTAACTGGTAATTCCTCCTCCTCATTTTCTTTCCTCAAAACTTATTTCTTCTTTCGTGGCTTTGCGCACTGGGAGTGCCTCTGAACGGTTCACCCTAGTAGGGGCGCTTTATGAAATTAATGTTTTTATGCAATACAATACAATACAATTTGCTGAGACTAAGAAAAAGGACGTCACTAATAACGCATTGCACGCATCCATGGCAACCCCAGGGTTATAGCTCAAGATTTTCTTTTCTGATTTTAATTAGAAGAGATTTTGCGCATTGTACAGATATACAGAACTTCCTGGGTAAAAGGTATATTATATACATATATTAATTATATTATATGTAAATCATATATATTATAGAACCAATAACAAGGTCATAAGCAACAAAGACGTCACTCATTAGAAATATTAAAAGTATTAATACTCCCTACAGATAAAAATATATATAGTTAAAAGAAGCATACAAAATTTCTATGAAACTCTATAATTTGATTGAAAAAGTAATTGCTTCTCTCTTGCGCACCAGAAGTAATAAATGTAAGAAAATGACAAGTACTATTTGTGAGCAAAATAGCACTTGTAATTTCCTCACATTTATTACTTCAAGGACAGCATTCGATATAACGAGATTTCAGTGTGGCCTATTATAAATATTGCGCTTAATTGGCTTTAAATCATATTTTTGCGGCAACTGAAAAAGATACTCATGATATAACATGAAATAATCCACAGAATAAAATCATACGGAGTCTATAATTATAACAAGACGCATCGACGTCACGGTTGACAGTGTCTACATATTTTTATTTCTGTGGTCAAGGCGTGTGTGGTGTGCACGTTTCAATCTCACGAATAATAACAAGCGGAATTATTTCCAGATGTAGTCGGAAATTAATATATAGCGCCAAGAGAAAGGAAACTAAGCCTATAGTATAGGCGTATAGGCTCTGTACACAAAACGAAACCGAAATAAATGTCAATAAGGACCGAAACTCGTCAATTGTATGCGTAGGCCTATATATTATTATATATAAACGCATATTGCATAGGCCTACATAGATCTACATAATTATAGCCTATGCCCTATTCAAACATACATAAATACACAAATACACAAATACACACAAACACACACATACCCACACAAACACACACACACACACATTTACCTTAGATTTTCTTATTCATCCTAAATTCAGATAATAATAACAATAATGATAACAATGACGATTTCTATATAGCGCAGTATAGGCTAACACAGTTACAAGGGCGACTCACATACTATACTAAACAGCAGGATTGCCTGGATAGGCCTTGCAAAATAAACAAAATATTATAAGATATAGGCCTAGTTATAGTCTACATCTGTACAGTGTAGGCCTACAGTGCACACATACATTTTTATAAACATACAAGTGGCACACATGCATTGCATACACAGTTAAACACATAAAACATGGCTGTGCACCAATAGACAATCCAGTTGATGTCAGCATTACAGAGCTCTGAGCACATCACTGAACTAACTCGTCGTCGTCATCACTCGCAAAATAACGACGCAGACGTGAAGTGCTTCGCGAAATTTCTTCCGCTATATAGATCGTCGCCGAGAAAGGCATCAGTAATAACGTCAAGAACGGAGACCAACAAAGAGGAAGATGACGACGACGACGAAGATGATGACGACGACGACGAAGATGATGACGACGAAGATGATGACGACGACGAAGATGATGAAGACGACGGTAAGAGGTCGGCTGAAGGATGAGGAAAGTAGGGAACCAGTTCACTGCTTAGTTGTCCAGTATGGCTGCCTTTATTAGCTCTCAGAAAAAGAAGCCTGTCCAAAGGAAATGGCTGCCTGGAAATCGTCACTATAGATTCTTCCGGTGAGTATTCTGCTGCATACCGAAGTGCAGGCCAAAGAGCTGAGAAGAGAATTGGCAATTACAGAAGCAGAGGCAGAGAACATAAAGATCCAATGTTCAGTAGGCCTAAACAACCAGCAGACACACACACACATGCATGCACACACACAAACACTCACACACACACACACAGACTCTCTTCTCTTTAGTCATAGGTTCTTTGTCTGCTAGTATTGTTCACAGGCTTCACGGTATGTCTCCATTGTCTTCTGTTCAGTGCCAACAATCTCAGCTTTTGCACATCCGTTTCAAACCAACCTCTGTAAGTCTGTATTTCCCTACAACCCCTCTACACATGCAATGCTATTGAATAAACTGATGCTCTGATTTTAATTTTTAAGTAGTGCTTTACAAATAAAATTATAGAGACTACAATTTTACAACTAACACCAAAAAGAATTATATATTATGCACCCGACAATAATCATCAACCTGGCACCAAATTAATGCAGAGGTATTAGAAAGTAACTGACATCAAAACGCAGAGGTATTAAAAAGTAATCAGCACAAAAATGCAGAGGTATTAGAAAGCAATCAGCACCTGACAGTGACAGGACAGTCACGACATGCAGTCAGTCTGACATCAAAAGACATTGGTATGAGGAAATCAATGCAGCTGACAGCTAATATACAAATATACATGTCAGTTGACAAGCGTGATATCTGAAAAGTGTCATATATCGTCATAAGCATTGCACACACACGCACGCGCGCACGCGCACACACACACACACACACGCACGCACGCACACACAGTGTAGCAATGGCGACTAGTCAGGCTGGAGACAGCGCAAAACAAAAGGAGGCAGAGACAGCAGAATCGAACAAGCTTTCGTCAACAGCAATTAACAGTATCTGTTGAAAAATCTTTCAAATCTGAGCAAACAAACATACATACATACGCACCAATACACACACACTGCACACAGAGACACTAAAACATTCACGGTAACACACACACACACACACACACACACACACACACACGCACACACACACACACGCGCGAACACATACCCACAACAACACATATACAATTACACATGCACACACCAACACACACACACACACACTGTTGTCAGGTATACTTTAAGCGCTTTAGTGAGGTTAATACCAGGCGCTATATAAAAAATTTCCATACATACAAACAAACATACATAGATGCAGATGATAGCAGATCTGCAGAAACACTGTTGGCGCATGACACGGACAGTACAGCTAATGTAAATCAATGAATAGACGGACGATCATCTGAAATATTCATCGTGCAATAAAGAGAAAATGAAGAGAAACGACCAACGGAGACAACGCCAACGATGTCGCCAATCCATTCACATAATGATAACATTTGCAAACATTCACATAATGATAACATTTGCAAACAATCGTCACATAGACAACGATCACCAGCAGCACATCAATGGTGAATGGTGATATCCTCGGATTGCACCTGATTTATGGGATGCTAAGGGTATATGGTCGTTAGTAACACCGGGAGAACGGACCTTGAGTAAGCCCTTCCACTCACAGATTAGTCACCGTTTCTGAGCTACTGATGTAGGGCAATTCTCAAAGACAGCCATGGTACAGCCTAGAAGCAAGGTTCAGCAGCAGCTACTGGAGATAAGTCATTAAGCTAATCTCAAGCTAAACAGCTAGGTCAAGGTAATCACGCCGTTTTTCCCGCCGCAGATAATCTGAATCCCCCAACCTCAAAGCAGGGAGACTAGATCAAACACTGGGTTGGGGGTGGGGTGTGCTTCACCCCTGTGAGGCGGTGGACAAAAAGGGATAAAATAATGGGAAATTAATGATGTATGGAGCAGGCAGCAGATCTGTTGACACGACTCAGAATATAATGACAAACCCGATGAACTGCAGACTACGTAACAGGGAACATGATACTCTGAACATGAAGACATCTGTCCAATTTCCACAGGATTTCGTCCCTTGCAATCCAGGTGGCCCGGGTACAGCATATTTATATTTATATTTATATATAATATATATAATATATATAATATATACAATACATGTTATATATAATATATATATATAATTATATGTAAAAATATATACAAAACATACGCACATATTAGAATATTATATACGGTAGTGGTGAATTTCTAATATTTCAATGCATTGTATAATAGTGTGTCATCCTGTCATTGTGTAATCAAGTAAAACAATTCTAGACTACGCTTAGGTTCTTAGCCATACTTAAAATCACATCTATATAGGCTAGTTTTATTAATAATACTCGGTTACAGGAGCTACATAGATTTTCAGTTATACGATCATACATACGGAAGCTATCATCAGTGCAAGCGAAAGTGCAAGTCATACAATATGACAACAACATGAGTGTCAGAAACATTCAGAAAAACGAAACATGTTATTTTGTCGGGCAAATAAAAAGAAAAACCATTTTCACATAGCTCTAATAACCTTGTGCACTAGACACGAGCATGCAATATTACAGTCCAACAAGAGTAACTAGATGTGCACTACCTCCACATGTGTGCAACTGTGCATTACCTACTTGCCACACTCACTAATGTTCCAGGCCTTGACTAGAGTTATACACCAAGTCTTTGCATCTCAATTGGATCATAAACAATACAATAAAATACAATACAATGCAAGTCCAATACCCATGAGCAATACACCAATTGCACTATGTATTGTTAGTCGCAAAGACATTTTGGGTCATAAACAATACAATACAATACAATGCACCATGCAAGTCCAATACGCACGAGCAATACACCAATTGCACAATGTATTGTTAGTCGCAAAGACATTTCTACTAAACAATTCCATTTCCCCAACTAAACTATGAGAATACAGGAGTAGGTGAAGAATCCCATTTGAAGAAATAAACCAGATTCAACACCATTTATCATAATACATCATCATCATCATAATACATCATCATCATCATCATCATCATCGCAGAAAGCAATATGCTCACAGTACGTCATGTCATCCATCAACACTGCATTGAGACTCATAAAGCATTTTGACACCATGGCATTCACCACCACCAAAGACAAAAATCCTTTAGACAAACAAATCAATATTAGCGTCTTCACCGAGTGGAGCAAATGACCGGCCAGAATGATTGTGCAGCAATAAAGTCAACGCAATCCATACAAATGATTTATGATGGTCCTCACTTTATTATATTGTATGAGAAATATGAAAATAATATATCGTAAAAGAAGACTGTTGCTAAGAATGTGATATAATCTAATGTTCTATTCATGACTCCAACATATAACTCTATAACTGTTATCGTCGTTATTATTATTTTGTTATAATTTATTTCATTATAATTATTCTTATAATAATAATAATAATAATAATAATAATAATAATAATAATCATAATATTAATAATAATCATAATTTTTTTTACCCAAGGTATCTCAGATCCCTCGGGATTAAAAAAAATTATCTGGAGACTTAAAAATTGGATTTTGGAATGGCTTATTATTATTATTAATATTATTATAATTATTATTTTTTTAATATTATTTTTATTATTATTATTATTATTATTATTATTATTATTATTATGCACTTGTAAATATCAAGCGTCCTTATCTAATGATCAAACAACGATCAAAGTCATGCAGTTGTAAATGAAGGATTTGTTTAATCTCACTCCTACATCCTAGCCCTCTCAGTGGAAGCACGAACCCTTCACACTCTCTGTGACATGTTGAATGCCAAACCAGTGAGCAAAGTGGCACTCTGTTACCTCAAAATAAAAAAATACAATGTTCTGGTCGAAGTCTTATCTGGCCTTACATGCACGCGCTTCCTTGAACTGGTGTTCAGTGGCAATACTACATAAATGCATGAAGTGCATCGATGTGAAGATATGATATGCAGACATATATGCATTATGTACCTATCAATGCAGACGTATAATGCCGTTCATGCAACATCAAGTAGGCACTTTAGAGTTCGACCCATAAGAGATCAGCTTTTTTTGCACACTGCGTATTTTTTAAATTTACGTCATGAACACACGTAGGCTGCTACTTTGTTTTGTGGGGTGCGGTGGTGAAGTGGGTATATTCGTTGCCTTGCAGCCGGAGGGTTGCAGGTTCGAATTTGCCTCAAGTCGCCGCGTAGAGACCTTGAGCAAGCCTTTCACTGACAATTGCTCGAGCACATAGGCGTGAAACTCCAATGCAGTGTCCACACTGTAGTCGGGAGCGTCCCTGAGTAGGGAGCTTGAAGGGCGCCATAGAAAAAAAGAAATATATATATATGAAAAAATTTGCATCCATATACACCAGGCATTAGACATAAAATGTATATATTATAAAAAATGTCTTGGTAGCAATAATTATCCGCTAAAGCGGCTAAACAGAGGAAGAATTTGATAGGGGAAGAAGGAATTATTATTCCACTGCTGTAGATCAGACATTCCAATGGTATACATTTTCCACCATGATTTCACTCCAGCCAACGTTTTTCAGATAATCAATCAATTATCCGCATACCAAAAAACTCTTGAACATAGTATTGCCAGGAGTCTTTCAGTCTCCAAAAAATTGTCTGAATGTAAGGCACTGATAGTAGCATAAAGCTATACGATGTCTAAATGCATTGCGTAATGCACAATGCACATGCGTCAAGGCATTGCCCTGTAGGCACATACACACACACGCACACACAAACACACAAACACACACAAACACACACACGCACGCACACACACACACTGAGGTCGAAGGGTGAATTATTGGACCCACAAAAAAGATGATAAGGTAAGAGATTAGGAAAACAAAAATTCCCTCAAGCACCTCTACTCAAACAACTTGGAAGATTGATCCTTAGATCAAGAGTCATTTGTAAGGATCAAGGATTATTTGCAAGGATCAAGGATCATTTGTAAGGATCAAGGATTATTTGCAAGGATCAAGGATCATTTGTAAGGATCAAGGATCATTTGTAAGGATCAAGGATCATTTGACTCCTGAAGGCAGACAGATGACCGCAGTAAGAGTATCTAATTCAGCATGTATTCCTAAATACTAATCACTTCTGTTACTTGGTGGCTATAGCGGGCTAGACTATTAAGCCATAGGCCGTGGGTTCAAATCCTGGCAAGGGCAGAAATTTCTAGATTTCAGCTTCGCCCACATCTCCAGTCAACTCAACCATAATGAGTACATTGGCCGTACACTACAGCACCACCAAATGAGAGAACCAAATCAGAGTACGATGAAAGCAGTGCATACGTTATTCCACAAAGTTCAGTTCCTACAACTCATAAATAGAAATGCGTGTGCATAAATGTTCATAGGTGCAAGAGTACGAATGTGTATGTGTGTGTGTGTGTGTGTGTGTGCACGTAGGAGTATGAGGTATGTGTGTTTGTATCTGCGTGTGTATATGTACGAGTGGATGAATTAGCATGTGTGTGTAATGTGTATGTGTTTGTGTGTATGAATGTGTGTGCATCTGCATGTATACATGTATGTGCGTGTGTATGAATTAGTGTGTGACTGACTGAACAAATGAAAACACATATTTCATCGCAATGATGTAATCATATCCATGGTTTACTGTACAGACATAAACATAATATTAATAATATTAATAAAAATTAGTTGGTTTTACGAACCAATGAAAGGTCATAGCATAAATCATTCATTAAAAAATAGACAGCAGCAATTCCACCTCTACACCTAAAACACTCTAGTCTCTAATCTAGTGAACCTCCCTCTACAGCATTGTTATCACAAGGAGTAAGGTACCACAGTGACTGTTAGCTACAAGACAGACTACAGTCAACAGCAATTAACTGCTGGAGCAGTACGTGGTATGCTTGTATAGTCAAACTCAAGACTAGAAATCATACGAATCAATGGAATAGAAACCACGGTGCACCATCATCATCATCATCTCCATCATCGCCTTTGTCATCATCGTTTTCATCATCATCGTCTTCATCATCCTTGTCTCTGTTATCATCATCTTTTTCGTCATCATTTTTGTCGTCATCATATTTGTTATCATCGTCATCGTCATTGTAATTATCATTGTCTTACCTTGTAGTCGTAGACAATGAAGGCCCGACATCTTGTAGCTCGTTGGAACGTATGCCAGAACTTTGAGATGCAGCTCTGAAACAAAACAAGACAGAAATCAGAAATCAGAAATCTAATCTAATAAACTAAAAAGTGTGTGATAGTGAAAAGAAGAGGCATTCAGAGTTTTACCATCAACCAGTCATCTATATAATACATTAATATCATCACCACCATCGTCGTCATCATCGTCTTTGTCATTATCATCCTCATCATCATCGTCTTTGTCATTATCATCGTCGTCGTCATCATCAGCGTCGTTGTCATCATCAAAATCATCAACATCATCACCATTGTCATAGTCATCCTCATCATCATCATCATCATCATCATCATCATCGTCGTCATCGTCATCACCACCATCACCACCCCACCCCCACCACCACCACCACCACCACCACCACCACCATCAGCATCATAATTATCGGTTCCTGGCATTTGGCAGGTACGAATCAACCATTAGCAAACTGAAATTCTAAGGTTCATGATCAGCAGGGAAGAAGACCGTCAAGTGCGAATGCACCAATCCATTCAGATATACAGCATGTGGAGGATAATAATGCTCAGCAACAAGTCCGTCTTGCACACGACGTCGTCGTCTCTCTCCTTGAAACACTAAACCCGTCTTAGCGTTCACCACCGTCATCACGCACAGCAGCAGGAGTCACGTATGTTATAAGCAGCTTTACCATCTCTCGTCTTTTTATGCTCCAATTAACGACAACGGCAATCTCAGCGTATACTGTAAGTCTACTTGACAAGCCTCACGATATACATGTATATCGCCGCATGTGGTCAGCCATCACGACAATAAAAATATTCTGGTTTTATTATTCAGCTGTGCAAATTCAGTTGTTATCCAGACATTTTAAAAACTTTATTATTATTATTATTAAAAGTATAACAGTTACTACTAATAATTTTATTACTAGTAGGCCTACTTCTTCTATTTGCTATTCCTGTCTTTTATGAGTGGTTGAAGACTACTGCTAGGCCTACTGCTACTGCTATTACTGCTACTACTACTACTACTACTACTACTACTACTACTACTACTACTACTACTACTACTATCACCACCACCACCACCACCATCACCACCACCACCACCACCACGACCACCACCATCATCATCATCATCATCATCAATATTTGTGGGGCACGGTGGTCTAGTGGTGGCGTCGTTGCCTTGGAGCCGGAAGGTCCGAGGTTCGAATCCACCTCCCCGCGTAAGGACCTTGGGCAAGTCCTTCACTTACAATTGCTCAGCACTTCGGCGTGAAACTCCGATGCAGTGTCTGCTCTGCATCCATGGGCGCCCGCACCATAGGTCAAGGGGGGTCGCGTGACCCCCCTGGAAAGCATGACAAAATATTAGCAATAGCGCTTTCTGGGCAAATTTTAGTGGTTAAACGGGACAGCTTGCCCAACAGTCATTGTGTTCTTTTACTTCACCAACTTTTGGGGTATATCTTGTGGTTATCTCTACATATTGGGTACTACTTTAACCCGTTACTCAGTCATAATTATGTATATTATTGTATAATAGGCCTGCATAGAGTCGGACGTCAGAGGAACAGTCTTTCAACCACTCAGGTCGTCAGGGTATGGTAAATGGATATGCCGACTATAGCTAGCCGTAGACTCCTAGAGGTTGCCGTCAAACCCCACTTGTAAGATTGATGGCACCCTAAGTGTCTTCCTGTGATGCAGGTCAATGGTCAATCTGCCAGTCTAATGTAGCCTGTCATCTTGTACCCATATGCTCTCCTTTCTAAAAATGCACCAGGAAGATGTCTCTCATCAAACTGCCCTCCCGCACACATTCTCATAGGACACAAGAGTTTACACTTACAGTATATCAAATTTCAGCTGTGGACTTGTGGTATAGGCTATGCATTTACAGGGCTGTCCAGCCTCTTTTGAATAATTATTGGTGATTCGGCTTGTGGATAAAGCTGTAACGACATTATACCGGTAGCCTATATGTATAGTGTTGATGTTATTATTATCAAAAATACAGTGACCCTAAGCTTTTGGAGGTAAGCTCATTCACTGGTCATAAATCTTGCTCTACTGCAGCCAAAGTTTTATTTTTTTATACTTTATTTACCTGGTAAAACTCTGGCTGAAAGGTTTGATTTCTTCTGGAAATGTCTAAGCACGCCTGCAGGTGATTTGGCAGGAAAAGCTTTAGCTTTGTCAAAGCAATATCGAGCAGACCTTAATGGTCAGAATCTCATAACAGAAATGGAAGATTTGCCCTCTGTACATAATGTAAATTATGGATGTGCCCATTGAATCTGCATAACTTTTTAACATAGTAAAAATTCAATCCGAGTAATTTATAAATGTTTGACAGCTTACAATAGGCCAACTGTAGACAATTCAATAAGAAGTAACCTCTGCAATAAGATTATTTAGTAAGCTGAAGAGCCTGCATGATTTATGCCTGAAGATGACAGAATTAATTTTTAAAGGCATATAATCTCTCATTACAACTTTACAAGATCTTCTAGATCTGGTCAGGTTGAGCTTTGAGACTAGTCTTGTTTTTAAAACTGCCATCATAAATTTTCAGAAAAATGACAAGGAATGCTCTTTTGTTAGACCTACAGTCATTGTATTGTGCTATAAATGCAAGTACAAAATACTTTGCTAGTATTTAAAATTGTATCTCAAATACTATGGCATTTAAAATAATTACCATAGCCTAACTGAATCAAACATATGGTAAGAAATATATAAGAACAAGAAGAAAACATAATATTTGATCAATCAAGTATACAGGTTCTTGCTCATGTAGACTAAAATTCCCTAAATACAAAATTACAAGCTGACGAAGTTTTGCCCCTGAAATTTTTTGCACCCTGGAAACAAGGAAATGATGTCCCTGCATGGTACTGTTAGTCTATTATAGTTAGTGCAGTTAGTTAGTGTTATTGAATTTTTTCTATGAATAGGCCTAATATACATGAATAATATGTGCCATATAGCCTAGACCTATATCAAAGTCGAAAACTGTTTTAAAACTTTTTCGTTTTGTTATAAAAGGCTCAAAAATATTATATTACGTTACATTGAGATAATGTGTAGTTGTGTGCGTTGCTTGGTTTTAATGGCATTATTCTGTATCTTAACTCCTCTGGCCACGACCGAGTCGACTGACCCCCCCTGCAAAAAATCCTGCGGGCGCCCATGTCTGCATCGGGAGCACCTCTGAGTAGAGAGAGCTTGAAGGGGCGCTATAACAAGTACACATACATACAATATTAATATCATTTTTATTATATGAAGAGGGAGCCATGCCACGTAATACACTGCAAATGAGCGCACTTCCAAATAAACCAGTTGCCATAGCAACGCTGCTATCATTAGAGATGCATTAAGTGGGTCAGAGATGGGATCTGCACGGAGGAGGAGGAGGACTGCCATTCATCCAATCAGAACCGAAGTTGAACTCAGAATAAAATAGTCGAAATGGATTTCCCTCTGGCCCTCTGCCGACGGGAATCTGTACGGTCGCCATAACAACACGAAACGGTACTAAAAGCAGTGGAATAGTATATATATATATATATATATATATATATATATATATAATATATATATAAGTGAATGCACGCAGGCATTACGTAATATCAGAGGATTACAGACGTAGAAGGGAATTGATTTCCAGATCAAGGTTTGCACGCAGCAGGCAAACTACTTGTGTCTCCGATAAACTCCGAATTCCGAAACTCGGTAAACAAGACGTGTGTTTCCTGGTCTACAAATTGCGTGGGTCATGCACTCGCTATGGTATTTGAGACAAATGGGGGGGAGGGGGATGGTTTATGGGTGTTCAGCGTACAAAACCGGTATGGTTTTACCAAAGGAAGAGGGGGTTTGATGACAGATAGGGCAGCACGCAATGCATGGGCGGAGTTTATCAGGGGCTATGGGGGGCTAAAAACCGCAAGAAGGCCCAGATTCAGCTTTTTTACCATGAAAATGGTATCTTTTACCGGGCTTAGCCCCCCCCCCCCCCCCCCCCCAAGAAGGCATAACCCCCCCCCCCAAGAAGTGAAACCAAACTCCGCCCATGACGCAACGTTTTGATTGAAGGGCTCCAGACTTCTGAAATTGGCCCCAAATAATGTTTATTTATTATTTCTCATAATTGCTGTAGCGCCCCTTCAAGCTCTCTACTCAGAGGCTCTCCCGACTACCACGCAGACACTGGGTCGGAGCTTCACACCGAAGTGCACTGGCATTTGCGAGTGAAGGATTTGCTCATTTCTTAAGGATGCTATGTGGCGGCTTGAGGTGGATTCGAACCAGGAACACCCCCACCCGGTTCCAAGGCACTGAACTCACCACTAGACCACCGTGCCCCACGAAATAATATTAAACTATACATTTAACTAATATCTCATTAACACTTCAAAGTCAGGAACCATTGAATCATGGAATTTGCAAAAATTGTTGAGTTATTGATATCTGAAGAGCATCACTCATGATATGATAATTATTATGCTTTGCAAACAAATTGTAAATTAAGTAAGCAAGGAGAAATTATAAGTAAAAATTTAGTTTTGCTTTTTGCTAAGTATCATTTTAGTTTTCGTCTGATTAATTGCCAGTTTCGTTTTAGTTAGTATTGGTTGCTACAATTCCGTTTTAATTTTTGTTTTGTTTTCGTACCACAAAATATCATAAAAAATATCCAATTTTCGTTAATTGCCATTTTCTTTTTCAGTAGGCCTAACGAAAGCAGTGCAGCTAAATAAATCCACAGTTCCTGAACAGTCGCCTCAAATTCATTTGAATCTGACCTGTAACCAGAACCAATCAAGAACCCTGGTTATTATAATATTACTGCGGAATTGATTTTATATAGCACCGAGAATATTAACCTGCATGGCTATTGTGTGACGCTTCCAAGTTTCACATAGCCTATTTACATTACATTACAATAAAAACTGGAAGCCTAGCTCCTGATTACAATAATTTATAATTATCCTATCCTACAAAACTCACACTCAAGCCGTCATTCATTTACCATAAATCAATTTTTACTGCGCCGCCGTATCCAACGACGGAAAGAGCCGCCTTACTCTTCAGACTTGCGCTCACGCTCTTCAATCATTCGCGTAATCACATCCCACGGATAAAATATACTGACCTTCCAGCGAATCGAATGCAGCAGCTGGTCTCGGAAGCTGACAGTGCTTGTCTGTAATACCAAGAAAAAACAGAAGAAAAAAGGACACAATTGGCAGTTTCATCAGATGGTACTACAGTAGTAGGATAGAGTATTAGAGTTGCGTGTGTAGGGCCTATTGTATATATAGCTGCTTGTATACGTAGGCCCTATTGCAGCTGCTTAAGGCAATGAGAGACAGTAAAAATGTCGCATATAGATTGCTAAAACAATAACAACGACTGAACATTAAGTATAGTCGAGGCAATAACGCATACGCCATGGAATATTAGCAATAAACACATGTGGCATCAACAACACATAACCTATGCAATGTATGCATGAATGTGTGATTGTGTGTGTATGTAAAAATGTGGGCAAAGGCAGTCCTGGTCCTATGTGTGTATGTATGTATGTATGTATGTATGTATGTATGTATGTATGTATGTATGTATGTATGTATGTATGTATATATGTATGTATGTATGTATGTATGTACTATGTATGTATGCATGCATGCATGCATGCATGCATGTATGTATGTATGTATGTAGGCCTATGTGCGTATGTATGAATGTATGTATGTATGTATGTATGTATGTATGTATGTATGTATGTATGTATGTATGTATGTATGTATGTATGTATGTATGTATGTATGTGTGTATGTATGTATGTATGTATGTATGTATGTATGTATGTACGTATGTATGTATGTATGTATTGGTGCCTCCATATCATCATAAATATTGGAAAGATAACTTCTTTGACGCTGGTACTTTAGTCGTTTCAATCAACTTCTGATTTAATTTGCATCTTTTATTACCAATCATAATTATTACTTTGATGCTGTGCAAAACTAGATTATATTTCTTTGTTAATGTTACATGAGCCATCTATTCTGAACTTCATGATATAATAATATTATATATCTATATTATAGCTCTCATATAAGTAGCTTAAGAATCAGTATATTCATAATTACTCCACTTGCAAATGCACGATAGAACATAAAACACCATTAATTTATAATAGTACAATGGTGTTCTATGTTCTATCGTGCATTTGCAAGTAGAGTAAAATTATGAGTATACTGAGTCTTAAGCTACTTATAATATTTATATGAGCCATAATCATATCATGAAGTTCAGAATAGAAGTGCCATGTAACATTAACGAAGAAAGATAATCTATTTTTACACAATATTATGTGCACATATTTATTGAGAAATTTTACATGCTTGTATGAAATATTAAAAATACATAGGCCTAACTCAAATAGCCTCAGCACTACATAGGTTATGTAACGTTAAGTTTCATACATGTATACTACATACAGAAAGATAATCTATTTTTTACACAGCATTGTGCAAATATTTATTGATAAATTTTACATATACCGGTAGGCCTAATTATGTTTGCATGCAATGTAACCATAGAAACTTCTTCATGTGCAATCATATAGTTACACACGACACGTGCATATTTTATGAAGAAAAAACAATTACCTATACCTACACAATCAAATTAGTGTTCAGCAACAGCGAAAAACCCAGCAAATCAATCTTTCCACAAAAACATACATACAATTGCATACATACAAATTACATAGGAGCAACATTTGCTTCCAGGGACTCTCACTCAAGCATTTTCTTAATTCAAATCCAAGTTGTGCATATTTGCACGTCGTGCTACAGTCGGGAGCGCTTCTTGAAGAGGCGCTATAGAAATTCTCGAATGAATGTTCAAACGAATTCATAAAAGCATACATCATATACATCAAACGTATATAAGCTTACATAAATATACAAACACACAGAGGGATGTCCACATAAACAGACAAAATAAAAATATGCCAAACAGTACTGTTTATACCTCCCATAAAAATCCTACTGCATTTTTATAAAAATATATAATTTTATTTATTATACTCAGACTGACTCGTAGAATCAACATATAATTTTTTGTATTGTAGTCAAACTGATTCATAGAATCAACATTTCTGGTTTGTTCGAGTTGGCTATTGACAGCACCGTTCATAATGGTGATTTAATGCCTAACGATTTTTGCACGTGTGTCATTCGGATCAAGTTCCATGTCCATTGGCAAATGTAACACGGCACCATCTACCTGGGCATGTCAAGAAAATGCTGCTTCATCAGGTGGTGCATGGTTACCCCGTTGAAGGGGCATGTCCCCCCCACCCCGGTTGTACGTGCAGCGTCCATTCATTTAATTTAAAACAGGAGCTCTGAAGTCATCTACTTAGGCTACTCCAGTGACTGTAACACGGGCCTACGTAACTCCGCCACTGGCTGCACTCTGCCAGTGCCAGTCCCAAGCCTGGATAAAGGAGGAGGGTGACACTAATCATCTTTGATATGGCAGTGTCGCTAAACAGTAACAGGCACGGGTCTACACGGCAAGGTTATTAAGCGGGCCGCATGGATCATGTGTTGAAGTGGGTGGTTAACAGAGTTGACTCAAGATCTTGGAGTTGACTGATGTGAGTTTGCCGTTGTCATAGATTTCCAGGGGTTTGGTGTTCAACTCAGTCGGGTTCACGCGGTTCAACTTGTGTGTTAACTAAACATGATAGATAAGAAGTCACTAAAAAAGTAGGCCTACACATTCTGTATAGTTTTGTTGTTGTTGTTGTTCTGCCTCCTTGACGTAATAAACGTGTTCATTATACATGTACATTATACATAGGCCAACACACAAATTTGCATCGATGTAAATTATGGGTGGACTGGTAACTTCGTTGTAGAATTATGGTCTCCTGAGGAGAGTTTGTTCTAAAACAGATTCTTCATGGGAGGAGAGAGACTAAGTTTAGAAATTGATTCTCCGGTGGAAGACTTTACAGGAGACTTTGTTTTCGTATATCAGTCGAGGACCAAGCAGTCATCTTTCACTAACTGATGGGTGCACACAGTGACAGTTTTATGAGGTTTGAATGCAGATAAATAACTGCAGATTTACAAATTCGTAGAGGAGTGGGGGTTAAGTGGGGGGAGGGGCGGAGTAGGGATTGGTCATGGTGAGATGGGGTATAGTGGGTATGGTGGGGAGTAGGGTGGTGCGGGACGAAAACCGAAATTTAAAGGGCAATGCAGGTACCCCAGAGAAGTGGGGCTTGGGGGGGGGACAAAAACCGAAATTTACTGGACAACGCTGGATACCTCAGCCATAGTGAAATTCTCAGAAACATGGGAGGCTTTAACGTGAATAGTCTTTTTGCTCCTCTCATCACATGATTATATAAATTTATTACGTAATTAAATATTAGGCTATTTTAGGATAAGTTTGATTCTTTTATCAGATGCAGCATTTACTTGATTTCTGTTTTGTCAATGCTGTTGCAGAAATAGCTTCAAATTAAAATCTCTCTTGCAATCCTAGTCACTCATCAATATACATACATGTAGGTAGGTGTTAGATTAATTATTGACGTACAGCAGGTCCTCCAACAGAAATCCCAGGTCCACAGTCAGAGAGCAGTCACGCCATCATGGAATCCAAGACTATCTTTAGACTTCATGAGATCATTAAAAATAAATTGAATGACCCGAAGTTATTTTCAGTCTTTATGACAAAACTGAAATAACAGAAGTGCAGGTACGAGTCGTGCGACCATGTGACATTACATTTGCAAATAGAACTATGATTTTACTCAGTTATTAATAGAAAAAAGTATATTTTTAAATGCATCATAAGCCATAATAAGCTTTGTAGGCCTATAACTATCCAGCTGCAGGGTCCCAAAAAGTTGCTGGGCCGCTGGGCATTTTCCCATGGCCTTCCCTGACGACGGGCCTAAGTAAGAGCACACCATAACTCTATTATCACATTTCCTCACGGAACCCTATAGTCTATCACGGAACCGTTATGTTCCATGCAGTGGGTCCGTGACACAGCGAAGGAACAGTTGCTAAATCTCATAAAAGACCGTGGAACATGCACACTGGTGTATTTGTGAGGCCGCTTCAGATCTAATCCATGCATGCTGTTCGAGTCCACCTGAACATTAGATGACATCCAAGATGGTGCTCGTAAGTGCAGCAGCCGTAAGCAAAAGATGTCAACCCATACAACAAGTTGACAGTGATGAGACCTCTCGGATTGATTTAACGCTCGCAACAACTAGACTTCAGTGGCGCCATCGACCAATGCCTCCAGCGAGAGCAGAGAATTATTAGCAGCATCCCTGCTTCTGCAGAGCACTTATATATATATAATATATATTATATATTATATATTATATATATAAATTATATATAGATAATATATATATTTATATTATATATATAAATTATATATATTATATGCATAGAGCTAGGAGGAGGAAGCCATGGTAACGGCAGATTCGGACTGACAGCAGCAGCAGCACACTACATCTGAATAGTGTGACATGTATGACAAATTTCTAGTAATAAAATGCTAATAAAATGGATAATTGGATCATCTGTGGTGATTCTGAAGATTATTCTGTTTAGGGACCTTGGGAAAGTTATTGACTCACCATTGAGTTGGAGCCTCTAAGTAGAAATGATACATAAATAATATATCAACTGAAGAAATGAGGGTGGCAATTCTTATTGGGGGAAAGAGTTCATGTCAATCAGTCAGTCTTTCTGTCTGTCCACGCGTCCGTCTGTCAGTCTGTCTTGACTGTCTGTCTATCTGTCTTCCGCTTGTCTCCCTGAATACGTACCCACATATGTAAAGATGGACAGAGACAGCATTATACTTGTGACCTTTCACATGTATTTCTATCATACTACTTTCACCTGCAAATTGTAGGTGGATTCGTGCAAGCCAGGTATAGTAATTATATAACAGCAAATATCATCTGAGTTTGCCACAACTGAAGTACACAACTGTGCATGAACTCAACGTTCATTTAATCAACTTTTAAGGAAATTCGAAATAGTTTGCACTCTGCTGTGGATGGCATTGAGTACATCAACATTCACCACCATGATCATCTTCCCAGAACTAGCAACTCATGTGGTCCAAAAACATTCAACAGCAACAATACACGTGTGATTGCTAGAATGAGCAGAAAGAGCTAAGCAGAAGGATTGCTTAGACCAGTGGTTCCCAAACTTCAGTGGGCCGCGGACCGGCAATAATTTTTGGTGAAGCTCACGGACCGCTAACTTAGGTCTTAATGGCGACGATCAACTTAAACAAGCTCGGAACTGACTGCAGTCATCGATATAGTGAATTTAGAATAAACTTAAATTGTTTGAGTTCGCTATCTGGCAAGTTATAATAAGGCTTGTCTATTTATTTCAATTTTTTAAACATTAAGATAGAACTTTGAACAACTTCTGGACAACAATTCGAATAATTTCACAATTTCAAACAAAAAAACTTAAATTACAGTTTATTTTTTATTTCTAACTCTTCTCCGCGGACCGGCGATCATACCTCCGCGGACCGGTGCCGGTCCACGGACCACCACTTTGGGAACCACTGGCTTAGACCACCCCCAATATCACCAAGTGCCACCGCCACCATCACCACCTTCACCAATGCCACCACTAGTGAATGACTTTTCAACGTTTACGGCATAGGCTACATGAGATTTAAAGAGTTAACAAGTTTGAAAAAATTGTCTGGTATGTTCAAAAAAATGCTGAAGAATGGACAACAAAGGAATGATTCGTCAGCTATTAATTTTTACAGTAATTAGCACATTCTGGCCAAGGGAATGATCACTATAGATAGTGGCAACAGATTTTTAATTTCTTCCTCTGCCGTCCAACATCTCTCTTCCCCAGGGCCGTGTTTAACATAGGTCCATTCGGTGCGGTGCACCGAATGCCCCTGAGTCGAGAGTCTTGTTGCCATTGGCCAAATGTCTTTTGCGAGTTTCAGTGCTACTTAAACCTTTTGTACATGTAAAATCAGTAAGTGTAAGGAAAACATTAACTTAACTAAGTTCACGGACGTTGCCTGCTTGCTTACTGACCCGCCACAGCCGACAAACCACGTAGGCTAGCCTACTGAACAGAGAATGTTTTGTAAAATGACTATTCTTGTAAGCCTGTTGAACGGCACTATGCCTCTGCTGTAGCACTTTGCACCGACACTAGAAAAACCTTAAACACGGCCCTGCTCTTCCCCACCATTTCTCTACCCTCGCCATCTCTCTTCCACCCCATATCTCTTCCCCTGTCATCTCTCTTCACCGCCCGCCCCCCATCTCACTTCCCCACTATTTCTCTCCCGAGTCAATTCCCTCATCGTTCCAGTAACTTTTTACCACCAACCACACTCCACTCCAGATTAAAAACAATCACCAAATCAGATAATTAATTGTACAGCAGTACAAAAACAATACACATATTATGACTGGTACTAATTAAAAAAATTGTTCAAATTATGATATGTTTCCAAAATTCAACCTCGATCAATCAAATTAATTCGATCAATTTTTTTCAATTGTTAGGCTACGTAAATCATGAAAACTGTTACTTTCTTAAATACACGGTGTCCCAATTGAACTGATACCCTTTTTGTTTTGGCGATATACTTGGCAATTCTAAATGAAACTCTATAAAATTTCAGAGAATGCAAGAGGAATAAATTATCAATGTTTCGTGAAAATTTCATCCAATTCCACGAACTGAGTCCGAAGTTATGCATGTTCAAATTTGGGCAACGAAAATTGTAAGTTTCCAACATGTAAAAGATAGGAAATTAGTGTTAGCGCTGTTCTTCAAATCTGATGTTCAAAATGTCCTCCATTAGCTCGAATGCATGCTCTAAGGCGTTTTCGCCATTCATTGATTACATTGTCAACAACCCCTTGATCAAAACGATTCCATTCTTCCACATTTCGCTGTTTGAAGTGGTCACTAGTCAACGTCACGTATGCGAGTTTCATAAGGCTGCGATGGACCAGTTTCTGTAAGAAAATTCCATTAAAAACCTTTTGCACCATAATGTTTTTCTTCTATTAATTTTTTTATTGAACTCAAATCATCTTTGCTGAAAACCATTTTTATTATTGTCCCCTAACATGGAAATGATGGAAATATGACGTCATATTTATTAATTTAGAAAGTAAGGCGTGAAGTTGCAAACGATAATTTCCTATCTTTTACATGTTGGAAACTTTAAAATTTCTTTGCCCAAATTTGAATGTGCATAACTTCGGACTCTGACCGTTGAATTGGATAAAATTTTCAGGAGTCATTGATAATTTATCCCTCTTACATTCTCTGAAATTTTATAGAGTTTCATTTAGAATTGACAAGTATATCGCCAAAACAAAAAGGGTATCAGTTCAATTGGGACACCGTGTATGTGGTTAAAAAGCCTCCAAGAAACACCTAAAGCTGGAGGTCTTGAAGGTCAAAGGGTCATATTCTTCATTCATTCATTCGTTCAAGTATTTATATAGCGCCTCTTCAAGGAAACTACTCAGAGGCGCTCCCGACTCCAGCACGTTCAAACAGAACAGTTTTTAAGAGCTTATAGAATGTGTCAGAGAGTGATCTAGGCCTCTAGGAAATAGGCCCAGCTCAAGTGGGAGGGCATTCCATACCACCGGGCCAACCACAGAAAATGCACGTCTCTCTCTCCAATGCTATTTCCAAAATTGTCATTGACTCCTCTCTCCAGGCTGTGTTCTTCAATGTCAAGGACTGAAGATGTGACTCCTTCATCCAGGCCAATGTACAAATTGTACACGTTGCCAGAACTGTTGCAGACCATAATAAAAAATTCAGCTGACTTGCAATAACTGTTGCCATGGCATCCGAAGCATCGATGGCAAACCATACACGAATGCTATGATGTCGTATTATCACGGTCGAAAGGTTTCTGAGCTGATCAGACCTGCACAGCCTCCTCATCCGCCGGTCTCTCTATAGCTGTCCAGCCGGAATGCAATTATTTCTAACGACCAACCCCAATTCCCTCGCTGTCAACTAGCATCGACCAGCAAAACTAACATTTTCCATTTGGCTCGCGGTCAAGCCAGCAGCGAAAGGATCATATCCAGACATGGGCGCCCGAAGATATTTTTACGAGATGGAGCAAAACACAGTGGTCAAATGGTCATGGTTAATATTTTTATCAAGAGTTTGAAAAATTATGGAAATCAAGAACAGGGTTTTTCATTGAAGTTTCTAAATGTAAATTTCTCAAGTTTACTTTGTGCAATGTGCATCTTTAGCGTCATTAGCTCATTAGTGCAAAGAACAATTTTTAAAACCAACATTAGTTTTTAAAAGATACTGATTTTCCGGGGGTAAGTGCCTCCTCTTGCCCCCATGTGCGGGCGCCCATGTGCCCAAACACAAACCCTGGTCATGTGACCAAAACAGTAAATATATGCCTACGTCTCAAGTGCATAAAAAAATCTCACCCCATGTCATCTCCTCATCAACACAGAGGCAATTTTTAATTTTTCTTTGTCTTTCACATACATTTTTGTCATCTAGCCTGCTAGCAACAACAATAATACCGGGTAGGTCAAAAATAGCAGCCGAAGCTACCTAACTGCACAAAATTAAATGCTGGCTTGACGCAATCACAGATTTGGAAATCTTCGTTCGGAACTAGAAGAAAACATTTATAGTGTAAAAAGATGTAGCCTATAGCACTGTAAATACGGAGTACTTCTATTTTGAGCAGCAATCACAATATTATTTTGTCGCTGTTTCCGCCAGGTCCTGAATTTGGTAGGCCTACTATAATTGTTGACAACCGCAAAGACCACATAAAGCCTAATTACGTCTCTAGAAACACGGAGCTTACGACAAAATTGACTCTGAAATGGCGAACTGATGAGTCGAAATGAAGACTGGCAACATAATTATAATTATAACAATAATTATAATTATAGGCTAATTATTCATACCTGGATGAGTAGCAGACAGTCGCTGATGACGATACGAATGCAGAACTTGTGGCCCGTCGCGTCCCAGTGGGCGATGGACTCAATCTGCTCGATCGCTCTGTATGGAATGCGTTGTTCAATGCAACCGAATTGCTGTTCAAGAAAATGCACACGTGAACACATCAGCTCACATGAACACACGATCATGTTAACTGAACAACACACACTTCACATAGCAGCACATGAACACATCAGCTCACATGAACACACGACCACAGGAGCTCTCTTGAAGGGGCGCTATATAAATGTACAATTACAATTACACACGTTAATTGAACAACACGCTCTTCACAAAAACATAGCCTACATCTCTCCGAGAGGGGTGGGCGGGAAGAATATATCCTACACTGAAAAAAAGGCTCCCCCGTTCAACGCAAATTACTCACATGATATTTAAAGCTAACCAGATTAAACCGCTAGTTTACATTGCTAAATTATTCAACAAGACATAGGCCTAATAGCCTATGTACAGAATATTATTACGTTCTCTCTTATGTCAGAAAACTTTGTTCCAATACAGAGTTGCCGGGAGAAAGTCAATTCAGCAGAGGATACAATGTTTTGGTGTGAGACTTTATGTTGTGACACCGGCCCAGGAGCGAGAGGGCTGATACGTGAAAAGGCGACCGAGTGCTGTTGTTTAGTGGGGATAAAAACCTCTGATAATGGTAGCCTAGGTACCTATAGTAGGACTAATAGTAGAATTGCTGTGGGTTAATTCAAGTGTCGCATTCATATGAGAAATAACATTATAAGGAAATTCCAGTGTAGGTCTACACCTACTTATTATAACTATTAATGATATTATAATACTGCAGTCGATTTGTAAAGTGATAGCCTATCACAAATTGTCTTACTGAAATTGTCTCAGCTACATCAGGCCTACATTACATAATTGCATTACATTATTTCACAAGGTAGTGGCTGGACATGGAACACACCAAATGCATAAACGGCTCTACACCAAAGACTAGCCTGCTACATAACCTACAACATTGTCTAAACTACCTAGCTGCCACACACAATACGAAAAACATGTCAGCAACCCATTAAGCATTGTTAGTTCACTTAACGACATTAATTGTCGACTACGTCTAACAATGATTTAGGCCTACCAACTGAGTGCTAAAAGAAAAATTTGGTACAGATCGACGAAATGCGTGATTCATTTTCATTGCAATCAATGGCGTGGCCAGGAATTTCTGATGGGGGGGGGGGGGTTATGGCCGGAGGCTTGTTTTTTCTTATATAATTGGACAAATAACCTTTAAAAAACGTTTTTTATAAAGCCAATGGGGGCTTTATCACCCAACCCACCCCCTTGGCTACGCCACTGATTGCAATCGCTTAGCCATGCTACCGGCCACACCAGCAAAAAGGAAAGTGCACATTTATCATTCAGGGATAATGTAGAAATAGAGATAGTGGCTAGTCCTGGGTTATGCGTATTATTTATTTAATTATTTATTTTTCCTGAACGAAACAAACATAAAACAATTATGGCAGTGAACATAATACTTTAACATAATGGTTAAGAAGGGGAGACCCAGAAGGGATGGACAGTCCCGTTAATAGGGCCAGCCATTAATCATGTAAAATAAAAAATTAAAGTATAATAGTACATGACAGCAAATTCAATTGCAGGAATACAAAAATCATAAGGGAGAGAAAAAAGAAGAAATTTTTTTTTAATATGCAATCGACAAATAGAGTACAATGCAGCTGAATCAACAAGAAAAAATGAATGAAAATTGATATTTTAGCACACGGACAGACAATAAATTACCTACAACAAAACAAATTTATAATGAAAACCGCTGCCTTCCAGGTAGGCCTATAATATTAGAAGACTTAGAAGAGTGGGCGTATCTAAGGGGTTTTATGGGTTCAACCCCCAAAATATGTAATTTCCAAAATCTTTAATCCATTTCAGTATATTCTGTGTATTTACATTGGAAACCCTCGAAATGGAAACCCCTCCAACATTCTTCTGGCTACACCCCTTGCTTAGAGGGTTACTGAGCAGCGAACATTCAGAAGTTGCCAAGTCCCTAAGATCCAGTTACACTACAGTGTATCAGTAAATGCTTTGTCCTTAGATATAGCAAAGTTGCTATCGCAATTGCAGTTTATATGGCGTCATTACAGCAGACTCATCAGAGCTGCTCAATAAAAGGAGAAATAGAAATATTGAATAATTTTATGATTACGGTTAAACACAGTTCTGAATAACACTATTATTTAATGTACTGTGTTTATTTTGTTGTCTTAAATCACTGCCAATATTTAAGGACATTGATCATGATGCTGAATAAGAGACTTGAACACCGATCCCCCAATGTTCGTAAGATGAGAGCCCCACCATTCAGTCAACATGCTGTACAGTGTACAGTCTATGGAGCCTCAGGAGGACAAGCAAACACGCCACGGACAGTTTCTGAGTAATCTGAGATTTCAGCCAAGCACAAAACCCTACGGTAAGAGAATAAAAAAATCTCCAAAGGTTTTCTTTCTTCGTAATCGTACTCAAAAACCCCAATTTTCGATAAAGCACTACTCTAAAGCTAAGTGCAATGCACCAGACTGCAAGCACGAGCAATGCATCATTTCAGAGGGGTCATAGTTGTAGCCTACTTGTGAAAGAATCGTTTTTTTATTCAACACAGAAAAATTCGGTTTTTCATTTTCTTAACTTTTCGTCTCGTTATTTCCTTTTTTAATTTTTTTATGTAACCCTAATTTATTTATTTACTGTCCATTATTATTTTCTTTAATTTATTGTCACCTGAAATCCCATTGTCTACGTACTCTCAAAGATTCAGCTAATTTACGTCACAATTTAACCATTTTTAACGTCATCATAAAATAAAATTGTGTAAGCAAGGTTTTTGAGTTTAAAATGCAGCACAAGATGTACGTCAAAGTCAAATTATTTTCGGTTTTTTGAATGTAAAGAGGTTTTGCATGCAATCAGACAGTTGTGCTGGAACTACTATAACTGTCTTCCAAGGAAATTTTTCTGAGCACTGAGTTTTAAAAATAGCACTGAGATGAATACTAAATAATTGTCAAATCAGTCCATGCTCTTAAGGCCATAATTATAATGTAATTATACACAGTTTTACGCACAACGACTTTCTATAAGGCACTGGCACTAACAATTATAGGATTCCAAACTACAAAAACTGTTGCTAGAATTGCACTGCGTCTTGCTTCTAAGGCAAAGCTGCTTAACGAAATTCCTCTATCCAATTTAGTGTGGCAGGAAAGAAGAAAACTGCTGAAAGGCATCGGTGCCAGCAGACATTTTTACAGCAGGCGGCAAAACACAATGCATTGTCATTGTACATTTTTCGGAAGGGATGTGATAATTATATGCAAAGATGGAAATTCTGGACATGGGTATCTTACACAGAGGTTTCTAAATGTGGATTTCTCATTTATCATTGTTTATCATTTCAGTGTGAAAACATTTGCCACAAACCAAAAAAAAAATCTTTAAAAGCACAGATTAAATTTTCCAGAGAGCTGGGCTGGAGAGCAAATGCCCCTCTTGCTTCAGCGTGTGGGTTCCCATGCTTAAAGGGAAACTCAACTCAATAACCAGAAATTAAGTACTTATTCAATTAACCTGACTGACATAATTAGCCTATGTCTGACAATCCTCTAATTATCTGGTAATAGATAAACCAAGACCACAAGGCTGAATAGGAAATGAAAGTGAACACATAATATCAACATGAAAAAAAACTATGAAGAGAAAACAAAGGGACTTGGCAAACAATAACAAACGCTCATGTGTTGCCAAATTGCTGCTGTAATTAATCGATCAACAACAATGACAGCAACTAAAATTGTGATCATGATGAGGAAGAAGATGATAACGACGACAATAACAATAATGACGATGACAACTATGACGATGACGATGATGATGACGACGACGACGATGATGACGATGATGACGACGATGATGACGATGATGATAATGATGTTGTTGATGATGATGATGATGATGATGATGATGATGATGATGATGATGATGACCATAGGCACACGAGGCGGGGGTGCAGGGGGGCAATTGCGGGCAAGTTTGGTGGTTTTTTCAAGCAAAACAAACCCAAACGACTAAAAAAAAAAAAAAAGGTCGTCAAGTTTTGGGCAAGTCTGGTTTTCGGGCAAAAATAGTCGCGGACGACTAAAAAAAAAAAAAAAGGTCGTCAAGTTTCGGGCAAGTCTGGTTTTTTTCGGGCAAAAAAAAAAGGTCGTCAAGTTTCGGGCAAGTCTGGTTTTTCGGGCAAAAATAGTCACGGACGACTAAAAAAAATCTTTTTGGCCGGATAAATTTTTCGGGCAGAAGTTCAATCTTTGCCCCCCCCCCCACTTCTGAAACCTCCCGTACGCCTATGATGATGATGATGATGATGACGACGACGATGATGATGATGATATCGACGACGACGAAAGATAACAATGAAGACGCTGATGATATGATCATAAGGAGTTGAAAGGTGAATGGAGGATGAAGAGGATGATGAAGAGGATGATAATGATGATAATGACACTGATGAGGATGATATATCAACAACACAGATCGCAAAAAATGAACGACGTACCACGTGGAAACTCATGTCGGAACTTCCGAGCATGAGATGTCGACTCTCCCAGTGCCTCAAGCACTGCGACCTCAGCACCTTCGTGATCGATGACTTCGGACTGATCCGACACACCAACACGTCACCCTCCGTGAAGAGTAAGTAACGAGGTCCAGCACGCAACGCCACCGTCGTAGAATGATGGACGACAGTAGTGGCTGATGATGACTTAATGACGTCATTAATGACGCCTGGCTCCATCTCGTGAGAGACGCTGCGACGTGTTCTGTACCGAACGACATTGTCCGATATGGACACAACGTTGACGGTCACAGCCTCGTCGTCCGAGGGACTGCTCGACAGAAGCTCACTGGTCTCCGCACTCGCAAGGTGGTTGCTGTTGGCGGCCATGGTAATGACTAGTAAGAAAGATCTGAAAATGTTTAAGAGCAAATTGTATGGCTGACATCATCAGTTGGTGGTGGTGGTGGTGGTGGTGGTGGTGGTGGCGGCATTAATTCGAAATTTCAGTCAACTAAGTGACATAGTATTTAGCCCTCTGCAGCTTTTTATGTAGAAAAAGATGCACTTCTAAATGACCCTGATCCTGGTTCCTCCCCTTACCCCCCCCCCCCATCCCCAGTAGACTATCTCTAAGTGCTATAGTAACTGTTCAGAGTCAACCTTTACCCACACTGATCCCATTACCATAGACTTCATTCAGTTGGTGCATTTAAGTATCCATTTCACTAAGCCGCTTCTGTCACCAGTTAATGATTACTTTATCTGTATTTGATGTCCAAACCCATTACACACAAGATCCCCAGAAAAACTTTCTTGGGAAATGCATGGCTCACATTAACGCTAGACAAGTTTCTCTGCTATAAGCTCAATCAACCACGTGGAATTCCCTGCAGCCCGTAGTTAAAGATGCACCAATTGTCATAGGCGTAGGTATACAGGGAGGCAAGTGCATGGTGCGTTTGCCTACTCTTGCTTCATTGCATACTTAACCAATGACCAGGATTTTAGGATACTTACAATGGAATCATGGAGGTCTCCCGGAGTTGCCTCCTTTTAAATTTATATCTGGATACATCCACGCCATTTGTACCCAAACATACAATTTTACATGTACCCGATACTTGGTATATTATTCAATTAATTTCAATTTATTTTACGGTTTCACTTTGATAGGCCAACAGACTGAAGCAACATTGGGCATGTTCTGTAGTACATACATGCATGCATGTATGTAGCATATGTAGCATACATACATACATACATACATACATAAATACATACATACATACATACATACATACATACATACATACATACATACATACATACATACATACATACATACATACATACATACATACATACATACATACATACATACATACATACATACATACATACATACATACATACATACATACATACATAATTGTAATCGAACATTTATATAGCGCCACATACAAGTCATATTATACATAAATACATAAATGCACACATACATGCATTCATACACACACTTATATAACCTTGGCAATGGTATGAGGATGAGGCATTGATTACATAAAAAATCATCTCCATATCAGTCTAATAAAGTCCAGTAAAATTCCATCTGCTTAACTCTGTAGTCTAGATTTTAAAAAAGCACATTGAGGCAGTTAATCAGATTTCAGATCAGTGATCAGGTTGGCCTCAATTCATCTGCTCTAAAGCCTAAATGTGGCACAGTAATACCCATCTGATATGCATATGAGTTAATGAAATGCATTCTGCTGAAACTGGCCTTGGTCAAATACGGTCACACGAAATCCAAAAGATTCCACCTCAACATCCAACACTAATTAAAACACGTAGCATTTGAAACACGATGAACCTTACATTGTTTTATTCCTCTCAAGGTTGCAAAGATCTCTAACATGACCGTCACCTTGGTTTCAAAGGTTTGGAATATAAAAAAGATAATAGGTCTATTAAATGAACACATGGTTTGGATAAAAGTGGGCCTCAGTCAGAAATCGATGGGGTGGGGAATGAACGCTGCTATTTGACATTTTTAAATAGCAGACAGCTATTATGTTGAGTTAATGTGTCCACCAAAATTAATGATAGATTCAAGTCAAACGTCAAACTCAAACAGAAATAAGAACGGATGAATGCTTATATCGTCTAATCAATAATGTTGACATTTCTACAGCTCATGAGCTTAAAAAGGTGCTCAGTCAAAAACAAAGTTGATAGACAAGTATGACCAAACTCAGTTCCACGATCAAAAGGATCATGCATGCACACATGCAGATGACACTGTATCATTGTAGGCCTCTATAGTCTATACATCTGATCAAGACAGATTGAGATTGATCAAAATGTTCATTTCTGTAAGATATCAGAGGAACCAGTTGTGAATCGAAATCAGTGCTTAAGGGATTACGTATCAGGGCTTAAAGTGTGACTGGAACGATAATGGATGGTGTCCACGCAAACATTTTCAAATCTGCGTCCTGCCACTCATTAGGCCAGCCTGAAAAGGTAAGGGATCTACAGGCACTTTTTCTGCACTTTAAGACCTAGGGATTATTGTGTGTGCTTATAAGATCCAACTAAATGTGTTTGACACAATAGTTACTTAATTTAGGCCTACTTAATTATAGTGTGGTCAACAGTACTGAAAGAAGTAAATAGGTCAAAATGATCGAATGCAATTACTCTGGCATTGTCCCTAGAATGAATATTCATTGTGGAGACAGTAGGCCTATTGTTTCCACCCAGTAAAAATTGCACTGCAACATGGCAACTGGAGAAGGGAAGCTACAGAATCTGAAGATAATAGGTCTTCCTCATGTTGCATCCCAAGGCAGTATTAAACTGATCCAACCTGATTGGACTAGAGAATTTGCATTGGAGCAAGTGAAGTGGGTCTCATACTCATAGGCATTCATGATGCATGCATAGCCTAACATAGGGCCTACATACATTCATGTATGCACAGCCACTGTAAGCCTACATATTTAGTTACTTAGCCTACATATCAATATGCTAGTATATAGGCTGCATGGGCCCTGCAGATAGGCCTGCAGGAGAAACAAAAAACACAGCGTCATGACCACAGTTTTTCAACTTCTTCTTTTCCTTCTGGCTAGGATTAATCCCTCGCTGAGGTGGTGTCAGTTTTTGATATTGTGTATCATTGGTGCTATTATTGCTTTAGTGTGCAGAAATTTGTTTTAAAAATTTGTGATTTAAGAGGTAACAATAAAAATAAATCAAACTTACCTATCTCAACGGGTTCATCAAAGTGGATCAAACAAATTCCCAATTGGCGATTCCAGCATTCCGCGGCGTCCAATATATGCGGTCAACGAACAGGCACGAGCAGCAATACAAAGCCAGATGGATGGGATCGCCGCTACAATGCTAAATCCATCAATAACAGTCTTTAAAAAGGAGAATATTGCCTATCAACGCTCTATATAAATCGCATCAAACAGCCGGCACACACTGATTACCGGAAGCTCGTATTTTTCTGCGGACGTTAATAAAGAATAACTGTTACTCGCATAAAAAAAATGTCGTTTTGAGGTCAGTTGCACAAAGCAGAACGATGTGCAACTGCGACGAGTGATCGGTCTTCTTTCTGTTCGCATCGCTCGGTCATTCGGACTAGAACGAATGGACGGACGAACGGACAATCTGTTTGGCTCTTACGCAATGCCAGAAGCAGCAGCGCTCAGGTCTGACTCAATAGTAGTCGGCCGAGCGGCATGCATGCGGCCTTCGATTCATCATGGGATGTTGATAAACACCGTTCTACACAGTCACGGGAGCCAAGGGACTTAGACAAGGCCGTAGCCAGGATTTGATTGGGGGGGGGGGGTGTTTCTTGGTTGGGCGGAGAATTTCTGACGACCTTTTTTTATTTTAGTCGTCAAAATTTCTGACGACCTTTTTTTAGTCATTAGAAACGTCTTTCTTACCATTTTCGCCTAAATTGAGGTTTTTCGTCATGCGCAAGTGAATGCATTCTATTATTTTTACACTTTTCATTTGGGGGATTTCATGGTTTTATTTCATGGTTTTTGCATCATGTGCTATTAAATGCATTACATTTTTTTCCATTCTCCATTTCGGGGTGTATTCATACACCGTATACGTAATGGATGGATGGCCCACTATAGGCCCTAGAAATAGGACCTAAAATAGCAGGCCCTACATAGCGAGATAATTAACTGATTTCTAAAGAAATAGCAAAGAAGTAGTGTATCATCATGGCCATGTTAAGCAAAATGGAGTAATAATTAATTACGGTCGATAGGTGGGGTAAGGTACGTAGGCTTACTGTGAATCTGTAATGTCAAGCAGCCCCTACTGTCATAACACAGTTTCACAATCGGAAATGGAGTAATAATTAATTACGGTCGATAGGTGGGGTAAGGTACGTAGGCTTACTGTGAATCTGTAATTAATGTCAAACAGCCCCTACTGTCATAACACAGTTTCACAATCGGAAATAGAAACGCTTGAGCATAGGCTAATTATTATTATAGGATTATGGCGTCACACGACAGTCTAGTTTCGAGGAACAATCTATTTAAGGATGACGTAATCACAACAATGAAAGTTAGATCTATTATGGATGCTCAAAATAATGGCCGCTGTTTACATAACGTAGGCTAATCATAACAAACACCGTTGCTACTAATAAGCAAAGATGACGTACTCTTTACAGCGAAGGTTGCTATACAGGGTGGGCCATAAAAAAAGTAACCCCCTACGGTTTTTTGCCCATATCTTGGCCAGAAGTAAAAATTTCGAAATTAAATTTTACTGGCTTAAAGACAATTCATATTTACACCTGATGGCCAGGTTTCATCAAAATATTTCAAACGGAACAAAAGTTATATCACATTTAGTGAGGCCACCCACCGTTTTTTGACGATTCAAAAACGCGACGCAAAAAAAAGTTGCAAAAAACCAATTTAATTATTCTGGCCAATATCTTGGTCAGAAATAAGAAT
This sequence comes from Lumbricus rubellus, assembly GCA_945859605.1. Taxonomy (NCBI): domain Eukaryota; kingdom Metazoa; phylum Annelida; class Clitellata; order Crassiclitellata; family Lumbricidae; genus Lumbricus; species Lumbricus rubellus. The sequence continues at coordinate 41,748,312 of OX243814.1, forward strand.
ATCGAAATGAAATTTTACAAGCTTAAAGACAATTCATATCTACACATGATGGCCCAATTTCATCAAAATATTTCGAACAGAACAAAAGTTATACCACATTCAGTGAAGCCTCCACCGTTTTGTTTACAATTCAGAAGGGTAACGCAACAAAAAGTAGCAAAAACACAATTGTATTAAGTATCATCTCAAATATTTGTTTTCAAATAGCCTTTATAATGCCAGATGATCATTATTATTACTATTTAGAAAAGAAACAGGGTACCAGCGTAGCTGCACGTCACTGAGAAGTCACTTAGCAAGATGACAATCAAATTGGTAAAAGGAATCTGTCAGATTAATCAACAGGTCCATCAAGAACTTTGCAAAGAGACTCGAAAGAAGTTTTGGTACTGGTGGTGGGCACATTGAACACAAGTTGTGAAGCACTCCCAAGTTCATTTGACAACAGTTATTTGAGATGAGACTTAATAAAATCGTGTTTTTACCACTTTTTGTAGCGTTTCGTTTTTGAATCGTCAAAAAAAACGGTGGGTGGCCTCACTAAAAGTGATATAACTTTTGTTCTGTTTGAAATATTTTATTGAAGTTTGACCATTGTACGTATGTATGAATTGCCTTTAAGATTGCAAAGTTTCATCTAAAAATTCTTATGTTTGGCAAGGATATGGGCTAAAAACCGTAGGGGGTTACTTTTTTATGGCCCACCCTGTAGATACTCAAATTGACACATAATTTTTTATATGATTCAATGCACAACAACCATTGACCGAAACATGATAACAAACAATTCGTTACAAAGCAAAGGTCACACAATTTAAACAATGAAGGTTTCTATGGATACGAACTACTTAAATTAACAATATGATGACGCGAGGAAAACAATGAACAATGAATTTATGTTCTTAGAGACAGGCAGAGGTGCAATTCCATAGAATAGGAATAGACGTTATTCCGTAGGTTTTGTTTCTAAATTATTTTTCATGTCTTCAATTACTGCTGTACTTGACGTTGGTAAGTAAGCAGTCAACCAATGTCTATGATAACTGTCATCAATCCAGCTTCCATTTAGGGACAATTTTTCATCAATTGAAATCCATCATGCTGCAGTGTACATGACCAATAAGGCACTAATATTTTATCCATATCACTCAACATCTTTATAATTAATACCTTTAATTAATAATAATTAGGCTACTTATATGTTTTATATTAAATGTTTTCCTGCTGTGTTTCCCAGTGTGTGTTTGCAAGCAGAGTAACGAATAGCAAACTTACTTACCATTTACAGCAGTACTGATCCATCGAGTTTTTTTGTCTTGGGCAAAGCACGACATCATGGCAAATAGACAGACAGTATGGACGTTTGCACCAGCTTCAGTTAACACGTCTGCTCAGCTGCAGGATACAGTGGATAGCACTGACATTTGCATATGAATGGCCTCTGCTCATTACACTAATTACAGTCATATATCTACCAGCTGGGAAGGCTGCCTGCAAATACCAAAGAGATATACGTTCTGCGCAGCTGATTTTGCTACACAGGAAAGAAACGTATGAATAATATGGTTTGTATGTGCACTTGTTATAGCGCCCCTTCAAGCTCTCTCTACTCAGAGGCGCTCCCGATGCAGAGCGGACACTGCATCGGAGTTTCACGCCGAAGCGCTGAGCAATTGTGAGTGAAGGACTTGCCCAAGGTCCTTACGCGGCGAGGTGGATTCGAACCTCGGACCTTCCGGCTCCAAGGCAATGACGCCACCACTAGACCATCGCGCCCCATGGTGTGTGGGTGGGTGTGTGGGCGTGTACAATGGCTCAACATCATGGGGTGCCTGCACATACGAGCAAGCAGGGTGAGAGTTGCTAGGGGTTGAGGGGGGTTAAAGCCTAGTCTTTCTTAGCACATAATATATAGGCCTAGTAAAGTCTTCATTGCACGTCCCCAACTTCATATAAATCAGCACCTGACCACACAGTTATTTTTTACAATTCTCATGCTGTGGGTGGGGGGGATGAGGTGCACTTGCCCGCCCATCCCTAGAAAATTAACATCTATTTTTTATCTACTACATTTTGGATTTAATATAGCTCTGTTCACTAAAACGCTAATGATAATATATAGGCCTAATGATACTATAAGGCCTAACACACAAAGTGCTTTAAGGAGTAGGATTTTTTCCTATAAGGAGTAGGCTTAGTCCCTCCAAAGATTCAACGTATTGACATTTGACAATGATTTACTAAGCCTCATGAAAAGGTAAATCACGTGGCCCTCTAGCGACTGCACAAGACGAAAAAACACCTTTCAACTATTATGTATGTACAAACAATCAACCTTCGTGATGTCAACTAAAAGTGCCTTAAATGAATGTAGGCCTACATGTTCTACAAAGTGGCAGTCCATATAATTATTACATACGCAGGTAGGGGAGCGAGGGGTGATCGGATATTAACTTCTAATTATGACGTCCATATCTCAGATGATATCTGCCTATTTACAACTCTGTATTATCCTATTATGGTCGTCGATGGCATTTGATTGCATGATAATTAAATTCGGTTCAGATCTAAACAGTAAACTACAACAGTCAACAAATTTTAGTTAAGAAATATGATGTTTAAAAAAATTAAATAGACTAAAATAGTACAGTAAAATAAATGTTTTATAGATGACTTTAGTTTAGGATAATTAACTTTTGAAAGAGTGGGGGGCAGAGAAACTTAGCTAGCTGTAGGTACACATGTGCGGGCTCCATAAAATGTAATACGTGCAACAGGGAGGGAGGGGGTCGAAAATACGATTTTTGCTTTCGTAATATTTGGATGGGCCCATAATGGCCCCATATCAGTTTTTGTGAATCGCTGAAATCTGAACAAGCTCAGTTGTAATTAAATAACGATTTAGTATTGTCTCTCGGAAAAAAGAACTACCGAGTTCACAAGAAGCGGAGAAAAAACACGCACTCGGAATTTCCAATTTTCAGGCGCATTGATCACATCTCACATAACCGGATAACACAGATGCAACCTTAAATCTCATTCCAGGTCAAATAATCCCACAGAACCAAATTCATCATTCCATCACTTCCCACAATCCTCCTTGCTTCGTGTGGTGCTTTTAGCGTCCTCTGTTGTCGGTCCCATCGTCAGCGCTTTCTGTCGTCTGTCCGACCGGATGTTGCGGAGATCGTCTGCGTACTGGCGCTCCAAAACGAGTTGCTGGCGCTGCTCCTCGAGTCGTCGCTTGTGCTCGTATAGCGCCTGAGTCTTGCGGATGAGCAGCAGCAACTCCTTGCGCAGCTGTCGATTCTGCTGCTTCACTTTCTCCGTGTGCTCGCTCAAGCAGAACACGGCATCCTGAAAACATGCATGACTTAGATAGAGATATGTGATAGGTAAATCCATTTCATCATAAACAGGAAATGATGATGTAGTGTCATTAAAAAGATGAAGTCGGATGGAAACGTGGAGTTGTCAATAAATGTATGCAACCAATTAATCCACGTAGTCTGACTATCATTATCTTTTATAACGCTGCATAACAATTGATTCAGTATATACTTTGCAGCACACTGGACATGATCTGTGACCGGAATTCTTCGTGGTTGTTATGACCAAGTTTCGCTGATTGATTCACTACTAAGATGTTAGATTTCTTTGCCAAGACAGTTACAAATCAACAGATGTAAGCACATGAACAACTGCATGTAAAATAACAATAACAACTCCATGTACTGCTATAGCAGAAGCTAGATGTGCTACAAAACTGCAGCTACATGTACAATAACAGCAACATGTACCGCTATAATATAAGTTACACAAACAACAATGTGAAAAATAATAGCTGTTGTTTTAGCTGTACATACATTTAGCATTGTAGCTGTTATTGCAATTTTACAAGTTGCTGTTCTTGATGTGCTCATACATGTAGCATTGTAGAGCTCTGTTATCATCATGTTGTTGTACATGTGAGTTGTTATTATTATTGTGCATTTGTACATTGTACAATGCACATGACGTTGTTATATTAGCTGTTATTGTTGCACTGGCAGTTGTTATATTAGTTGCACATGTACGTGTAGCAGTGCAGTTTGTAGCTCTTCTCATTGTTGTACATGTAGCTGTTGCATAGAATGTCTCATACTCTGTTAGCCTGTTTGGTCATGTCGGTAATCTTCTGTTGTGAATTGGCCTGGAAATCCTGCTTCTCCGCTAGGAACCTGGCCTTCATTTGCTGAATTGTATCGGAGTGTTTTGCCCTCAGGAAGATTATCTGCTTCTCCAGGTCTCTTATGGCAGCCGTCTGCTCCTGCTGTAACACCTGGAAACAAAATGGCGGATGGTAAATAAATGCACAGGAAAACTGTTGGTGACTGCCAGGTTTTATGCTCCGTCGTGTAAAAAGGGAAAACAATTTAGAGAGATTCTAAGGTAAATATCTTTTATTTTCTTATACCTTTTGTTTGAGTAGGCCTAATCAATCTAAAACTTTAACTTTTCTAATATCTAACGATCATGTCGGAAATAGCATTAAATGAGAGTAATGAGAAAGGTGCAATCCTGCCATACAATAATTTACCCTTTTGGTTTACCCATCAATACCCATGAACCATAATCGTAATCACATAATTTCCAAATTTATAAAGCACTGCTCGAAAGTAAAGTGCAGGGCACCAGCTTATTCACGAGCGCTGAACTACTGCAGCAAATGAACTTATAGTTGATGTTAGTAAGTGCCAGATTTCATACTCCATTTTGCAAGATGTGAAGATGAAACCCCATTTAAAGAGGTTCTAATCAAAATCTTTTATTTTCTGCTGCTACCTTATGTTCGCATCACCGCTAAGAAGCTTTGATTTTTCCAAGAGGTGAAGCTCAGACCACAAATAGTTACAAGAAATGAGTCATCCAGCCAGAAAATATTTCTCCATTACCCATTCACGCTCATGAGCCCATTGAACTACACACCAAATGAACTTGTCTTGCACTGGTCAATAAAGCGTATGAACTGAGTTGTATTGAGTAACTATCTTAAAAGATTTCATAGAATAATTAATGTACACATCACTAATTTCAGACTTTATCTGTAATAATGTATATGAGTTTAATGTGCAAAAAATATCTGAAAACGCGATTAGTGTTATGAGAAACAGGCGCTATAGAAGTCATAAGATCAGATAAAAGGAATCGAGTTTCAGACAGATCTGCCAACCTTGTATTCATGCAACTCGTCCAGTTCACGGTTGACCTTGGCCAGGACGTTCTCTTTCACCAACAGCGTCTCCATCAATCCTTAAACATTCAATTAAGAAACTTGAAATGAAGAAAACTCTTCTTTTCATTGCATATCACTCATTGACAATCTCTCCTGCTTCTTCTCTTCAATCTGTAAATCACTCACCAACCATGGTATTGGCCTAGCTTTGGGCTTCACACTTTAGCGTAATGGTAAATGAAGATTATAATTATTATTATTATCATTTTTTTACCCAACAAACCTCATATAATAATTAATACATAAATAATAATTAATATTATTATTATCATCATCATTATTATTGTTTCTCCAATGCACTGTTCCTCCTGCTCACCATTCCATGCCTCAACAAGTCAACATCCTGCATTCAGTCCATCCTCTGATTTCTACCATCATAAATCTTCATTCCCCCAAATTCCGTTCCATTTCTGGGTCTCCTCCAATCTCACTCTCACTTCCACACTGTCTGTCATTCAGTTTGTCTGTCCGTCCGTCTGTCTTTCTGTTTGTCTATTTGTCTGTGTATTTGTCTGTCTGTCTGTCTGTCTGTCTGTCTGTCTGTCTTGTCTCCCTCTAGGTATTCATATAGAATCTCATAATGATTCCAGCCACTTTGAGGTCAAGGCTGCTAATGTTCTCATATCACTCAGTCTCTCAGTTTCTGTGCTGACCAATGTGACCATGCCATACCTTTAAAAAATTCTGAATTTAATCCAATTACACATTTACAAATCACTCTATTTCACCATCATCATAATGAGCTGACCTTCTTTCTTCTTTTCAAAGTCTTCTGTCATCTTCTTCTGTTCCGTCTTTAGATCTTCCAATTCCTTTTGATGTTGGTCGCTCAGCGAAATAATGGCTGTCTGTCGCTTCGTTGCTTTCTTCTCCATGTAAGCCATGTATTCATGCTGTTCAAAACCCAAATACAGCTTACATCAGACAGAAACACTGATCATGCGAATGTATTGAAGACATTCACAAAGTCTGCCGAACAAAGATAGACAACTTTAGTGCTAAAACAATAACTTGTAAGGGTGTGGCTGTCACTGGCTGTGTAACTGTGTCATAGAAATTGTTATCAACATCATTAACGTCATCATAATCATCATTATCGTCGTTGTCATCATTATCATCATAATCATCATCACCACCATGCACCACCACTACCACCATATCCATCATCATCATCATCATCATCATCATCGCCGTCGTCATCAGCATCATCATCATCATCATCATCATCATCCTTGTCATCGTCTTCTTCATTAACTTCTTCTTCCTCTTCTGCATCTGGTTCAACATTCCAGAGGCATAGGACAGACAGACGGATCATATGCCCTGCTAGCAATAGGCATTACATATCTGGAATGAATTGTAGACAAAATAAAATATGGCAATGAAACAGGAATTGCGGTACATGATAACAGAAGCAAAGTCCGTTGTGTTTTGTGGATGGCATTGACAGACGCATGATTGATGGACAAATAGAAACCACAGAGAAACGTTCTGTGGAAATTCTCCAGGGAGTACGTAAAGCTTAACTAAGACCAAACCACTGATATTATTTCACCTGAAAGAGAACCTGACCTCAACGAAGGTGGAGAACAAGGAAATTGAGAATGAAGGAGAATTTCTTTATCGAGGAAAAGCACCTGGAACAATGACTGTGGCAAGGACATGGGCGGAGACCTAGGGGGGGACAGGGGGGGACGGTCCCCCCCAAAGAATGTGGTGGGGGGGACGGTCCATGCATTTGTCCCCCCCAAACTTTAAGTGTCAGGACATGGACACTTGATGAACATACTGCAGGCGACTCACGACGTTACAATATTACAAGGAGATTTTCGAACAATTAACTAAAAAGCCTGTTCAACACAATTAGAGCGATGCCACAACAGAACCGGGATGCATCAACGTCTCTTTTTGAAAACACATTACTTGAACACCCTTATATTTTTTCTTCATGAAGTTATATAAATGTAGTAAACTTACAGTATTCAAATAATTATTAGAAAAAATTGAACAAATCTTCAAAAAAACCTCTCGATCTAATCATGAATCGAGATTAATTTCAACTTAACTAGTGTACACTGTGTCCGGATAAATTCCAAGGCTGTACGGTAAATATAAAAATAATTAGTAAACATTGATAGATTTTTAAAATTCCAGAAACACTTTAATCCTGAAATATTATGGAACTATAATTTATGTTCGAAATGTCCGCCATTGGCTTCCACGCATGCTTCGAGACGTACACGCCACTGACTAACAGCAGCATCGACGACCATTTGGTCAAGTTCATCCCAAGCATTAACAATTCGCTCGCGGAGTTCTTCGATGTTTCTGACCTTTATCTTGTATACTTTCTCCTGCATTACTAATAAATTACAAAGAATTTTATTGGTAATTATGTACGGATCAAAAAGGTTTTAAAATTTTCTAATTGATTATTATCTACTATAGTTTTTTCATTCATATATTAGAGCCTTGGAATTTATCCGGACACAGTGTAGATTCGACAATATAAGATCGGTTTAATTGATATCTATAATTCAATCACAAAAAATTAATATTATAATCATTGAAACCATCTAATTTTTCATCCACTTCCATCAAATTCTTCACATCTTTTTCGTCCACCACAAAGCCGTAGCCAGGATTTGATTTGTGGGAGGGGGTTTCTTCGGCGTAGAATTTCTGACGACCATTTTGCAGTCGTCCAAATTTCTGAAAACACCTTTTTTAGTAGTCACAATTTTTTAGAGACTCCTTTTCACCCTTTTTAGTCATCAAAATTTCTGAAAACACCTTTTTTAGTTGTCACAATTTATTGAGACACCTTTTCTGAAGACACATTTTTTTAGTCGTAAAAATTCCTATAGGCCTACATCTTGTTTTATTCATCCAAAGTTCTGAAGACACCTTTTTTAGTCGTCAAAATTCCTTTATTTTGTCGTCACAATGTTTTCGGCCTCTCGTCCGTCCCCCCCAAAGTTCGGACCAGGTCTCCGCCTATGGGCAAGGAGACGAGGTAGGAGACGAGGACACGAACAGGAATGGCAGCTGAACTAGGAATGGGTTTGAGGAATATTCGGATGAACCGAGAAACTGGAACCCTCTGGCTCCAAGGCATCGTAAACACCACTACACCACCATGCCCACAAAAGTTACAACATTTATTCCGATTAATAAGATCAAACAGTAAAAAAAACATTAAACATCGATGCTTTGTCCATCGTTTCTCTCTTCAAAGAAGTCGGTCATTAATAATTAATTGTTTATAGAAAATTATTATTTGTACAATTTGTACAATCTGTACACCAGTGCAATAAGTCTTCACGGCTTTATGATCTGCGTACACTAGGCCGGCCCTTAGCATACAGCCAAAAAATAAAAATCGTAAAATTTTGTCTGGCACCCTTTCAATCCATGCCAATTATAGAAATAACATTATGTTGAAAAGGATTTTGGAATTGCAAAACATTTAGGGGTGCCCCTGGAGCGCCGAAGTTTATTCTTTGATACAAATTTGATCAATTGAATCATACAATTTCAACCAAACTATATTCAACACACTGTCACTAAGAATTTTACAGAGATGACTAAAATACACTCTAGTGATGCAACAATGCCAATGAAACAAGTGTTTACTGTTCAATTATAGTTCAGTTATTGTTCACTGTTCAGCTGATCACAGAAGTAAATGATTTCTTTTTGTACAGTCAGGAAACTGTCGTCGATGTTCACTGACAGCCTGCAGGAGAAATTGAAGCTGATCCTCATCTTTTGTTAGCTTTTTATTTAAGTCCTGGATGAGTGCCACACCTCGTTCAGCTCTATCATTGACAACAGCCAACCCTTTGAGTACTGCTTGTGCTTCTCGACATGCTTCATGCTCTTCCCATAGAGCAGGATCTTTGGAAAGCATCATCTCAGATAGTCCATGCAGACCAAGCACCAGGAACAGTTTCTTGGAGTTGGTTGTACATGCAGAATTGTTCCAGACCGCTGGTGCCAAGAAATGCATCTGACTTCACTCTGGGTCGCTTAGGCGGATGATCTGGGACTACTTCTTCCATGGCAGCGATCATTAGCTTCTTGGAGTCATTGGATACCCTTGAATCAAAAAAGAGTAAGCCCAATAAGCTCTTCAGACAAATACCAGAGATGAAACCTTAGCTTCTTGCTTGTAGCAAAAGAAATTGTAGTATGTGGATATGTGAGAACGTTTGCCATGAGAGTGAAGTCATTCAGAGGAGCCTCCACAGCAATTGGCGCAGTTATCCAGGCTTTCAGGTAGACAACAACTGAAAAGATGGCAATATCAGGAATGCTTCGTTCTTCTGCAGCAGTCTTCTTGAACTGAGCAGGAAAAAACCACATCTTTATGGTATAGAAGATTTTTGCCATCCATCGTGCCCGGTGCATAGCGCCAAGTGGTCGAAACCGAATTCCACGAGAAGGAACACCTCCAAGAAAGACAGCTGAGAGCTCGAGAAATTCCCTGTACTCGTCTCGTAGCTGAGCAGTTGCTAAATGTCTATGAGCAAACTCCAAGATATCAGAACGGTGTGGGGCCACCAATGATTCCACCAAATGAACTGACGAAGCTACCTGGAATTTGTCGCTTCAATGAATTTCCAATGGTCTCGAAACCTCTTGAAAAGAAGAACATCATGTCCAGTAGAAGTTCCAATGGAAGTTTTTCGAATACAGCCCCATCAATTAGTTCCATAACATGGTGTCGACATGCCAGGAAAAGGAGATCTTTATTCAATTCTTGCTCCATTAGGAAACATGCACCTGAGCGATGACCTGTGTTGCTGGCTGTGGTGTCAAAGCACAAAGCAAGCATTCTTTTTTGCGCATCTGTTCCACTTCCTTCCGTCTCTGTGCACGCTGTCTTCGACGCATATCCACCATGTATGTCAGCTGCACCAACTGAACCTGGACGTCCCTTCTGCATTTGAGAGAGTAGAAAGTCTCTGTCTCTAAGAATGGAGATCATTGTGAGAGCGTCTGCATGGGCAACATCAAACAGGTCATCTAGTCTCTCAATAAATGTCTCCTCCTTAATCTTGTGAGATGTAGCTGTTCGGTGTCTATGCTTTTGAAGTCCTTTCCATTCCACGAACACAGACTCCAACTTGTCAATACAATGCTTTTTACCTCTTACAGGTATACCAGCTCGGTTCCAACATAATATTATAGTGACTTTTTCTATAGCCTGTTGACTGGAATAACGGACTGTCTGCTTGCCAACTTTGAGTAGAAGCATGAAGTATCCAAAAGTTTGACTATACGATGGCAACTTTGCTCCACGAATTTCAGGCTCATACGAGCCAAGTAGATAGACACTTGTTTTCCCTTGCGTTTGCATAATAATATTAACTATAAATAATTATTTGTAATATTTCATATTCACTATGTCTGACAATGTAGGCCTATGTTTCCAATAGTAGACTAAAATCAAATGTCTTCCCTTGTATTAAACAACTCTTCCAAAAATATTGCCACCTTTTTCAACCAGACAACAAACGTTAATCAAACATATTATTTGAAATTGTACAGTAAAATTTTAGAGCTCACGTAATTTTAATAAGTAAGTAAGTACTAAATATTAAATGTTGATGCATTGCAAACATTAGTAGGTCGACAGAATGCATTAAAGCACTGAAAATGTCAGTTTGCTATTCCAATGATAATTTGGAAGTTTACTCATACATTATTGAAACTTGAGAGCTCGGGGGGCACACCTAAATATTGCCCTACTGCAAAGATTTTTCGCACAAATTATTTTCTTTATGATTGAAATAGATTGGAGGGGTGCCAGTTGATTATTTTTAACTTTCATTTTTAAGGGCCGGCCTAGCGTACACTTGGGCCTTGGTTAACCTAGATGTCATTCTCTTATGATTGACAGATGAAAACGACAATCGAATGAGATGCTATAAAAGTATTATAAATGAAAAACATGCCGTGATATATTATTTCTGCAGAATAACAACTTTTAAACGAGAAAATCAAAAGCAGGAGTAGACAGAAGACGATAAAAACGTCACAAATATTTGAAAACATTAAAAACACTTCAATCAATATCATGACTGAAAAACGAGTGAATGTCGATATTTCTATTGAACAGCAATCTGTATGAACTGTTACACGTACAATTCACCAGCAGCCAAACTAGGCTAGCCGACGAACCTGTTAATCAATATCATGACTTCACAGGATTGGCAAAGTGATTGAGCAGGTACTCCAGTTGTATTATCTTGGAAGTTTGATGACAGAGTACTGTAGGTGTACAGCCGAGATCAAGAAAAAAATAGCAATGGGAAGGGACTCATTCTGTAATAGATGGAAGGTGCTAAGAGGAAGATTGAAAATGGGTCTAAACAAGAAAATGGTAAAAAAGCCTGATATGGAACGTGACACTATGCGGAACGGAAACGTGAACTATGAAAAAGGCAGAAGACTTGAGGCTTTTTAAATGTAGTTATGGAGAAGAATGTTCAAGATTAGTTGGATGGACTACAAAACCAATGAAGAGACGCTGCAACTGGTGCAAGAAGAAAGGTCGTGAAGAGGCAGATGAACTGGCTGGGGCACATGTTGAGGGGGGACTCGCTCTTGAGGATAGTGCTCCAGGGAAGACTGGAGGGAAAGAAACCACCAGGAAGACCAAGAAAGGTGATGATAGATTGGTTGATGGATGGAGAAAATGGACGAGGATGTAAAGACAAAGGTCAAGGAAACAGCACAGAAGAGACAAGAACGGTGTCGTTGAAATCTTGGACATGCCTAAGGGCAAACAACTATAGAAGAAATACAAACAAAAATCCTGATGAAAGAATTCAGAAAAGAAGAACTTGACGAAAAAAGTGAAGAGAATCATTTTACTTTGACTTACATTTTCAAGTCGTACTTTCCTCGCCTCGTCCTGAAGCCATTCGTTGTCTCGTCGTCTAATCAGAGAGATTAAGAAACTTTCCGAAAGATTAATTTATAATCTAATCTACCATCGAGCAGAGCTCTCACAAGATCAGCAGAAATATTGTTACATTACCACCGAATTAATTCTAGAAATTCTTGTCGCAAAGACTTTCCACTTGCACTTGCTCTTTGCTGGAGTGCATTGGTCAGTATGAAGCGCTCGTGAATAAGTTGGTGCCCAGCGCTTGGTTTTCGAGTGGCGCTTTAGAAATTTTGAGTTTACGATTACGATTATGATTCTACTTACACCCATACAAGCACAAGTATGTTCTGACGAACTTCACTAGTCCCCTCTCCGTTCTCGTATTCAAAATTTCAAATTAAAATCCTTACTCTGATCCTCAACGCTGAGCGTGGCCTTCCTGTTAATATCTAGTTAACGCTTTTCTTTGGCCTCACTAGGCTTCCTCCCACCGTCCACTTCATTCCTCAGAATTGACCTCTTGGTTTCCTCGCTGCAGAACTGCTACAATTGGGCCTTCTCTTTGAAATGTGAAAATCTTTCTCCTTCTGCTTGCTTTACAGTAAATCAGTCTGGCATACTCTCCCTTTCCTTCTCTCTTCTCAAAACCTGCTTCTTCTCGTGGGGCATTGTGCACTGGGAGTGCTTCAGAACAGTTCACCTGCTAGAGGTGATTTACAAATGCTCTAATACAATACAATACAATGCAATACAGAATTACAGATGAATGGAGAATTAAAGCCTAAGAATTGCTCATATATCTCATATCTTCTTTTGACTTTCTTTTTTCTCTTATCTTCTCTTTTCTATCACATAATGAACATAGACACACACATTTTTCCATTAATTCATTTACCAATTTATTGTCATTTACCCACTTAAAAACTCTAAATTCAATTTCTCCTTTAAGTCAATTCGTAACTATAAATTCAGCATCAAAGAATACAATTGAACAACTTTAGCCTTAGAATCCTCCAGTTCTTGATTGATAGATTCCAATCTAAAACGAAAGATAAGCAGCAATATTACCATAATTTAAAAGAATAATACACAAATTTTTGGGGTGCATGGTAGTCTAGTGCTTAATGTGCTAGGCTGCCAATATAAAGGTCGGTGGTTCAAATCTAGGGCAGAGATTTGAGTCGAGATTTGTGCTACATCTGTGCCTCCCCTAGCCAACTCAGCTATGATTTGTACACTAACCATACACTGTCAATGGAAAGATTAGACAGTGAGGAAGAGGACTGGCCACCTGCCCTCATATGCCAAGGCTAAGAAAATGAAGTCGCTAACATTTCGTACACCCATGGCTGCCTCAGAGCTAGCTTAATTAAGGAAGTGCTCTTCTTCATCGTATAATAGATAGTCACTTAGCCTAGAAGGACCTCATCAATATCTCCTGCTAAATTTTAAAAGGTTTTGGGATAAAGTTATGTTGTACCCTCACAAGTTCAATACAATTTGCACAACTCTCTAATCTACATCTACCTGTTTTATTGCATTCGTGTGCATGCTTCTAACTCCACACACGTGACAGCGCTCTATTCTGCGCTGGTCTGTGGCCACCATATTGTTTACTTGCTACCAAGCCGTTCTAGAATTTAACCTCTAAAACGATAACACAATGACATGAGTGCGGATGAAAATGGAAACACACAAAAATGCAAATTTTCAGTTGCTACATCAACATTCCGTTACTTTACAAAATAAAACAAATTAGCTTACTCTTCTTTAAGTAGTAACTCTTTTTCTGTTGGTACCGGCTCCTCTTGTTTATCGGGCACCGGTACTTTCTTCGCGTCATCTTTACCTGATTTGCCAACCGTGCCCTTCTTTGCATCTGTGCTCTTCTTTGCATCTGTGCCCTTCTTTGCATCTACTCCCTTTTTTACTTTCGCCGGCATAATTACAATAACTGAAAATGTCGCGATGCTTTTTAAAAAAACATTTTCACGAGTTTACAAATGATAGAAACCTCAAATATCGTTCCTTGCTCAAAATAACCATCTAAATCATTCTTAGGTCTAATAAAATCACATCGAAATGAGTGTATTTCTTTTAAAAATACGATGACTTCAATGATAAACACGTGTTGGTTACCATAGAAATAGTTCAACAATACGTAATCTATGTGTGAGTACTAATATTAAGTAAGTAAGTAAGTAAGTATAGCCTTCATCACTCTGGCCATTTTGCAAACGCACCATGGGACATCACATCGACAATAATGTTATAATTTGACACAATGTCATAGAAGTAATAATAAAGTATAGCCCAGTGATATAAATGAAACGTTGGCCTATTGCAAAGCAAAATAATTTTAATAAATGTAAATCATTCTAGTAGGCCTAATAAAACCTAGACAGAAATTCTCTATGTTTGGACATTCAATTTTCATAACGTGGAATTACAATAGGCCTAGGCTTAATTAAGGTTTTGTGAACGTGGACGCAGAGTGTTGTGATTCACGACGTGGAGTAGGCTAAATATTGAAGGACTTGCCCATGGAAACATGATTATTTTCAGAGTCTAGATCAACATTTTCGAGGTTAGGCCTAATTGATGCGATGAAACCAAGGTCACAACTGAAATAGCCTATGTCTAAATTGCATGACAAACTGACGCGTTTTTGCTATGTGGCATAGCTTAATAATCGACCGGTTTCGCCGCGACGCCGCGCAAGAGTAAAGAAGCATGCAGAAACCGGATAACAGCTGTCGCGGGCCGCGCAATCGAGTTCGCGTGTTTGAGACCACTGCTTTAAATGTGTCTAGTTGAATTATTTGATTGACCATTAATAAATAATATGATCCATCCTCGTTAGCCTCCGCTACCTCCCCTTGAATCGTGTCCTCTAACGATTATATCGATTGGATTTCAGCGCTCGAATCTTTGGGCGAATAGCCGAGGCGATCACGTTCGCGGTTCTGTAACGTTTATTTAACGACCACTTCGATCATGACTTAAATTCGTCTCTGACGCTGCTACATGTAGTCTATGTACGCAGACGTGTTACGCTGCATGGTTTCATGCAATGTAACTTATGTAAGCCTTATGTAAATCTCGAAGAATTTCTAAGCGCCTACAGAAAGACCAGCTTCACCGGCGCTATTATCAAATCAAGTCCGCAATAGCCGGATGCTGTTCCGGTGCCAGGTCAAAACCCGGTGCACGAGGTCAAACCGAGGAGACAGCGTGGTGCAACAGTGTAGGCCTACTGTTTAGTCGCGATCTGTGCGGATCTTGATTAGAATCAGGATAGGATAGCCTATCAAATCAAATCAAATCAAATCAAATCAAATCAAATAAAATAATTTTATTGGTCCATAATAGCAACAAGCACACCAAGTCAGAAACAAAAATTACACAAAGCATCACAAGTAGGCTATCACCAAATTGTTAAACATTAGGCAATCCAATAACTTAATTAGGTAACATAAATGATTAAGTCACATGGCCAAGACTGTGCCATATGGCCAAGACTGGGATAATCTCCAAAGAAGTAGGCTAGGTGAGGACTGCAAAAACCTAGTGGTTCTAGGGTTAAGTGATACCAGTGGGACAAATTTCCCCAGACCTGGGATGCGAGGTTTTAAAAGGATATGCTGTAGCTTGTTACAAGTAAGCCTAGCACATCGTCTCGTATCGGATTGCTGCTATGGTTTCACACTGCATCATTGGTTCGAAATACCCTCATCTGAACTATAAAATTATTAGGCCTAAAAAAGTTGTGTTTCCGGTAACAGAGCTAAAAAATTGGGTAGGTAGGTCGAAAAATATTTTTATTTTGGTAAAATATTCGGGTTACCGGAAACACATTTTTTATTCGAAAAGGTATAGGCTACCCCGCTAGTCTTTTTTGCGCAAAGGTACCCGCTGCAACAAAGTACGTGTTCCAAGCAAGTATAAACTGCCTATTTCCCGACTGTCTGCACCTAAAACTGCTCTAGAAAACAGTCCTATTAATTTCATTTTGTTGACGTCTTTTCTGTTATGTCAATACAAAATTTAATGTTAAAAAAATTTTGGCTTAAAACAATTTAATTTTTTTTTCAAAAAAATATTTAAAAATAAATCTTTCATAAATTTTTTGTTACAAAAATTATTTGAGTCGCGGCAATAAAAGAGGGTAGGTCGGGTTACTGGAAACACAACATTTTTTAGGCCTTAGATCCGCCACCAGGCACTTGATCATGCATCCACCTCAAATGGTTTCGTCGACCCGTCACCTAAAAGTGTTTCTGTAATATACCGTAACCAGCCATGTAATTATAATTATCGCCTATACACGCACGCCTTGTTTAACAAACTTCATGTCTAGGCCTAGGCTATATCTGAATAGGAAATAACGAATTGCCTACATTAATCATCGTTTACAGATTCGCTCTAGATAGACTTAAGTAGACTTTACATTTGTACAGGGTGAGAATTGCCGGGGGTTTGGGGGTTTCAGCCCCCCAGTCTATCTTAGAGCCCCACGTTAAAGTCTGTTTTTCACATCCCGATTCCAAGTGGATAATGATCCAATCCCCCCCACCAGTTATTTTTCCACAATTCTTACACTGCATTTGTAAAGTTTTGAAGAGAAAGGAATTGCGGAATCAGCAATTTAACCCTCGACCCTATTGATCTATCTCTCGAATCGTCTCGATCGATATCTGTTCATCCGTCCATGACGCAAAGAGCAATTAATCTCCGACACGGTCGACCGATTCTCACTGTTTAACGAAGACGTAGTCTTCCGCGAAGAGTCCTGCCCTCGGTTCGAAATACGTCAGATCCTTGTGAGTCCGGTATCCTTTGCTTTCCATGAAGCTCTTGTACTCGTCCTTTCCGCCTCCTCCGTGTCTATACTCGACCGTCAGAACCCGGATGTCGAATCGGTCGAATGGAATCGTCTTGAGGACCGGAAGTTCCAGGCCCTCGACGTCAAGGCTGAAGTAGTCGACGTGGGTCTGGTTGAGGGCGAGAAGGATCGTCTCGAGGGGAAAACAGGGAACGACGTCCGTCTTCTTCCTCCCCCTCTTCTTGTCGTCAGATGGCGGATCTTTGTCGTTGAGCACAACCTGACCTGTGTGACCCTTGCTGCTTTCGAACTCTAGTTCCGTGGCGTAGTCGTACGGGCTGAGACAGGCGTTGAGCGTCCAGATGTTGCGGTTCTTACCGAGCAGCTGCGTGTAGTAGTAGGGATTGGCCTCGATCAGAACTCCCGTCCACTCTCTTCTAATCTCGAAGAACATACTGTTCGACGCTCGTTCGCCATCCAACGCGCCGCACTCGATGAAGAATCCTCTCGTCTGTTGATTCAGCAGAACGTCGACTTCCTTCGATTGCGGCGTTTCGATTGGTCCGATGTTGGCCAGCGTGACGGATCCTTCGGTCGGCGGAGGATCGAGCAGATGCCGGACGACGCCGATCAGCTGAGGGTCTCGGGCTGGAGCCTTTCGCTTGACGAGTTCCAACATGGCGGCCGCCGCTTCCGTGTCGAAGGACGTTGCGACTCGGTTGATGAACTGGAACTGAGGTTTACCTGCCCGACCACTTCCACCAACACCACCACCATCACCACCACCACCACCACCATCACCACCACCACCACCACCACCAACACCAACACCATCACCACCACCACCACCAACACCCCCGCCACCACCACCACCACCACCACCATCACCACCATCACCACCACCTTCTCCCCCTCTTCCTGCTGCTGCTGCTGCTCCCAGTCTTTCGACCGTCTGTGTATCAGAGAAGGTCAGACGGCGGTCATGGCTGAAGTCGATTTTTGCGTATGGACTTCGTTGGATGATCTGACTCCATCCGGTGTAGAGAATCAGCAGAAGAAGACACAGGAACGCCAGAAGTAAACCGCCATTTCGAAGATCGTGTCGACGAACAGACGTCATCTGTGGACGCGTTTGACTGTGCTGTATCTAAGACAGACATATCTATAGTTGTGAGACTTATCATGGTTTATTTAAGTAAGTAAGTAGGTAGATAAGTAATTAAGTACCATATGTCAATGTGCTATTTATTAAACGCAGGCATAGGTGCAATCACGTCCTAAAAGTTGGGGGGACCATAATGAATCACGTCCTAAAAGTTGGGGACCATAATAAAAAAGTTAGGGGACCACTCAAAAGTTGGGGGACGCGTCCCGTGGGTTCCATAGGGTGGTTGCGCCTATGAACGCAGGCAAACAAAGACATAAGTAAAGTAAATAATTTCGGACTTTTGCGGGGGTCTAAAGAAGATTTGATAATGATTAGTAGGTCAACTCTCAGTACTTTATTGTTATTATTTAAATTTTGGGAACCGCGTGCTTATAAGCTCCGCGTACGGCGAAAAATCACGCCATGAGGACGTCAAAAATGATGTCGAAAGCGATGGATTTGTTATAGGCCTAAGCTTAGGCACTAATTACTGTACAAAGACAGGGCTGTACTCAAGCTAGGGTCTTCTTCTTTTCCTTCTGGCTAGGATTAATCCCTCGCGGAGGAGGGGTCAGCCACTGAGGAGGGGTCAGCCACTGAGGAGGCTTAATTAAGCCCATGTCATTGTCATGCATTGTTTTAGTTGTGTTATCACATAAAACTGCATGAGTATAGGCTATTCGACACTTTAATAGGTGATGATAGAACAATAGAACATGCAGGTGACCCTTCAAGGCTTCACCGGGACGTTGTATTACCCTGCCGACTAATGAATAAATCATAATTATTATGCTAGCTATGAATCGTCCAGGATGAACCGTCTGGGGATGAATTAAACGTCCATGCACTGGATGAATCGTCCGGGATGAAAAACTTTCTGACTTAGGCCTATTATAATTATAGATAGGCCTGGAGAGACAGCTATAGGCTAGGCCCTATTTGACTCCTATGCAAATTCTTTGAATAAGGGGAAAAGCAAGCTGTTCATCAACGCATTAAAGTCAGAACTGCAACTTAATTTAGGAATAGTAATTATAACTTAATTATTATCCACTCCTCAGTAGAGTGAGAATATCCGGGGGAATTGTGATGAGGAGTAGGCTAACTGTTCAACTCCAGTTTTTCTTAGGACGCCATAATTAATAGCAAAGTCCTCATTGCACAAGACTTAGTCAAGTCCACAAACCCCAACGTCCCCCCCCCACCAGTTACTTTTCTACCATAGGTCTACTCATGCCGCTCCTCAGCAGGAAATTTAAGACTTAACGTAAATAAATGGCGTGCGGACGTTTCGTCAGAGGAGGCCGGATTCGTCAACAGACCGTTCGTCATTTGAAGAACAGTCCGATCGTCATTTAAGAACACTCAGTTTGTCATTCAAGAACAGACGCTCGTCATTTTAGAACAGTCTGTTAGTCATTTAAGAACAGTCTGTTCGTCATTTTAAGAACAGTGCGTTCGTCATTAGGCTAAAGAACAGTGCGTTCGTCATTTAAGAACAGAGCGTCATTTTAATAACGTAGGCCTATACAGGCTAGCCTATAGGGGCTCTACGTTCGTCATTTAAGATCAGTCCGTTATTTAGAAACAGTCCATTCGTCATTTAAGAGTCCGTTCGTCATTTAAGAATAAACCGTTCGTCATTTAAGAAGAGTCCGTTCGTCAGCGGACTAGGCCGGCTAGGCTACTCGCGCGTCAAACGAACAGATGGTTAGCCTAATAATTTTATTGTCGACTAATAAAAAGTGGGTTGTACGTCGACGTGCCAGTCCATGAATCGAAAATAAAAAACTTTTCAGTAGGTCTATTCTAAACCTGCGTCCGGAATTTGTTTACCTGGGCTCGCTGATGCATGAATCTTTTATAGGCTAGGCCTAGGCCTACATGCAATGTGTTCGACATAGAAAGTTTAGGGTAATATAATTATATGTGGAAAGTTTTATGTAGCCGTAATATTTTCATTAGTTTAATGTAGGCTATGTGGTTTGAACTAATGGAAATATTAAAATATCCTAGAGTCGAACAAAATGCAAACGCTGCTGCAAATACGGCGCCAAATAAATTAATTGGCATTCGTTACCAGGCATCGCTAGTGTCGCATGTGGCATCCGTCATTATTACTCCCTTCCTTAATGGATGACCACCTTGCAAAATCAGACCTTTATACGGTATATTGGTCGTTTCTAAAGGAAATAGATCCGTCTTTTAGTCTAGCTTACAGATGGCCGATGAACTATATCTGAGAATTTACGCAGAAGACACGCGCGACTAGACTGGTCGCTGGTTCGGAAGTGGCGGCTGGTGACGTGGCGGAGTTTTAAGTAGCTGAGCTGTGAGCGTGCCAATGGTCGTCTCGTATTCGATGCGCTCGCATTTGCCCGGCCCTTTCGTGTAGAAATCAGCCAATGGCTGTCCATATGTATTTTGTTCCATGTGTCAAGTGACCGTAGCGAAACATATGTTCATATGATAATTGGCTGTTTGAGTATGCATGCACACGGTCCGTAGAGTATGAGCAGGGCCTTCGATAGAGTTAAACTGACGATGGCAAGACATCCATACATCTCAACTGCGATCTTTGTGCTTGCAATGAACATTGTCAGTCGCTTCGTACGAAGGTAAGATGCGGGAATGGAGAAATTAGTTTTTAATTCCTAATTTACGAGTTTTAGTTGGTGTGTTTGTTAGTCGGAGTTTAGTGACCTAAATCAGCGTTTCCCAAACACTACGCACAATCGTTAGGCAATCGGATAAATGTGTATGTATGTGTGTGTGCGCGCGCTTGTGTGTGTATTGTGTGTGTTAATTGTTACACTAATTATAATATGATATTAAACTCTGAGATGAAGTCAAGGGCTCCATAGGATAATTTCTTTAAAAATGAGTAGTCTAACTATTGATTAAAACTATCGTAGTGGATCCGCTCACGCCCCGAGCGTTAGCGGAAACCATGTGCTACATTCACGCCCGTAACATGATTGGTCGCACTGGCTACGGACAGGCTACCATTCGGGCTAACAGCCGTCGGCCAATCAGGTTAGCGGAAAACAATGTGGAAGAGTCGAATACCGTAGGGGAGGAGGTATGCCCATCCTTTGTCAACCCTACTGTCAACAGCACGTGCTGCGTGTCGCAGGGTCTCACGATTTTAGACGAATTGCAATGTAAAACGTTTAAAATGTCTTACAAATGACCCTACGTATGGAGGAACATTTTGCACAGGTAATTATGCGCTCTTTATCGTTAAATTTAAGCATGGTTATAACATAGAAGACCTAGGTGTCGTTCGCGTATAGGGTATAAGGTTTCGCGTCGTCAGGGTCGGTTAGGGTTAGTTTTAGGGTTAGTGTCGTCATTAGATTCTTAAGATTTTTGCGTCGTGAGGGTCGGTTAGGGTTAGTGTTAGGGTTAGTGTCGTCATTAGATTCTTAAGATTTTTGCGTTGGTTGTTTAGCAGTTGTTGGCCAACCTAGCCTAATAGCTTGACCATCAACTGCTAACATCAATTACCTTCTCCCCCCTGCGGTCTTCGCCTCTTCCAGACGGTTCACGTGACGGGCGTGAGCGGATCCACGACCTAAAACTATACATCTTCCCACACTATTAAATTAGGCATTGTATTTATCTGCCATACAGGCACTACATGTAATTATACCAGACTGTGTTTGTTGAGGTCCTGTAAAAATCAGATCAGAATGGTTTTGCAGGTAAAACAATTCTGGGGCGCGCTGCCCACATGACTCCATGCCAAGGCATTGAACCACCTTATTCCAGGGATAGCCTGTTTGTTCTGTGATGCTTTAGTAAACTATGGGATCCATACTAAATTGTGAACATTCTGCAGAGACGCTTTTCTATTCTTTTAGTAATTCTCGTGAATTGTCCACATCTAATTCACCCACATTCAATGTAAACAGTATGCTACATACGCTTACACGCATATATTCGTGATGCATACTTGCATGATTTATACAGTTACACAATACATAATGAAATACAGACTTGTGCAATGGGCATAGAAATTGAAGTGGTTCAGGATCTCAAATTCGGAGAGGCCAATTGTTATTGAAGATAATTGGAAAACAGGAAAAATAACATTGCACAAGCTTTATTACCACATTCTTGAACTACTGCTGCACACATGCATACCACTGCATGCCGAATATATTATCTGTGGTTGTTGTATTCTAGCGGTCAGTTTTCCAGTTACCAGCAGTATTCTAGTCAACCGTATCCAACAAGATTCTTTTCCATCGAGAGTCCGGTTGTCGACTATCCGTACGGCAACATAGCGGACGTGGGAGGACTTCTCGTGGAGGAAGAGACGCTATTCGTCATGTACTACGCTCCGTGGTGTTCGCGATCCATTGAAATGAAAAATGAGTTTGAGAAGGCGGCCAAATTCCTCGAAAATGAGGTACGGATGATATACATGGAATTTAGCTGCACAATTTTAACCAAGTGAGTAAGTCTTCGTCTTCTTTCTTCTCCTCCATCATTGGTGTGACGATGAGGCCTTTGTGAAATTTCTCCAAACTTCTCTGTTCCTGATTGTTTCACCGATCTCAGCTAAGCTGGTGCCTTTCTCCCTCAGATCTTCTTTGATGTTATCAATCCAAGTCTTTTGCTGTCTCCCTCGGAACTGTAAATGTATCTATATTCATGTTTTGATATAGCTCAGCCATTGCACCATATGTATTGTCTCAACCTTTTTCGTTTTGATCGGGTGAGTTTGTTCGCCACTGATAGCTTTCATTTTTCGATAAATTGATCGGGTCTGAATGCTCCTCACTGATGGCTAAAAATTAAGCTGATTGGTTTGATTGCTGATTGGGACGGTTACTGCGTTGGGACATTGAGCAAGTACTAGATGTATAAAAAAAACGTGAATTAACGTTGATTGCGTTTATCTAGGTCCTGTTTGTTGCCATAAACTGTTGACACAAGTTGACTTTGATTGCGTTTATCTCGGTCCTGTTTGTTGCCATAAACTGTTGGCACAAGTTGACTTTGATTGCATTTATCTAGGTCCTGTTTGTTGCCATAAACTGTTGGCACAAGTTGACTTTGATTGCGTTTATCTAGGTCCTGTTTGTTGCCATAAACGGTTGGCATAAGTTGACTTTGATTGCGTTTATCTAGGTCCTGTTTGTTGCCATAAACTGTTGGTACAAGTTGACTTTGATTGCATTTATCTAGGTCCTGTTTGTTGCCATAAACTGTTGGCACAAGTTGACTTTGATTGCGTTTATCTAGGTCCTGTTTGTTGCCATAAACTGTTGGTACAAGTTGACTTTGATTGCATTTATCTAGGTCCTGTTTGTTGCCATAAACTGTTGGCACAAGTTGACTTTGATTGCGTTTATCTAGGTCCTGTTTGTTGCCATAAACTGTTGGTACAAGTTGACTTTGATTGCATTTATCTAGGTCCTGTTTGTTGCCATAAACTGTTGGCACAAGTTGACTTTGATTGCGTTTATCTAGGTCCTGTTTGTTGCCATAAACGGTTGGCATAAGTTGACTTTGATTGCATTTATCTAGGTCCTGTTTGTTGCCATACACTGTTGGCACAAGTTGACTTTGATTGCATTTATCTAGGTCCTGTTTGTTGCCATACACTGTTGGCACAAGTTGACTTTGATTGCATTTATCTAGGTCCTGTTTGTTGCCATAAACTGTTGGCACAAGTTGACTTTGATTGCGTTTATCTAGGTCCTGTTTGTTGCCATAAACGGTTGGCATAAGTTGACTTTGATTGCATTTATCTAGGTCCTGTTTGTTGCCATACACTGTTGGCACAAGTTGACTTTGATTGCATTTATCTAGGTCCTGTTTGTTGCCATAAACTGTTGGCACAAGTCGAGCGAATGCAGACAACGAAACGTCTTTATGTCGTTTCCGGTTTTCTACTTCTACATTCTCGGCCACGAAGGATTCAAGTATCACGGTTTGTATTGCCAGTTGCAGACTTGCGTTGTTAATTATAAATCTAGTTATTTATTAGTAATACTTGTATAGCGCCCCTTCAAGAAATCTACTCAGAAGTGCTCCTGACACAACCTCAGCTAAATAGGACACTTTAGGCTATCTTGAGAAGAACATTGCGAAGTGATCCCTGGGAGAGAGGGAGGGAGGGAGAGGTATGGTACAGGAAGGATTGGAGGTAGAGAGAGGGTGAGAGATAGTGAGAGGGAGTGAGAGGGAGAGATCGAGTCAAAGGGCAGAGGAGAAGGACGACGTAGGCAGCGTACTCATTCACCTAGTTTGGACAAGCATTCTTATACTCCTCTGCTTGTAGCTTGCCTTATATAATTGCTTACTGAGATACTAATTTAACGAATGTCTTCTGTCTTTAGGTGTCCAGAGAGCGGACTTCATGGTCGAATTCATCTTACGAATGCTTCATCCAGTTACTTACATCACCTCACAAGAGAAGTTGGCGGACTTTGTGTCCGAACGAGACGTGGGTATAGTATTAGTATGACCTTCTCACGTATTATACGTTGTCAGTAAACGTGATTTGAGTTCAGCAGTGAGCACTAGAAACACGAATTAAAGTATGCTTTTGTTTTTTCCTCAGGCTCTTGTGGTTTATCTATATCGAGCTGCATAAAATTACCTGCATAAAATTTGGTTTCCCAGTCACTTTTAGTACAATGTCGTTGCTAAGGTGTTCATTTTTAAATTTACATGTGTGGGTTTCGCTTTTACATAAAATTTCACGAATAAACCATTTCTAAGTCTTCGCAAGAGAAAACTTATGTAGCTCTATTTCTTTTGTGTGCTAGGTGTCATTTGCTTTGTTGAAGCATACTTGAGCAAGATGGGGATTTGGATTGCTTTTGATGAGAAGATAATCTTGAAGAGGCGCTATACAAATGTCTTAAATGAATGAATAATACGAAGCATTGTTATGGTATGGTATGGTATATGAACATTTGTAAAACGCCTCTTACAGACTAGCTATTCAGTGGCGCTCCAATTGGTTGATCCGCTCAGCTTTAATGCCAAGTTTATGAGTTTGAATCTCCCTTGGTGCTATAGAAATTTTCGAAATTGTGAGCACATATTAGAATTTTTTTACCAGAATGCTGTTTGGCAGCTAGCTGGTCATATTAAAAGATATGCCTGCTTACTCACTTACTTAGCAAGTACATAAATAGTAATATTTAATAGTAATGATGAATATTAGCATTTGTTATAATATTAGTTTTTTTACTCTGTAGACCTGTGTCTTGTCGTACTTTGATTTTTCGTCGTCTCCTCCACCTCAGGCTTTCAACGACTTCTATGCAGCCGCTCTTCTTACGATCGAAAAAGGTTCGTGTCTACGCTATCTCTGATCTGAATAATGAATAAATGATAATTTTCTTTACAAAATATAACAATGAATAAATGAATCGTGTAATCAATACATTATAGATGAATATGAGATAAAGGATTAAAGGTGCTTTAGATTTTTTGTTTTGTTTTATAGGTTAAATCTTTTTGATTCAAAACATTTAAAGCAGCTCTAAATCTAATTGCTCAATAAGTTAATTGAAAATGTAATGTTTGCTTTTCTTCAACAGTTTAGTTAGTATCTACTTCATTATTTTATTGTTTTAGAGTGTTAAAATTCTCTGGTGAGCGTCTGTCCTCTATGTATTTATATATATATATTTGTGTTTGTAATATTTATACTTGTATGTAGCCTAATATAAATATATACTTACTTATGTGGCATCCTTTTAAGACCTATCAGCCTTCAAGTGTCAATAGTTAACCCTTTACCCGTTAATTTTCCTGTTAAGCCCGTGTTTTCAGTGGGTATTCTCGGGGCAAACGGGTAAAGGGTTAATGCTATTTAGACATTACTGCATTGTTTTCTTGCAGATCCTAAGAACGTGATAACGTATGGAGTTCTGACAAACGATCATATTGCAGATCAGCTGGAGTTGAGGGAATCGCCTTCAGTCGTTCTTGTCAGGTCACTCAATGACTCCATAGTAAGAATAAACTCACTATTGTCAGGTCACTCAATGACTCCATAGTAAGAATAAATTCACTATTGTCAGGTCACTCAATGACTCCATAGTAAGAATAAACTCACTATTGTCAGGTCACTCAATGACTCCATAGTAAGAATAAACTCACTATTGTCAGGTCACTCAATGACTCCATAGTAAAAATAAACTCACTATTGTCAGGTCACTCAATGACTCCATAGTAAGAATAAACTCACTATTGCCAGGTCACTCAATGACTCCATAGTAAGAATAAACTCACTATTGTCAGGT
Organism: Lumbricus rubellus; assembly: GCA_945859605.1. NCBI lineage: Eukaryota > Metazoa > Annelida > Clitellata > Crassiclitellata > Lumbricidae > Lumbricus > Lumbricus rubellus. Next base: position 41,774,739 of record OX243814.1, read on the forward strand.
CTCTCAATGACTCCATAGTAAGAATAAACTCACTATTGTCAGGTCACTCAATGACTCCATAGTAAGAATAAACTCACTATTGTCAGGTCACTCAATGACTCCATAGTAAGAATAAACTCACTATTGTCAGGTCACTCAATGACTCCATAGTAAGAATAAACTCACTATTGTCAGGTCACTCAATGACTCCATAGTAAAAATAAACTCACTATTGTCAGGTCACTCAATGACTCCATAGTAAGAATAAACTCACTATTGCCAGGTCACTCAATGACTCCATAGTAAGAATAAACTCACTATTGTCAGGTCTCTCAATGACTCCATAGTAAGAATAAACTCACTATTGTCAGGTCACTCAATGACTCCATAGTAAGAATAAACTCACTATTGTCAGGTCACTCAATGACTCCATAGTAAGAATAAATTCACTATTGTCAGGTCACTCAATGACTCCATAGTAAGAATAAATTCACACTTGTCAGGTCACTCAATGACTCCATAGTAAGAATAAACTCACTATTGTCAGGTCTCTCAATGACTCCATAGTAAGAATAAACTCACTATTGTCAGGTCACTCAATGACTCCATAGTAAGAATAAATTCACACTTGTCAGGTCACTCAATGACTCCATAGTAAGAATAAACTCACTATTGTCAGGTCACTCAATGACTCCATAGTAAGAATAAACTCACACTTGTCAGGTCACTCAATGACTCCATAGTAAGAATAAACTCACTATTGTCAGGTCACTCAATGACTCCATAGTAAGAATAAACTCACTATTGTCAGGTCTCTCAATGACTCCATAGTAAGAATAAACTCACTATTGTCAGGTCACTCAATGACTCCATAGTAAGAATAAACTCACTATTGTCAGGTCTCTCAATGACTCCATAGTAAGAATAAACTCACTATTGTCAGGTCACTCAATGACTCCATAGTAAGAATAAACTCACTATTGTCAGGTCACTCAATGACTCCATAGTAAGAATAAATTCACACTTGTCAGGTCACTCAATGACTCCATAGTAAGAATAAACTCACTATTGCCAGGTCACTCAATGACTCCATAGTAAGAATAAACTCACTTGCAATCCCCATTCTACAGGGTGGCTCAAAATAAGTGTATCACCGGATAAAACGCAATAACTTCGCAACCGATTGACTTTTTTCTCCAAAAATTTTCCAATTTGCAGGGGAATGAATTTCCACAGATCCTTGAAAGTTTCACTTTAAAAGTTTCATGTTTGCAAAAGTTACAGCTGTTTAAACTTTCGATTCCGTTATCGGTCGTTAAAAGTCTGAAATTGTTGTCGTTTATTTTCAGAAATATCCAAGTCAGGCCAATTTTACCGGGCAGGCAATAGCCATGTGGGCATTGACATCCAGGCAACAGGTACACAGTTTACATTGCATTGATCTTATCTAAGTACTACTAATTAATATCCTATCTGCTTTGAGCTGATCAGATTGCATGAAAACTATAATATTACTCGAATGATTTTGCGCTTTACATACTTTTTAGCATGAGCACGGAATACATTACAACTTTGTAATCTGTTGATGCTGAAGGGATGAATGGACGAGGACAATGGGGATCTTTTATTTGTACACAAATGACTGTTTGATGATGATGATGGCAATGATGATGGTGATGATGATGATGATGATGATGATGATGATGATGATGATGGTGACGATGGTGGTGACGATGATGACGATGGTGGTGGCACATTTACTTGCCTGATCAGTTTTGTTACCTATTTTAATTGAATTTCTTTAATTGCATTTTTGTTTGTGTATTGTTTGAACAGCCAGTGGTGAAGTGGATTCTACCGATGGGAGTGAAGAGTCTTGCTCTGTCTTCTGAGTTACGTCTTGGTCCTTCTCTTCTTCTTTTTGTGCCAGCCACTCCACTCGCCATGATCAATCACCATTTCGCTCTCGTAAGTATCTATATATGCCTGTGCTTCAGTTGAATTAGTTGGAAATAATATACATGTAGGAATCTGATTATCTGAATTTCTGTTGTCTTGCTAATGTTGACCAATTCGACATTATTTTATTAATATGTCTTTGATTAATGTTGCATTGTAATGTATTGTAATTTTAGTAATTTCCATTGTGGCGCTAACAGCCAGAGCAGCGCTCCCATTGCGGAAACCGCTAGAGCAGAAATAGGTTTTAGGAAAAGACGAGATGCCAGTTCTGTTAAAAAATTAATACGGGCCGTTGGCATTTTCTCGCATTCATTATTTCATTGTGATCTATTATTTATTATATTTTCTTATATAATAAACTATATGGCCTAATCATAGAACTTTTATCTACTGCTTTTATAATAAAGACATTTACCGTAGTTAGTAGCTACTCAGTTTAATGATTGGTATCAGCTGCAGTAGTTACCACTAACAGTTAGTCTTAATTACTCTAATAAGATTAATTAATTTATTTGCTTAACCCTTTAACGACCAGCGTGTATTAAAATGCATGGAAAACATATGTAGCTGGTCGTTAAAGGGTTAACATAATTCAATATAAGCTTAACAGAATTATACGACAACAGAAAGCATTTATCTCGGCCGAGAGCGCTTCTGAGTAGGTACCTTGAAGAGGCGCTATATAAATTTTGATTGATTGATTGATTGATTGATTGATTGATTGTTTTCTTTGCGTGCAGCTGAGACAGATTGCGTTGACGTACCACAACTGCAATCGCTCGTCCATCGTGACCGGAATGGTGACAACGAACGTGTACAGCATCGCAAGAGACGTCATTCGCAGTCAGCTTCTCGAGAGACAATGTTTACAGATGGCGCCAGTCGACACGCCAAAGCAGCCAAAGAAACGACTTCCCACTCGGACGTGTTGCATAACACTGCGAGATTCATCGTGTGAACTTTGCTACCACTACCATCGTCTGCATATATGGAGCGTGCGCGGCTGCCGAGTGATTTCATCCGCGATGGTTTCCGCGTTTCCATTCACGAACGGAAACAGGGAATGCTCGGAGACGATGCGGAACTACAATCCGACGGAGTACGTCAGCTCGTGCTGCGACGCCCCGCATCGGTCGGGGGAGAGGCGCGCGTCACGGAGGTTTCCCCCGTCGAGTGAGGTCATCCGGGAAGAGGTGGGCGCCGATGAAGACGGGTTCGTGAGAGGACACGGTGGTCAGGGGTCGCTAGAGACACAGTGTCGTCGGCTACGGAGGCTGAGGGCGTTTGAGTGGGGGTCGTCGGCGACGTTGAGTGACGTTGACATCCAGTTGCTTGGGCATCATAAATATCCGGATGATTTCGTTGGATTGGGTTGCGCGACGAATCAGACGGTCAAGTTCGTTGCTATGGACGCCGTCGATAGTCGCATGTTCATGGAAAGTCTCGGTCTCGACTTTCGATTGCCGGAGAAGAAGGCGATGCTTGTTATGTACAATTTGAAGGTATGGATGATTTATGTTATATGACGCATGTATGTATGGTTCATGTGTGTATGTATGTATGCATGAGCTTTTGTTATAGCGCTGCCTTTAAGAGGCGCTTCCGACTACACCTCTGACCCTGAATCAGAGTTCACGCCAAAGTGCATGAGTAGTTGTGAGTGAAGGACTTGCTCAGGGTCCCTATTCGATGGCTTGAGGTGGATTCAAGCCTGCAACCTTCAGGCTCAAAGGCTCTGCACCACCATGACCCACGTAGTCTAGCTTTGCAATTTTACCTTTATTCAACAATAATATTTGTTGAGAAGCTTCCGTAAGTGTTGCGTTGGATGAAGATCTTTCCTTAAACATTTGTTTAGTTAGCGAGTTGAGGGTCTTTGCGTAATGTTAGCTGCTGCTGTACTGCCGTTTCATGAAAAGCTTGACCACATCTAGTGGTACCTAGGTCCCTTGAGGGTTTTCCTTCTCTTTTGCTTCGTGATTCTTCTGGTTTTATATTTGTTTGTATGCATGCACAATGCAACATGTATACATGTCAACCAAGGGTTCAATAAAAATCTTGGTTGCAGTGATGTTTACGCTATTTGATGACCTTTCCCTAGTGTTTAAATTGGATGACTGTGTTTCCTTCAAATTACACTGGTTGATAAATTTTATTTAAAGGTGCATTAGATGACTGTTATTTGCCCATTTTATGGGATGCACTGGGTTAAATTACTCCAGCTAGATAGATGATTGGTAAATGCTTTAGCTTCACTTCATTAAAAACAAGTAGCCCCATACTCTCGCATACATGTACATACAGGCAATTGTACATTTATATGTTGTCATGGCATGTTATTAAATTATGAGGTCACTTTATTCTTTTACAGAATGAAATTCTGCACGTTATGAAAGAAGACTATCTTCATCACAGTATTTGTAAGTTAGTTATAATGATAATATTACAAATTATAATTAATATTTGTAATCTTAATAAATTGTGATAATAATACTTATGATGGGATAAAATAGTGGTTAATATGAACTGTTGATTTTTTTTATTGAGTTGTTATTAAGTGGCATTGGCAGTTTTTGCTGATTAAATTATTAATTATGAATTTTTAACCATTCAGCACTGTAATTGTCTGCAATGCAAGTCTGCTTCAGATTCTCACCACTTGGTTAACTTTATGTGGCAGATGGTACTAACCGACCTAATAGGTTAATTTTCCTATTCGTTTTTAATGTGAATTTATGTGCTTTTATTTTCATGTGCCTTAAAATTGTAAGTCTGTCTTGAAGAGACGCTTTATGAATCTGGGTTTTTTCTAGTGGTCGATATGTGGTGCCAGTCCCAAGCCTGGATAAAGGAGGAGGGTGATGCTAATAATGATCTTTGTTATTCCACTGTGTCATTAAAAAACAACTCACTAGCATAGCAGTCGATACGTATGGTCGTTGGTTGCCTATCTTCGTTTCTTGAGGCAATTCATGGACTTATTTCTGTTCTTTCCAGTAGGATTCTTAAGGAATTTTACGTCCGGCTCATTGGCAACGTATCGCCGAACAACCGTTAAGCCAAGCAGCACACCGTGCAACACTAATCATAATGAAGTGTGCATTGTTGAAGTCACAAGCAAAACGTTTCGGAAAGTTGTTCTTGATCAAAACAAGGTGAGATACGACTAAGTACTGCAGATGTCTGTTTAGCCAATTTCAAATGAGTTCTGTCTGTTTAGCCAATTTCAAATGAGTTATGTCTGTTTAGCCAATTTCAAATGAGTTATGTCTGTTTAGCCAATTTCAAATGAGTTATGTCTGTTTAGCCAATTTCAAATGAGTTCTGTCTGTTTAGCCAATTTCAAATGAGTTATGTCTGTTTAGCCAATTTCAAATGAGTTATGTCTGTTTAGCCAATTTCAAATGAGTTATGGCCAGTTTTATCATTTTTTTCTACAGACATGTGTTGAATTTATGAGTCTTATGCCTGCCTTGCTGCTTTTGCCTCACTCTTTATTTGATCACAAATTTATTTCGTGGGAAGTTGTAGATCATTGTGTTTGGGTTTTTTAATGTATTTGATGTAATTGTGCAATCAGAAGGGAGCTACTCTGATGAATTTAGTCGTAGAGGTGCTACATAAGTTATTGCAATTGCAATCGTGGATTTGAATTATTATTGTTGTCCAACTACATAACGTTGTCCTGAGTTTGAATACAAATGATGCAACATGTTGTCCATATTTTGAACTACTGTTGTCAGGCTTGTACTGTGTTACAATGTCTTTAATGCTTGCAGCATTGTACCTGTGTCTATTATAATTGATTACCTAGCACTATCACTTATCTCTTATTAAATTGATTAAATAATTGAATGCTGTATCTTTAATTGATTATTTACATCTGTTATCCTTGTCAACTGGTTGTGATATTTTGTTCTTCTATAGGATGTTCTATTGCTATACTATGCGCCATGGTGTGGGTTCTGTTCGTCTTTCAATCACGTCTTCCTGAGCCTAGCTCACCAATTCCGATTAATCGAAAACCTCGTCTTTGCCAGGTATGCAGCGAGTCTAAATCATTTAAGTGGCATTATTGTATTTAGGGGTTCTTGAAGTGGTGCTATATTAATTTGTGATTATGGTGAGGGCAGTAATAACCGTATTTAATAAGACAGGCTAAGCAAAGTAAGCATGACTATTGACTATACAGGTAAACAAACGATAATTAGTAAATTGGAATTGCTTGCGAGATTCACGGCTGTTGTAACATTTGTGGAATATGAAGAAAGCTGCAATGAGGAGCAGTAGGACACACACACATGTGCACGCACATATTCACACACACACACACACACACACACACAGATATGTAATTATGCATGTATCTTACTTATATATCTTACTTAGTACACAAAAGTGACAATACCGTGTATCTCACAAGCCATTTTGATCTACTAATGTTTATCTATATAATTATGATTTTAGTCTGTCTGACTAAATCACAAACTATTTTGCAACATCGTTATATATCTTACTAATCTGAGCCTTCAACTGCTTTGTTTGAAATCGATCTGACTGCAGAGAAAGCAGTAATTTAAATTGATGGCATATACTTTTGATTTTAGGATAAATGGTGATGCCAATGATGTTCCGTGGCAGTACACCATGTCCGAGTACCCAACGTTGATCTTTTACCCAGCGCATGAGTGAGTACATTGTGAATGTTCAGAAATGTAATGTAGTAAATGAGACTGGTTATTAATATTTTTGGCAAGATAAATCATGTGTTTCTATGTTACAGGTCCATTTGTGTGTAAAACTTGTATGATTAATTATCAGTATTAAAGTTATGTGTTATATCTGTAGGATCATGTAATTTGTAGATTATTTTGTAATAATAAGGCTATATTTTATGAGTATTGTTTTGGTCTAGATTGGTGAAAAGCTTCTGGAATTCATTGGTTTCTTAGACTGGCAGTGTGAATAGTTGTAAGATGTGTCTTATTCTGGGTTAATGTGGAGTCGAATGACATTGGAACATTTTATAGTGAAGCCAATATTTATGTTGTATTCTTGAATTTTTTTAGTCAAGTCACACATGTCAGTGTTTTGCGCTCAAGTTATTGTATGCTATTTTTTTATTTTTCCATTCTATAGTGCACTTCAAGCTTACTACTCAGAGTCGCTTCCAATTACAGCGTGGACACTGCATCAGAGTTTCATGCCAAAAGCGCCCGAGCAATTGCGAGTGAAGGACTTGCTCAAGTTCCTTACGTGGTGGCTTGATGTGGATTCGAACCTAAAACCCTTCAGCCCCAAGGCTCCAACGCCATCGCTACACCACCGCATTGTTATATTCTATTTTTTGCAGGTTGTCTTATATAAAGTAAATATTTTGTAGTGCAGTTAATAGTGTCTTCTATTCCTGGGTATTTGTCATAAAGCCAGACTATCTGTGGTTATTTATATTATACACATCTTGTTTTTGGCCGGCGTTCTATCACATTTGCTGGTCCCTTCATCTGGAACTCTCTACCTCCTTATGTTCGTAACTCCCCTAGCGAGACTGTCTTTCGCTCTAAACTGAAAACTTTCCTCTTTGAGTCTACCTATAGAGTATAGATAGTTTTATATAATTACCACCAAACTTCAATGTGCACTTCTGAGCTTTGTAAGGAGGGCATTATCGAATTTCAGTTGTATTGTATTGTATTTTCTAGCAAAGCGAACAGCGTGCTCTATCCGCTGCACGAACCAAAGACGTTGCCGAACCTGGTGAGGTTCATTTTCCGATGGTCTTCCAGTTCTCTTCTCCTCGATTCCAGCCTCAACATCTGCGCTCGTGACTGTGTCGCAACGAACATGAATATGTCGGCCGTACGAATAGAAGCGTTGTCGCACGAAATCGAAACGACATCAAACGAGGTCTCAAAAGCGTCAACGTATCGAGATCAGCTGGAAAGGGAACTGAAGGATTTCGTGGAGGCAGGGTTTCACTCGGTGGAGCATTTGCCCGAGGAAGTAACTTTGCTCCTTGATAAAATCAAACATGTGAAAGTACACGAGGCGTCGTTACGTCGGAAACTGTATGGCGCTGAGCTCCAGCTGAGCAGCGCGCAACATCTCTACCGCATCCTTCAGTCGTCGTCCGATGAATATTACCTAGACCAGGATGCATTGCTGTCGATAGTAAGGCAGCATGCGATCTACCGGAGCAGATTAAAAAGCTACGAGTCACTCTAGTTTAGTTTTTATGAGAAATTCAATGATAACCTGCAGTGATAATACGCGTGAGCTGAGCTCAGAGATAATAATTGTTTGTGATGTATTACGTGAAGTCAACGTTCATTGCCGCCAGTCGAGTCATTTGTTGCGTAAGGACAGCGTTGAAGCGTTTCAGTCGTCTTTCTTCTTCCAACCAACTTCCGGTGTTAGTGGAGAATCTGCTGCGTGTTGTATTCTACTTGTAGACGTATTAAGTGCATCTCTGCAACCTAATCAGATGCGCTCCCAGTACAAAGAGCCCCTCGAAAAAGTCATAAGAGAACGGACAGAAACCTTAGTGCACCAAGATGAGATCTCAGTATGAGTTCAACAGCAAAGAACCAACAGAGGTATTTGCATGATGCTGTAGGTGGCAGTCCGAGACCGAGGTATTGAAAGTTTATCATGTAACCTGTTGGAGGCCAAAGTGCTCTGCTTAAAAGAGATCTGTTGCAAATTCATCAGCCAAATTAATATTGACTTTGCGGTGTAATGGTTGAGTGGTGTTAGAAGATGTAACGAGTGGCAATAATTATGATGGGCGTCTTGTTTTGTGCATTAATCTTTACAATTTCTCAGAACCATTGCTGCTTGCTAACAATCTGTTACTGATCACTCTACAGGCATTTTTCCCATCCACTTATAGCCCCACTGGTTCTAGTATTTCATCCAATTCCCTCCATCCTTGTCCACGACCAGATTCTCCTTTATGCCTCCCTCTGACACGACACAGTGCTCTTGAATAAGCTGGTGCCCTGCGTTTAGCTTTAGAATAGCACTTCAGAATTGTGGAGATTTCTGAATTGTCTTGAGCATTAATTATTAATATCCTGCCAGTGACCTTTAGATTGACTCATCGTTTGATGCCAATTAATTGCAGACGTGACAACAATGCTTAGCGCAGTCTTTAGTCAACATTTTTGTCTTTGATGATCTTTGAATTCCGGTGTCTTTGGTTGCTTTGTCATTGGCTGCTGTGTTTTTGTCTGCAACTGACAATCAATGAAAAGTTAATATTGCAACTTGATGACAAAGACTTTGATGTAGGAATCTGAATTAGGTCTTGAGAATTTGGTTTTATTTGCATGGCTCTTTTCTAGATTCTTGGTTTCTCGTGAAATATTTAATTGTTGAGTGTCAACACAATACAGTTGAAATTTGATAATGCCCTCTATAAAGTTCAGAAGGTTATTGAAGTCAGTAGGAAAAAAGATTAAGAGCCATAAAAAAGGCTGGAAGAGGTAAGGGAAGGAAATTAAAAGAAGATCAAGATATAAAGATTAGTGAAGAAGATTAAGAGAATGAGCTAGCTAGTCTGTGTAATAGAGTTGTAAAGTCTAGGATTCCAGATGATGGGACTCCAGCATCCTCTGAATGAGAATGCCAGTCAAAGACAATGCGTATGCCAGGAACACGTTCTTTCGAGACAATGCTGATCAAAAAAGATCACCCTCTAATTGCCAGGGTATTCTTACCAGGATGGAACTTCCTTTCAGCGTGCTATGTAAATATCCAGATGTGTTGTATATTGAGATGCTTGCTCAAATGATGCTTAAGTGTGTACAAGTTTGAAGAGCAACGACAAAATTAATTGTTATAGTCTGACAAGACTAATTGAGAATTTCATTATCTTGTGAGTTCTAGTGATGACCTTTTGGTGAGTGAGTAAGTAGTGCCTAGCGAGCAAAGCAACGTTGTTTATAATTGACTCAGGGCTCTTGTCGACTGCATTTCTTTGATTAATTAATTGATTATCGTGTGCAATGTTTCAGACTTTATCTTCACGGTCCTTGTTTCATGTTGTGCATGGTTAATTTTCGATATGGGGGGCTGTCTAAACGATGTTTATTTTTAAAATATGTCATGCTTCTGACATCTTCTTTACATGGCCGTAATCATTTTTTTCGACTCAACAGTGTTGAGTGTCTTGGTTTCATTTTCCTTGTTTCCTGTTCTCAGTTTATGTTGCTCCTTTTGATTTCTCACTTTTCTTTAATTACTGTGTGTTGAAATAGTAAAGTCTAATTATGGCAGCCACATATAAAAAAATTCAATAGATAATTTGGTGTCCCTCCTAGTTAGCAAGATTTGTATATCCCTTTTTGGCATCCTTTTTTGTAACAGCAGTGATATGCAAACCTGGCTTTTACAAAGACCATTTTGATTGATGATTGATTAGTAAAAATTTGCCTTTGCCCGCTTCTATTTCTATGCAGAGTTTGCAAGAAAAACTGAATACTAAAGATTAGGTTACACTCTGTTGCAATCTTTTAGAGTTAACTGCAATGTTGAATAAATCGAACATCTTTGTGCTATACATGCTTATCTGAGCACTTAATGGCAGTGATCATGGTTTTTCAATATGAAAATCATGCTTTTCCTAATGCACTTGCAGTTTTATATTTATATTTATAACAGGCAAGTTGTAAAATTAGTAATTTGGTAAATTGCCAGAAATTTTTGGGCTATTTGTCAAATTGTCATTTATTTTGTGTAAATTCTAAGATGAAGTCGAATTGTTAATTATTTAATCTGTGATGTGTTAACAACTAAAATTATTCTGGAACTTAAAAGTCCTGTGTTAAACTTCGATTTTGCTTATCATTTTCTTTCAGGCAATCTGTCAAATTTTTCGTCATAAGATTTCAGGGAACCTACACAAAATAAATAATAATTTGACGAATTGCCTACAAATTTCAGGCATTTTACAAAATCCCTGGTTTTGCAAATTGCCTGTAACACATATAGGCTATCTATAACTGGAGACCAAGCCACATTTGACCTACTGCTGATTTATTACAGGCTGTCAAAACTATTTGTTGTGTTGAAGTAAATAACTGATAATAAAATCTAAAATCTATGCTAAGTATATATTTATTTCAAAAATTGAATGTAAACTTTTTCTAAAGCAACCGTATGGCCTCAAACGTGTTTATTTTTCAGTGAATTGATTAGGCGAGATCCCTGGCTTATGAATAGTGGTTGCCTTGCCATTATTTAAGCTTTCTATGTCAGACCGTGCCACAGTCTTGAAGTTTCATGCTCCATCTATTACAATATCTATTTATCTAGTTTTAGGTTTACAAACTGAGTCTTCTTTCCTCAACCGTGCCAATTTTCTTAAATGGGCTTTTTCATGAAGGTAGTCTTATGACGTAGCGTCGAAAGAGGATCCTGGATTATTACGGGCGAGATCAACAAAGTATTTGGGTAGGATGAAAATAAACCATATTGTGTAAACAAAATTATCAACGATCAACATAAATTGTTTTAAATAATTGTTTAGCTAGCGCTGCAGCTGGCTACTATTGGAGATTTTCCCCGCTCTCCCCCAGTCATGCTTAACATTACTTTGTGACCATATCACCATTTATACCTACGAGGAAACAAATCCCAAAATGTAGTTTGTTATTATAAAATTATAACCCAGGTTTTAACATGGCTTACAATGGTAATGTTACATTAAAGGTTTTGGTGGCTTTATTTTATCAGTACTGCCTGTGTATATTGTGATGATTGTAAAAAAATTAAATAGGTGTATCTTTGGAGAGTTGCTGCTGCTACTTAGTTCTGTCTATGTGCACATCAATAAGAATGAAGAGGACAATTAAATTTCATCACATGCATGTGTTTATATATGAACATTAATTGTATAGTATGCAAAGAATATTCTAAACACTTGAAAACAATGTTAAGTTGTCTGTAGTTGTCATTGAAGTCCTGACCACTCTACAGAAGAGTGGTCCAACTTACCATGTAAAAAATAAAATTTCAAATATCAGATTGGGTCACAAATTGGTATGTGATCCTTGTTTCTATACACCAATGGAGCTTACATACCAAAAATTAGAAGGATTCAATGATATTTAGAGGTGGCTCAAACTTGACCATTTTTTTCTGTCACTAGAACTGCCACACACAGGCTAAGGCTGCAGCTGAGCAGGAATTGTATTAAGTCGAGGTACCTCTCCTTTTGCACGGCGATGGCAAACGTTTGCAGACCATTCTGAAAGTGTTTCTGGAGAGAAAGTTTCCAAGTTTAAGCGAAATGGAGGGTGTGGAGGAAGAGAGCGAAATGGAGGGTGTGGAGGAAGAGAGCGAAATGGAGGGTGTGGAGGAAGAGAGCGAAATGGAGGGTGTGGAGGAAGAGAGCGATATGGAGGGTGTGAAGGAAGAGAGCGAAATGGAGGGTGTGGAGGACGAGAGCGAAATGGAGCGTGTGGAGGAAGAGAGCGAAATGGAGGGTGTGGAGGACGAGAGCGAAATGGAGCGTGTGGAGGAAGAGAGCGAAATGGAGGGTGTGGAGGAAGAGAGCGAAATGGAGGGTGTGAAGGAAGAGAGCGAAATGGAGGGTGTGGAGGAAGAGAGCGAAATGGAGGGTGTGGAGGAAGAGAATGAATAAACTGATGCCCTTCGCGCTCGTGAATAAACTGATGCCCATTGCGCTCGTGAATAAACTGATGCCCCTCGCGCTCGTAAATAAACTGATGCCCATTGCGCTCGTGAATAAACTGATGCCCATTGCACTCGTGAATAAACTGATGCCCCTCGCGCTCGTGAATAAACTGATGCCCATTGCGCTCGTGAATACACTGATGCCCCTCGCGCTCGTGAATAAACTGATGCCCCTCTCGCTCGTGAATAAACCGATGCCCATTGCGCTCGTGAATAAATTGATGCCCCTCGCGCTCGTGAATAAACTGATGCCCCTCGCGCTCGTGGATAAACTGGTGCCCCTCGCGCTCGTGAATAAACTGATGCACATTGCGCTCGTGAATAAACTTATGCCCCTCGCGCTCGTGAATAAACTGATGCCCCCTCGCGCTCGTGAATAAACTTATGCCCCTCGCGCTCGTGAATAAACTGATGCACCTCGCGCTCGTGAATAAACTGATGCCCATCGCGCTCGTGAATAAACTGATGCCCCTTGCGCTCGTGAATAAACTGATGCCCCTCGCGCTCGTAAATAAACTGATGCCCATTGCGCTCGTGAATACACTGATGCCCCTCGCGCTCGTGAATAAACTGATGCCACTCGCGCTCGTGAATAAACCGATGCCCATTGCGCTCGTGAATAATTTGATGCCCCTCGCGCTCGTGAATAAACTGATGCCCCTCGCGCTCGTGGATAAACTGATGCCCCTCGCGCTCGTGAATAAACTGATGCCCATTGCGCTCGTGAATAAACTGATGCTCCTCGCGCTCGTGAATAAACTGATGCCCCTCGCGCTCGTGAATAAACTGATGCCCATTGCGCTCGTGAATAAATTGATGCCTCTCGCGCTTGTGAATAAACTGATGCCCCTCGCGCTCGTGAATAAACTGATGCCCCACGCGCTCGTGAATAAACTGATGCCCATTGCGCTCGTGAATAAACTGATGCCCCTCGCGCTCGTGAATAAACTGATGCCCTTTCGCGCTCGTGGATAAACTGATGCCCCTTGCGCTCGTGAATAAACTTATGCCCCTCGTGCTCGTGAATAAACTGATGCTCCCTCGCGCTCGTGAATAAACTGATGCCCCTCGCGCTCGTGAATAAACTGATGCCCCTCGCGCTCGTGAATAAACTGATGCCCATCGCGCTCGTGAATAAACTGATGCCCCTTGCGCTCGTGAATAAACTGATGCCCCTCGCGCTCGTGAATAAACTGATGCCCCTCGCGCTCGTGAAAAAACCGATGCCCATTGCGCTCGTGAATAAATTGATGCCCCTCGCGCTCGTGAATAAACTGATGCCCCTCGCGCTCGTGGATAAACTGATGCCCCTCGCGCTCGTGAATAAACTGATGCCCATTGCGCTCGTGAATAAACTGATGCCCCTCGCGCTCGTGAATAAACTGATGCCCCTCGCGCTCGTGAATAAACTGATGCCCATTGCGCTCGTGAATAAATTGATGCCCCTCGCGCTTGTGAATAAACTGATGCCCCCTCGCGCTCGTGAATAAACTGATGCCCCACGCGCTCGTGAATAAACTGATGCCCATTGCGCTCGTGAATAAACTGATACCCCTCGCGCTCGTGAATACACTGATGCCCCTCGCGCTCGTGAATAAGCTTATGCCCCTCGCGCTCGTGAATACACTGATGCCCCTCGCGCTCGTGAATAAGCTTATGCCCCTCGCGCTCGTGAATAAACTGATGCCCTTTCGCGCTCGTGAATAAACTGATGCCCCCTCGCGCTCGTGAATAAACTTATGCCCCTCGCGCTCGTGAATAAACTGATGCCCCTCGCGCTCGTGAATAAACCGATGCCCATTGCGCTCGTGAATAATTTGATGCCCCTCGCGCTCGTGAATAAACTGATGCCCCTCGCGCTCGTGGATAAACTGATGCCCCTCGCGCTCGTGAATAAACTGATGCCCATTGCGCTCGTGAATAAACTGATGCTCCTCGCGCTCGTGAATAAACTGATGCCCCTCGCGCTCGTGAATAAACTGATGCCCATTGCGCTCGTGAATAAATTGATGCCTCTCGCGCTTGTGAATAAACTGATGCCCCTCGCGCTCGTGAATAAACTGATGCCCCACGCGCTCGTGAATAAACTGATGCCCATTGCGCTCGTGAATAAACTGATGCCCCTCGCGCTCGTGAATAAACTGATGCCCTTTCGCGCTCGTGGATAAACTGATGCCCCTTGCGCTCGTGAATAAACTTATGCCCCTCGCGCTCGTGAATAAACTGATGCCCCCTCGCGCTCGTGAATAAACTGATGCCCCTCGCGCTCGTGAATAAACTGATGCCCCTCGCGCTCGTGAATAAACTGATGCCCATCGCGCTCGTGAATAAACTGATGCCCCTTGCGCTCGTGAATAAACTGATGCCCCTCGCGCTCGTGAATAAACTGATGCCCCTCGCGCTCGTGAATAAACCGATGCCCATTGCGCTCGTGAATAAATTGATGCCCCTCGCGCTCGTGAATAAACTGATGCCCCTCGCGCTCGTGGATAAACTGATGCCCCTCGCGCTCGTGAATAAACTGATGCCCATTGCGCTCGTGAATAAACTGATGCCCCTCGCGCTCGTGAATAAACTGATGCCCCTCGCGCTCGTGAATAAACTGATGCCCATTGCGCTCGTGAATAAATTGATGCCCCTCGCGCTTGTGAATAAACTGATGCCCCCTCGCGCTCGTGAATAAACTGATGCCCCACGCGCTCGTGAATAAACTGATGCCCATTGCGCTCGTGAATAAACTGATGCCCCTCGCGCTCGTGAATACACTGATGCCCCTCGCGCTCGTGAATAAGCTTATGCCCCTCGCGCTCGTGAATACACTGATGCCCCTCGCGCTCGTGAATAAGCTTATGCCCCTCGCGCTCGTGAATAAACTGATGCCCTTTCGCGCTCGTGAATAAACTGATGCCCCCTCGCGCTCGTGAATAAACTTATGCCCCTCGCGCTCGTGAATAAACTGATGCCCCTCGCGCTCGTGAATAAACTGATGCCCCTAACGCTCGTGAATAAACTAATGCATATTAAAGCCAAGTCCATTGAGGTGTCAAATATCAAACTCGATTTCAACTGTGTGAGTGCCGTGGATGCCTGGTTATGTTTGTGTACGCTTATTATTACGTATGCTATAATAGATCTATGGGCTCATGTTCAACTCTTCACAATGATCGTCTTTCCGTAACACCCAGCTGGCCATACACCAAGACAGTACACCTGTAATTAACTTCCCTCGCCCTTGGTCAGCGGTGCCCAGCCATCCGTAACATTACTTCAAAGTCAGATCATGTGTTTTGAACCCTTTGGCTACAAGGGTTCCTTTGTTTGAGTTGAATGATGAAGAAAGCCGACGAAATGCCTGAATTGGTTGTGGCAATACAAGTTGTGAGAATTTGTGACTCCGAAACCGAGTCAATTTTCGAGTCCATGGCTTAGAGTCCGAGTCAGTGACCTGTCTAATGTCTATGTCTGCATGTCTGTTTCGATATCTGTTTGACTACGTTTGTCTATCTCCCTGTAAGTATCAACAGTTACACTAACACACACATACACACACGCACGCGCACACACACACACAAACACACACACACACAAACACAAACAAACACACACACACACACACACACACACACACAAACAAACACACAAACAAACACACGCGAAATATTATATGCACATATAACCACTTACATAAACAAATACACACGTACACATACACACCGACCTATCTATACAACTATCTATGTAATTTATAGAGCGCCCCTTCAAGGACTCTACTCAGAGGCGCTCCAGACCCAGTCCCGGACAACAAGAAAAGTCTTAAGCAATGGGCATTAGCTTATTCACGAGCGCAAGGGGAATAAGGTTATTCACAAGCGCGATGGGCATCAGTTTATTCACGAGCGCGAGGGGCATCAGTTTATTCCCGAGCGCAAAGGGCTTCAGTTTATTCCCGAGCGCAAAGGGCTTCAGTTTATTCACGAGCACAATGGGCATCAGTGTATTCCCGAACGCGAAGGGCATCAGTTTATTCACGAGCGCGAAGGGCATCAGTTTATTCACGAGCGTGAGGGGCATCAGTTTATTCACGAGCGCGAGGGGCATCAGTTTATTCACGAGCGCGAGAGGGCATCAGTTTATTCACGAGCGCGAGGGGCATCAAATTATTCACGAGCGCGAAGGGCATCAGTTTATTCACGAGCGCAAGGAGCATCAGCTTATTCACTCTCTTCCTCCACACCCTCCATTTCGCTCTCTTCCTCCACGCCCTCCATTTCGCTCTCTTCCTCCACGCCCTCCATTTCGCTCTCTTCCTCCACGCCCTCCATTTCGCTCTCTTCCTCCACACCCTCCATTTCGCTCTCTTTCTCCACACCCTCCGTTTCGCTCTCTTCCTCCACACCCTCCGTTTCGCTCTCTTCCTCCACACCCTCCATCTCGCTCTCTTCCTCCACACCCTCCATTTCGCTCTCTTCCTCCACACCCTCCAATTCGCTCTCTTCCTCCACACCCTCCATTTCGCTCTCTTCCTCCACACCCTCCATTTCGCCCTCTTCCTCCACACGCTCCATTTCGCTCTCTTTCTCCACACCCTCCGTTTCGCTCTCTTCCTCCACACCCTCCGTTTCGCTCTCTTCCTCCACACCCTCCATTTCGCTCTCTTCCTCCACACCCTCCATTTCGCCCTCTTCCTCCACACCCTCCATTTCGCTCTCTTTCTCCACACCCTCCGTTTCGCTCTCTTCCTCCACACCCTCCATTTCGCTCTCTTCCTCCACACCCTCCATTTCGCTCTCTTCCTCCACACCCTCCGTTTCACTCTCTTCCTCCACACCCTCCGTTTCGCTCTCTTCCTCCACACCCTCCATTTCGCTCTCTTCCTCCACACCCTCCGTTTCGCTCTCTTCCTCCACACCCTCCATTTCGTTATCAGCGCGAGGGGCATCAGTTTATCCACGAGCGCGAGGGGCATCAGTTTATTCACGAGCGCGAAGGGCATCAGTTTTTTCACGAGCGCAAGGGGCATCAGCTTATTCACGAGCGCAATGGGCATCAGTTTATTCACGAGAGCGAGGGGCATGAGTTTATTCACGAGTGCAAGGGGCATTAGTTTATTCACGAGGGCAAAGGAATTAGTTTTCTCACGAGCGCAATGGGCATCAGTTTATTCTCGATCGCGAACGGCACTAGTTTATTCACGAGCGCTAAGGGCATTAGTTTATTCACGAGCGCTAAGGGCATTAGTTTATTCACGAGCGTGAATGGCAATAGCTTATTTACGAGCGCGAGGGGCTTCAGCTTATTCACCCGCGCAAAGGGCAACAGTTTATTCACGAGCGCAAAGGGCATTAGTTTATTCACGAG
This sequence comes from Lumbricus rubellus, assembly GCA_945859605.1. Classification (NCBI taxonomy): domain Eukaryota; kingdom Metazoa; phylum Annelida; class Clitellata; order Crassiclitellata; family Lumbricidae; genus Lumbricus; species Lumbricus rubellus. The sequence continues at coordinate 41,792,739 of OX243814.1, forward strand.
CGCAATGGGCATCAGTTTATTCACGAGCGCGAGGGGCATCAGTTTATTTACAAGGGCAAAGGAATTAGTTTATTCACGACCGCTTAGGGCATCAGTTTATATTCACGAGCGCTAAGGGCATTAGTTTATTCACGAGCGCGAATGGCAATAGCTTATTTACGAGCGAGAGGGGCATCAGCTTATATCAACCCCACTTAATGCTGCTCGGCTTTAACAACACTAATTGCTTACCCCATCAAAGTATAATATTATGATATTTTTCATTCAAAATTATCTCAAATGTCCAGGAATCATTAATGCACAAGAAAGACATGAATCACCGTTACAATATTATAATGAATCAATGATTTCAGAAGACAAACAGAAGAATTCTATACAGCTCAAATACAAGAATATATATTTACACTCACTAACAAATATTTGCACAACAATGCAAATTTCTGAGGTGCCATAATATGAAATGATATTTCTATGATGTCCGTAGTGACAGAAACTTCACAATTCAAGCTGAAAAAATACTGAATATCGTTAAAATATTTCATGTTGTACGCAGTGATGTAGTTGAATCGATCTAAGCCAAGTTTGAGCTACTTAATCCGAGTCCAAAATTGTTCTAAATCCTTCTACACACGCAATTCAACGCAATAGAAAAATAACAGCACTATTTTTGCAGAAAGGATCATTAATGCAATTTACCGAAATTACATTCCAAAACACTAAATTATATGAAGTTTTCTTCGACAATTAGGATACACAAAAACTCTTCTGCTGCTTACGCGAATCAACAGGCTCATTCATAGTAGAAACACTCAAAGCTGAAACTGAAACTGCCACGTAGCTGTAGTCATGGCAAGTTGCCTGGTCTGGTCAGAAAATGTGACTTAGAAACTGAGCCAGCAAGTCAAATTTTAGTCCAGTTGTTTCAAGTCCAAATCGAAACAGTCCTGGTCAGAGTTTGCAAAAAGTCGGTTTCAAGTCGGACTCGAGACATTGGCGTGACTTGAGTGTTACAAGTATCACAATAACTAATTGAAACGCAAGCATCTAGGATGCTTTATGATTCCATATATGTGCTGATAAACAAACTGTTGCGTAAAAGTCCAGCAAGGCCGTAGACAGGGGGGTGTTTGAACACCCCCCGAAACGAAAAATGCAGAAAAAAATCTATTGCATTTTGTAGTTTGTGATGCAAAAACCATGAAATAAAGCCATGAAAACACCCCGAAATGAAATAATAGATTAAATTTCGATCTGAAAAAGTGAAGTTGATGAGTACAAAAAGAGGTCATCAGAAATTTTGGCAACGAAAATGGAATTTTCCCCCCAAGATTTCGACCTGATGGCTAAAAAAAGGTCGTCAGAATTTTTTGCCGAAAAAAAAGGAAATTTCTGGCGCCGCCACTGAAAACACCCCCGAAATAAAATCCTGGCTACGGCCTTGAAGTCCAGTGTTCAAACCCCAGTTAATCACATTGAAATGTGTGCATCAGGTGGAAGTTAAGTAAGGATTCAAGTTCCTTAGCATCTCCAATTCAATAGTTATACATACAAAGTCATCCTGCAATTCCATCTGGGCTTCACATTCTTATTGCTATCTTTATCACCAAATCACAAGTTACGTCTTTCTCTTTAATACACTGTACACCTCTTTCTGAAGCATACCATAACACAAAAATCTGATATAAAACATCACTGGGAGCAAAGATCCCAAACTGAAATCGGATTTTTTTAAGAACCCAAAACCGTAGCAATCGAAAACACGACTTCATTATTGCAAGGTAATTGATACGATACCCTAATAAAGCTTCGTAATCAAGTTTTATTCGCCAACATATAATGTGATGTATATCTGAAATTTCTCCACTCCTCGCAAAAGTTTTATTCGCCAACATAGAATGTGATGTATATCTGAAATTTCTCCACTCCTCCCAACAGTTTTATTCGCCAACATATAATGTGATGTATAATTGTATATCTGAAATTTCTCCACTCCACACAAAATTCACCATCACTGAGATCAGCTTAAACACTGGTAATATATCAAATCAAGTGCAAATAGTCAGCTTGTTTGGTCCGTTTCAGTGCCAGGTCGGCATCTGGGGAGGTCACTGAACAAAGAATTACTTAAAAGTGAACAGTAGTGGTTTCTACTTTCTGCTTAACCAGTTCTTACAATGCCTGTTTAGCTGAACTAGAATCATTGAAAAACCTGAGTTTCTGCTTTAAAAGAAATATGCACGTTATTCAAATCCTCCATTTAAGTCACAAGCTTACAATAAAACATAAAAAAAAAATAAAAGCCACAATTAGCCAAAGCACTTATGGAAAGCAGTTCAAAGCAAAAAATCTGGTTCAAACATCGATTTAATCATAAAATTTATACTGTCTGTCAGCACTCTTTCAACAGTACGAATGTGCACATGAAGGTATGCATCCCGGTACATTATGTAGGAACTTACATACATGTGCATAAATTTATACATGTAGGCATTTTTAGTTTATAATGTGTTACTATGTTGTATTAAGCTTTTTGAATATGCTGCTCGTTTAGCAGTTCAAATTAAACCGTCTTGTTCTTTTATAGTCAAAAAGTGGTTTGGACTGTAGAACCTAGCTGGTCCAATACACCACAGCCTTCCTTGCAAGGTTCAAATAAAAGTACAATTAATTCGCTTTGCCTACTGCTAACAATTTGCTACCCGAAACAAAATCTGTAGAAAACTTAGTTAATTTAATGAGTGTATAACAATATTCAGTGTTCTAAAAAGGAAATGAAAATTTTCTTGTACATTTCTATCGCATTTGAGACCAAGAGACTTGGTCTGTCTGTCTTGCTAATAATATAGAAATTAAGTTGTTAGCCACAGCACAACTGGTGTTATACACCTGTTTTATTGTCGTCCTTTTCTTTAGAAACGATGTTTCTGCAAACTTACAAAGCACATTGTTAGTCACAGCATAAAAACAGAGTCTCAAAATAGAGGTAATGGCAAGAAACTAGTCTCTTTGAAACTGGATATAATTAAAATTGTAAATACAAAAGTGAAATGCAACTGTGCTCCATAGGACCATCAGCAATAACAAACATCATAAAACTCCTTGTGCTGAAAGATTCATACAGTTCATTTGCCAGTACAAATGCTTCCAACATGTTCAAGTCTTTATGTTAAAGAAACTTACGTTTGTTTCTTGAAAACTCAGTTTGCAATATAAGTATGTTACCAACTTTCTAATATGCCGGTAGGTAGTCTTCAAATATAGTCCATGCTGCATAATTCAAACGTCACTTTCATCATAAAATTAAATGTTTAAACCCATAGCCTGTCAAAGCAAATTAAGAAAAAACCGACTTTGTTACTTAAAATACAAACTCTACTAAATATTGCTGCATTAGAAAATATACCTATTTAACACACAGATACTTCTTAATTTTAATAAAATATACCTATTTACATATCAACTCTGGTGCATACTTGTAACTTCCAAGACATTTTCACGCAAACGATGCAAAATGAAATGCATTTACAATGAAGCTTCACGACTGCATCAAATGGTCTAAGTGCTTCTTCAAATAATATTACATCCTTGATTGGCCAACACATCCAACTTTAAAACTTAAATAGCCAACAATCCAACAGCTTACATGAAAGACAGTATAAAAAAGGTCCAACTATGTTGTGTTACCTGTTATTAATACAAGAAAACATTACCTTTACTTAGACGAATATACTCACTTATAAACACCAAATGTCTAAGGTATGCATGTACATAATGTCTTAAAGCATCTTATACAGCATCTTGTACTTATTATTTCAAAAGCACAGCACACACACAACGCTCTATCGTATTACAAATGCATACTGGTACTTAAAGTCACATGCAAGCAACAGAGCTCTTGGTACGAAAACTCATAACAGACAGAATCACAAAATTTACTCATTTCAAACACACACGAAAAAAACAACAATTCTGGCAATCATCAGCAGATGACGACGATAAAACAAAGCACGATTGTCATCATGAAAATATAGCAAAGTCGTTATCATCACTGCAGATACCCTCAACATCATCATCAACAACAAATGCCATTGCTAGTCATCAATGTCCAACATCTCAAGCGTGTTGATGTTTCACATGTCATTGTTGCTCATGTCCCAAGAATTGGGGTCTATGAAAAAAGAAGAAAAATGACATAACGTAAACAATACTAATAATAAAATTTACGACAATCTATATAGCGTCGTGACATGGTCATGCCGTTACAACGTTAATGGAATAATGTTACAACATTAATGGAATAATGTTGCAACCTTAATGGAATAACATTGAAATGTTAATGGAATAATGTTACAACATTAATGGAATAATATTACAACGCTAATGAAATAATGTTACAACACTAATGAAATAATATTACAGCACTAATGAAATAATGTTACAACGCTAATGGAATAATATTACAAAGTTAATGGAATAATGTTGTGATTGTTGATTGCAGAAGGTTCAATGTAACAAAGTTCATTGCTTGAACCAAGAATACAGTGTAGCACATGACAGCTGCAGAAGAATTAAATGTCGTCAACATAAAATGATGTTGAATTTGTGTAGCTTTATAAACAGTAGACTGTTTAATTAAATTCTTCTAGCACATAATATTCATTCATTCATTCAAAAAATTTATAAAGCACCTCTTCACGAAGTCTACTCAGAGGCGCTCCCAGCCCAGCCACAGCTAAAGAGAAAGGTCCTGAGCAACTGGTAGAAAGCAGTAAAATCATTGCAAGTCGAGGGGCTAACAACTGTAATCGCAACCTCCAAATTTCTAAACCACCATTTGAAAGTCAAGCCCTGGGCACCAGCTTATTCACAAGCGCTGAACCGAGAAGGCTCAACACTGTCTGACCGAGGAGTGGGCCGAAGGGACCAGCAGCTCCTCCTTAGCCGAAGAGCGCAAAGCTCGATGGGAGACTAAGTTAGAGACAGGGCGACAAAGATTGGATAAGTAGGATGTTTGAATGTTTGCATATGCACTTGTTATATAGCGCCCCTTAAAGCTCTCACCACTCAGAGACGCTCCCGAATGCAGAGCAGACATTGCATCGGAGTTTCACGCCGAAACGCTGAGCAATTGTGAGTGAAGCCCTTGCCCAGGGTCCCTACGCGGCAAGGTGGATTCGAACCTCAAACCTTCCGGCTCCATGGCAACGACGCCACCACTACACCACCACGCTCCACAAATGAGTCCAGCGATGCCAGCATATACGACTGAATGGACAAAAATTATATCTATGGTCCGATGATGGATGGAGCACCGCAAGTGAGATAAGATGAGATAAGATGAGTTAGCGTTAGTTACTTTGCCATCGTTTGATGCGTTATTCGTGGCATTCAGTAGTTCGTCCTGAGTGTTAGTCGTGTCGTCTTCTGTCACCTGAGGATGTTGGCTGTACAACGTCGAAGGTAAGAACTGGTTTTCATCGGACGCTGACACAATGCCACGCCGATCAATCAGACTGCAACCAGAAACAACAAAACAATGCCATTGTTGTGAAATAATTTATCTTCTATTGTTGTGCACCACAAAGGCTGCCCTTGAATGATGCTTGGATGTAAATAAGTAAATAATGTATATTCTTTAACATAACCCACTGCCAAACTATAGTCTATAAATTGCCAAAGAAACCTCATATGATAACATTTTTGCATTGCGATATCACAAAGGTTATAAGTTGCCATAGTAACCTCATATAACAATTGCATTGTGATAAAAGTTATAAATTGCCATAATAACCTCCTATAATAATTGTATTGTGATATCACAAAAGCTATAAATTGCCATAGTAACCTACTATAATATTATTTGCATTGTGATTTCCTAGTCTACAAGTTTCCATGATAAACTTTCCTAATAATTGCATTGTGATTTCATAGAGGCTACAAGTTGGCATAGCAACCTCTTATCATATTAATCCCATTGTGATTTCAGAGAGGCTATAAGATGCCATAGTAAGCTCATATTACAATTGTGATTTCATAGAGGATATGAATTGTCATAGTAACCATTCATTGTAATTGCATTGTGATGTCACAGAGTTTATAAACAGACAGAGTAACAAATTATAATAATTATTACATTGTGATTTCAAAGGCTACCGGGTATATATTTTCATACTAACCTTTTATAATAATTGCATTGTGATTTGTGACATGGGTTTCAAACCCAAATCACACGACAGTTTTGCACAGGTTTCTATCCAGTAACATTCTACAATTACTCTGCCTTACCAGAAATAAAACATCTTTTTCTAACTAAGCACTTACAGCACTCGTGGTATAGAATCAATTAAGCATGCACACACCTGTGACCAAATGATTAGAGATTGGTGTCCTACCTGGGGGCCATTGGTCCACAGACAACTTCCACGTAGTTGGCACAAAGGGTATTTTGGCTGTACAGACTCGTGCTGTTCGAATTCTTGAAATGGGAGCTCTTTATCTGGACAGATTTTAAGAAATCAGAAATACATACCGGTTATCATTATGATGTAGTCCTGTCAATTAGAATACAGAACTTACAGGTGTGTGTGTGTGTGTGTGTGTGTGTGTGTGTGTGTGTGTGTGTGTGTGTGCAAAGACTTGTATAATGTCTGAATGTAATGCACATTTGAGATCACACATAGAAAGGAATAAGCCGAATAAGTCCCTATTTAACGCTAAACATCAATTCTATTTTATCCAATATCGTGCAAACGAAACATATATAAATCAACAAAAGTTGTAACCATCATTAGAATGAATTCTTCACAAGATAAATCAACAAATGCCTCACAATGAGTTTATGCTGAGATTAAATTATTTTCACACTAACACATCGTTGCATTACACAGACTGATGTGCTAACCAGGACTGTCTAAATGAGTCCACATTGATAAGGTAATAATAATAATAATAATAATAATCTTTGCTTTAATTAAACGCCTGCAAACGCACTGTGCTTTACATTTACAACTTACAAGTTACTCCACCGGGTCACTTACATCTTCGTTGGTTGTAATGTTACAGCACGAGAGATACGTGTGAAATCCAGCCAAGCCAAACACCGACCAGACGGACAGGAAGGCTATGATTGCTTCAACCAAAGTACAACATGTTAAGGTGCACAACGTCAATATCACGCAAACGTAACATATAAAATCAACACAAGTTGTAGTCATCATTAGAATGAAAAGAATCTTCAGAAGATTAAATAACAGTTGCCTTACAATGAGCTTATGCTATGATGAAGTCATTTTCAAAAGCTGAATTCAGGAATTTTAACGTGCAACTGTGTTATACCAGAACTTGTATAACGATGATGATATTTACCAAAAGAACCCAGTGTACAAGCTCGTAAAAATTGATCCATAAGCATAAACAACATATGAATGTACCAACATACAAATGTATTCATTGACAATACCTACGCATATGTACAGTCCGTACACAAGACAAATTCATACATACACAAACATAGATACACACATACACAATTACACATGTAAGCATACATATTAATAAGTACTTGTACTTACTGGTACATAGATTGTATTCAAGCTGATACAAACGCTACTGAAACAGACAGTATTGTTCAGGGCATTGTTATGGGAACAGTCACAACATAAAGATAAAATTCGTGCAGATGTGCCAATAATTATAGATTTATGTCAGAATGAATCAGATGCAAACATCCGATTTAGTTTTCTACAGAAAGGATATCTGGCTGGCGATTCCTTTATTGCCGAGATAAAGTCGGACTCCATCGAAACTGCAAACAAAAGTAGAACACATCTCATGAAACTCTAACCGCAATGCCTTCAGCAGGGCAAGTGTAATTGCAATTTACAATTTTCAACTTCTGTTGTGCCATTGTCTAACAACGATGGCACGGCAAATAAGAAAGAAGCCAGAGCTAAAAGGCAGCTATAGGTACAAAGTGTTAGCAGCTTCATTCTCTTAGTCTCGGAATGTAAGGACGAGTGGCCAATCCTATACCTTGCTAGTCGATATTCCACCAACAGCTCAAAGTGAGTGTAGGACTACTTATCATAGCCGAGTCTCAATTTAAGATCCTGAAACCCTAGGAATCCCTTAATATCATAAGCTGACGCTATGGAATTTTAATAAATTGGCTGTCTGTTCATTTGTTTAGTGAAAACTACACGCCACAATAATGCTCACAGCATCAGCTGCTCAGATGACAGATTGAAGTCCAATAACAGGTTGTTTAAAGTTGAACAGGCTCACTTAGCTGCCAGGCAACGCCAAGCTTTCTCGGTTGTAACATATGGAATGACCTCCCTTTAAAACTGCGTTTTTATTACGTCTGACCAATAAAAATTTGCTTCATAAATCTCTCAAAATTTTTCTTCTTTAGAGTAAATAGATAGGCTGGGAGCACTCCTGAGTAGATTTCTTGAAGGGGTGCTATATAAGTCCATAGAATGAATGAATGAATGTTTGACTTTAATAAGAAACAAGACCAGGCAAGTATAGGCACTTACTCAAAACGAGCGTTGTGATTGACAGGCTTAGGATGAAGATGCAGTCAACAGACAGCGACAGGAGGAACAAATAGAAGTAACGGTAGTTGCGTTTGCCAATGCAGTTTCCCACCCATGGACAGTGGTGATCAAACCGCTCTAAAAACACAAAATCATCAGACAACAGCATCAGCAACAATACTACTGTTAACTTGCAGGACAGATGAAAACAAGAACAGTGCTAGTCATGTTTAGAATCAAACCCAAGGCAGCCATGGTCATGAAGTGGGAGCTACCTAGCGTACTACAGCATCTGCTTAATATAGTGTACTCTCCCTCACTGCCTAATCTTCCCGACGACTTTCCTGTGCATTCATTTTAGAAAATGCTTGGCCTAATAGAAGTAAACAGCCCCTTCGGATTGCTCGCCCTAAGGCAGATATGATTATGGAGAGTTAGTGAGTTCAGTTTAGTCTTTGGCCAGTGTTCGTACCACAGTTGCTGGTCCTTTAATCTACAATCTCCTACATCCTTACGGAATGTCTCCAAAAATAATTTCTCAATCATTGACTTCCATAATTTCCTTATTGCTGTAGTTTATTTACTACTGGGTATGATATTGGGTACGATATTTTTACAAACTAAAATTCTAGTTCTACATTACATCACATGTTTTTCGTGAACTGGAGAAATTATTTGTCAGCAACTCACCAACACAGTTGTCGCAGACACCACAGTGTGAAGACCGGGGTGGACGAAAGATTTTACACGTGAAGCAGTACTTGAGCTTTATCTTTACACCATGTACCTCAACCTCCTTCATTCTGGGCGGTAACTGCAGAGCCCCCGAAGGACCAGGTGTATCTGAGAAAAAAAACACACATTCAGTTTAAATAGTACTCCTCCGGGCATTTCGTTTCTAGCATGAACGATACAGACCAGTCACTGATGTAGATTGCATAATTTGTCTAACTGTACGATGGATGCTACTACGGTAAATTGTGAGCGGGTCAGCTCTGTCATCAGATTCCTCAAATCTATTCATGTTGCTAAATCAGTGTCCGAGATGTATTGCAAACATACAAAGTCCTTTCAACAGTGACGAACTATAGGCAGGCACATGTTCTTCATTGCACTCCCCTTTCAAGCAGAACACAAATCAAGTCACCTGGATAATTACAGTATAGTGTAATTATCAGGTCGGGAGCGCCTCTGAGGAGTTCTCTTGAAGGGGCGCAATATAAATGTACGATTACAATTACAAAATAGTGACTAACATGTTAAACTGTTACGATACAAGGCCAGAGGTTCAAATAATTTCTGAAAGAACACTAACCATTTGCACCTCAGTCAATTCGGCCGTGACAAGTACACCGACCCCCATCGGGTCAGTGGGTAGGTAAGACAGCAAAGAAGGACATGCTACTAATATATACACTGTGTCCCAATAAATCGGGACCCCTTTTTATAATGTTAATAAAACAGGCAAATCTTAATCGATTTTCAAAATTTTTAAACTGTTTTTATCCTGAGATAATTATCTTACATTGATTCAAATATGAAGTTTCTGGGATGAATATTGACGTCACAATTACGTCATTTGCATAAGAGAATTCATATGTTAAGTACCGAACACAACTTTTTCGGTACTTAACATATGAATTCTCTGATGCAAATGACGTAATTGTGACGTCAATATTCATGCCAGAAACTTCATATTTGAATCAATGTAAGATAATTATCTCAGGATAAAAACAGTTTTAAAATTTTGAAAATCGATTAAGATTTGCCTGTTTTATTCACATTATAAAAAGGGGTCCCGATTTATTGGGACACAGTGTATATATAGATGCCAATGCTAAGAAAATGAAGTTTCTTCTTTAGCACGTTTTATTCAGAAACCAACACACTATGCAAGTTGTAATTACATCAAATTTTTTAACGAATGTATAAATAAGTAAGTCAGTAATTTGCCAGTAAAAACAACGCACCTATTCGTTTCTCAGTTTCCTCCGCTTCCTGAGGAGTGGCGCGTGGAATGATTCCCGGGTCGGAGAACGCAGTACGTAGCAACGTACACATCACAAAAACCAATATCAAGATCGCAACGACAGGAATCACCGGCGTCAAATGAACGGAAAGATAGCGGCAACTAAAACAGCAAAACGCAGAAAACATTCGTTCAAACAAAGTTCACTTCAACGACAAACTAACTTGATTTGCCAGTCACGTTTCTCATTGAAGTGTTCAACACTGTTTTGCAATTATAAAAACTTTTTGCAAAGCAGAGTTGTTAAGCAAGACAATTAAAATTTAATGCAGGTACTACATAATGTATCAAGCGCGTTACAAGTTGAAAATGAAACAGTTCCTAGTTGAGCGGTCATTCTTCAAGTGTGGGTTCCACAATGTGGAATCACCTTCCCTAAGTTGGAATTCGTGGCAGGATTCTGGTAAGAAATTCACCTGCATCTTTCCGCTGCTTGAAGATCTCTTTTCATGGGCCAGTCATGCTGAGGGTGCTCTGCTGTGAGAAGCGCCTAACAAATGGTTAAGGTTAGATTACAAATATCACCTTTAAACTTTCTAGTACTGAGACTAATTATTGAAGGCATATTTTAGGTACTGCATCACAAAACTTTGTATGTAGACATTTTATGGATCTCTATGGTAACTATCCTTCAATGTAATGCTCCTACTGTTCAATTAAACCAATTTGTTTTCATTACGCAGTAGTTTTCTCTGTGTTGTACTAGTATGCCAACAGTTGTTGGGATACAACTGCTGAGCATATGCCAGTGTTAAGACTAGGCAACATATGAAATGGGCAATCATAGAAATACCTATAATAGGGACTCATACATTAACTAATGCTTCCAGCTGCATACATGCCGACATGTGACTTTTGACAATTTTTAATCAGCAGAGAAGGAGTAATAGACATTTAAAACTCACTCGAAACCAAGGAACAGCCCAGTTGTGATTACAATCAGTGCACACGTGAAATAGAATACCCCGGACTGTTTGCTCGTCATAATTCGGCCATCACAGCAGAACCGGTTACGTCCCGGAAAGACCCTCCACTTTCGAGTGGGCCGAGGCATTTCTGTCTTAACAGTGCCCTGCCCAGAAGTCTCCTTACCGAACCGTGAATTTTGACACGGAAGAGAGAGAACTCTCAGAGCCTTCTCAGGGTCCTCTGTGGCGACACTCGTGTAGGACATCGGTTGTCATAAAAACAGTTTAACTGTTTTCGAATGGAACGATGGGACAACGTCGATAGTTTCTATCACTGTCGTTGAACTTTGACACGGAAGTGGGTCTCGTTCAGTCCAATCATCGTTGTTGAGTACCTCTTCCGTGTAATTTCTATAAAACGCTCTTGAGTAGGACATAAACTCGACTAACTAAATCGGACAGAATATAGATGTCAATATCAACGCGGACAGATAAGATTTTTGGACTCAATAACAATCATTTCGCATAAACCCAAATAAAATAATAAGAAAAAGCCGAATCACACGGCAGGATCATTCTGTGCTCTACGTGAACTATATATCTCAAGGTTCTCGCATGATAGTTAAGCGCCACCATTTAAGGATATTCTTATAAGTAGTAAATTCTTATTTATTATGTAATTATTATTTTACTTTACAAAGCACACGCAGAAATTTTTAAAAATGCATTTTCAAATAGTTTTTGGGAGATAGTTTTTTGGATATAACACGCTGGCGTAGAGCGAGAGGAAACGAGTTTGAGCCCCCGTTGGGCGGCTATGAGCGCCGTGTAGGCCTATTGCTGGTTGCCTGTTCCAAGGTATGTTCAGTTAGTAGGATATATTAGTCTTGTGTATTTAATTCTGTGATCTGCGTTCTTCTGAATTGTTTAAACTGCATAATTGTAATTAGGCTATAGTTCTAGCAGACTCTTATAGGCTAATATCTTTGGTTCTAGTAGCCTAGTAGCACAAAGCACATGCAGAAACTAAAACAAAAATACATTTTCAAGCAATTCATTAGGTTCCAATCAGGGAAAATTTATACACAGGACTGGTCTGTTCTTATACGCAGCCCGCTTCGATCGACGACAAAAGATTTTCTTTAAATGGTTTAAAATTAAATCTATTCTTCGCCACTTCTCTGGCTAGACTATAACAACACAGCTGATTGGCTGCCTAACCACGCTTTAGCTTAAGGCAGCCAATCAGATCAGTTCAGCGAATCTCTCGGATTGCAAAATTATATAGCGCTGCCTTAGGCAAGACCACATTCGATTATAACATTTTTTTATTATTATTACACTGATCTGCAGTCATCGGAGTCTCGCTGAACGATTTTGTTTTGGAATTTCCCTTTGGATAAAAAATAAAAATTTGTCACTTGGTTTTTGTCATTAAACGAATAGGCTATACATTCGCTACATCAGCAATTCAACATCTCTGCCACCTGGCGAATGCCATTCAACACAACCGAAGACTCATTCGCTAGTTAGATCAGTCACTTCAACATTGCTGCCACCTGGCGAATGCCGTTCATAACAAACCAGGACTCATTCGAACTCTGCCACCTGGCGAATGCCATTCAACACAAACCAGGGATAATAATTATCCCTGGTTTCTCGTCATAAATTATTTATGACGAGAAAAGTTTGAATAACACTGCGTCATAACCAAACGAGGTGGTGGCAGAACTTCTTCCCTTTTGATGCAGCTGACTGGGTGACTTTGAATCAAGACTATCACCTACGCCTACTGTCCAGCAGGGCCGAATTTACTATAGGGCAAATGAGGCAGCTGCCTCAGGGCCCCCACCAATTCCACCAAACAAATAGATAAATAGAAATAAATGTAATAAATATTGTAAATAGACCTACAAAACTAAAAATAGTAGCCTAGATATTAGTCATATTACTTGTAACTTATTGTCAGCGTCGCGATATAAAAATGTAAGCGCTCATGGCACTCATTGGTGAAGACAAAAAACCACTGCAAGGAAGTATTGAACAGTGGATGTACACAATGATGGCCACAACAGATTTGAAGTCTGTGTTTCCTAACATTGATAATTTGATATCATGCTGCGCATATATCTATGTATGATGGTCTCAAATTGCAGTGGAGAAAGATCCTTTTCCAAGCTTAAAATAATATAAAAAATCGTCTTAGAACAACTTTGGACCAGGAGAAGTTGAATTGGCTGTCACTTTGTTTGTATGTTTGTATGTGCACTTGTTATAGCGCCCTTTCAAGCTGATGAGCATTGAAAGCGATGTCTTGCGAAGCATTGACTTTCGTGACATCATTAAAGACTTCGCTAATAGCAAAGCAAGAAAAGTGTCAATAAGTTGATCATACTGTGATTACTGTCATTACTGTGACTGTGACTCTGTGAGTGAAGTGACTTCAAGTGAGTCTGTGTGTAGTACAGTTAAAGATGTAACTTACCTACAGACTACAGACTATACAAGTAGGGTAGTAACGACAGTCCTGACTCGGTTAAGTATTAATACTAACTAGTAATAAATTAGTAATTAGTTAAGTATTATTAATAATTAGTTAAGGTAACTAGTTAAGGTAATTAGGTCAACCTAATTAAGGTAATTAGGTCATTATAATAATTAGGTCATATTAATTAGTAATTATAATAATTAGCATATTAATTAGTATACTAATTATGTAATTAGGGTAATTAGTGTAATTAGTTAACCCTAACTAGCAGCGGTACAGGGCCTAACCGGGTATGCGTCATCGGTAATGCGTCATCGGTAGCGCCACTGTACTGGCATCCACGACATCTCTCCCTCCCCCTCTCCCTCCCCATCTCCCTCTCCCTCTTCCTCTCCCTCCCCCTCTCTCACCATCTCTTTATGTATCCATCTCTCGAGAATGACTCATCGAAGGCCCCACAGCATATTCTGGCTTCTGCACTGGCTTCCACCACCCCTCTCCCTCTCCCTCTTCCCCCTCCTCTCTCCCTCTCCCCTCCTCTCTTCCTCTCCCTCCCCTCTCCCCCCATCTCTTCATGTATCCATCTCTTGGAAACGCATCATCAGAGGCACTGCCATACAATATTCAACAGCCTCTCTTCCTCTCCCCTCCCCTCTCCCACTCCCTCCCCTCTCTATGTATTCCTCTCGCCATCTCTCTACCTCCCCACCTTCTCCCTCCCCCCTCTCTCTCTCTCTCTCCGCCTCTCCCAGCGAAGTCCATTGCCCATTGTCACAGCGAGCCGAACACGGCTTTCAAGTAGGTAATTACACCCTTTCATCTCTCTGTCGCGGCGGAGTCCAACCATCTGCCACGGGGAGGCCACCCATCAATATAAGACTTTTGGCTGGGGACACCACAAATATTTTCTTATACTTGAACAATACAAAACAGCATATAATATTCTCGTATGAGTGGCGTTTCACTCTAAAGACCTTCCCCTCACCCTCCAACCCTCCATTCCAAACCCATACACACAAATTTACCTTATACGAGTAAGAACCAACCAATCACGAAGCAGGAAACCTTAGCGACGAACCAATAAGGCGACGAGAATCCCATCATATGACTAAGAAATATAATCATTATTCGCCATTTTATTCAAAAATATCAATAAATCAGACATTTTTACATTTAAATCACACAATATTAAGTATTTCATACCTCATTATCCAAAAATTATAGCAGCATTTCTTTAAGTCAAACACAAAAACCTAAGAATCCATGTACGGGCAAAATCCAATATGGCGTCCTTCCCAATTTTTATGTATAGTCAAACACAAAAACCTAAGAATTCATGTACGGTCAAATTCCAACATGGCGTCCTTCCCAACTTTCCCGTATAGTCAAACATAAAAACCTAAGAATTCATGTACGGTCAAATTCCAACATGGCGTCCTTCCCAATTATTATGTATAGTCAAACACAAAAACCTAAAAATCCATGTACGGCCAAATTCCAACATGGCGTCCTTCCCAATTACTGTGTATTGTCAAACACAAAAACCTAAGAATTCATGTACGGTCAAATTCCAACATGGCGTCCTTCACAATTATTATGTATAGTCAAACACAAAAACCTAAAAATCCATGTACGGCCAAATTCCAATATGGCGTCCTTCACAATTTTCTCCAAGTCAAACGCAAAAACCTAAGAATCCAGCAACGGGCAAAAACCAATATGGCGGCCTTTCCAAGTATTATGCATCGTCAAACGTAAAAACCTAAGAATCTATGTACGGTCAAATTCCAATATGGCGCCCTTCCCAAGTATTATGCATCGTCAAACGTAAAAACCTAAGAATCTATGTACGGGCAAATTCCAATATGGCGCCCTTCCCAATTATTGTGCATAGTCAAACACAAAAACCTAAGAATTCATGTACGGTCAAATTCCAATATGGCGTCCTTCCCAATTATTATTCATAGTCAAACGTAAAAACCTAAGAAACCAACAGCGGTCAAATTCCAATATGGCGTCCTTCCCAATTATTATGCATAGTCAAACGTAAAAACCTAAGAATCCATGTGCGGCCAAATTCCAACATGGCGGCCTTCCCAATTTTCTCCAAGTCAAACACAAAAACCTAAGAATTCATGTACAGTCGAATTCCAACATGGCGCCCTTCCCAATTATTATGTATAGTCAAACGCAAAAACCTAAGAATCCAGCAACGGGCAAATTCCAATATGGCGGCCTTCCCAATTTTTATGTATAGTCAAACACAAAAACCTAAGAATCCATGTACGGTCAAATTCCAACATGGCGTCCTTCCCAATTATTATGTATAGTCAAACGCCAAAACCTAAGAATCCAGCAACGGGTAAATTCCAATATGGCGACCTTCCCAATTATTATGTATAGTCAAACGTAAAAACCTAAGAATCCAACAGAGAGCAAATTCCAATATGGTGTCCTTCACAATTTCATGTATAGTCAAACGCAAAAACCTAAGAATCCAGCAACGGGCAAAATCCAATATGGCGGCCTTCCCAATTTTTATGTATAGTCAAACGCAAAAACTGAAGAAGAGGGTAATCATCCTTTCCCAATATAGCGCCCTTTAATAGTCATCATCTCCCAAGGTGGCGCTCGTGCAGCCTTTCCTGGCCATTCGCGCTCAAACAACATATACACAGGCAATTTTTTCACAAACGCTAAGTCCAAATAATACAAATACACACAACTTTCTAGGCGCAAGGTGGAACACCAACATACTTTCACACACACACACACACATACATACACAAACACACACAAACACACACAAACACACACACACACACACATACACACAAACTCGAAATACATGAAAACTCACATCCTTCTATTCACAAGGCATTCTTCCTCATATAGGAACAGTCAAGTAACTCATATAACTTTAAACTCCAAAGATGGCGCACAAGTTGCCATTCTTGGACATGTAAGAACACAAACCATAAATTCGTCGTACATTTCTTTCAACAGGTGGCGCTTTTACTCAAATATTAACATTTTACATATCAAATATGCGAAATTCTCAAGAATACATTCAACAACATGCACCTTTTCAACATGCGCAGGAACGAGTGGAAGTAGCAGAGGGCGGGTAAAGCACTTAGGCAATTGAGCTCTTCAATTTCTATCACAAACACACATCCTTTAATCAACTTTTCTGGCTTAGATGTTAAACTTTACATGGAACAACGAAGGATGTCTGTTTTGTAAGGCAAGCCCTTGAAGAGTATGATGGCATAGCGATACGAGTTGAACACTGACAAAGCGAAATTACGAATATGTTAGATGTGTGAGCGGGCAGAACTTGAACTTTTTAATGTAAGACACGAACTTTTGCAATTGTGAGAAAACAAATTTATAATTTATGTAGTGTGAAACACAGAAATGCATGTCGAATGTGGCAAGTTGGAGAAATATGGAGTGGGCGAAGTGGGTATTCTTATGTTTGTGGAAACAAAGGCATACAGTATTTGTAAAATGACAACAATTTTGGTAAACTGTGAACATAGTGAGCGAAGAAATGTAACTTAGGGGTACAAGTGGTCAATTGCAAGGCTTTTTAGGGGTAGGAGCGCTAGGCTGGTGACGCGCAGGGGCGGGGAGAGCGTTCCATTCTTAAGTTTTGTGAAAACAAAGGTGCTCATTATTTGTAACATGACACCAATTTTGGTAAAATGCCAAAATATTGTACGTAGAAACACGAATTAGGGTACGAACAATGTATTGCAACGCGTATTAGGGATAGCAGACGCGCGAAACTTAGCAGAAATCTGCATTCGTCAACTCTGAAAACGCTAAGTCCGAAATTTCGACCGCGCAAAATCGACCGGCAGCACCTTCGAGCGGCACGGCGGCGGCGTCGGCGGCGAGCGCCCCGTCCCACACGGACGACCACGGGCCCAGTGGCGAGGCTGACGACGTGGCACGCGATCCCAATCGATCCTGCTTTGGCACGTATGAAGTTAAAGACTCATGCGTATTTCGGGTGAAGGAAGTTTTTGAAAGAGCTGTGTCGGAGCGTATTCGACTTTAACTTCTACGAGTCAAAGCCTGATCTAATTGGGAAAGCGGGCCTCGTCGTCTCCTCGCCACTGGGTCCGTGGTCGTCCGTGTGGGACGGGGCGCTCGCCGCCGACGCCGCCGCCGTGCCGCTCGAAGGTGCTGCCGGTCGATTTTGCGCGGTCGAAATTTCGGACTTAGCGTTTTCAGAGTTGACGAATGCAGATTTCTGCTAAGTTTCGCGCGTCTGCTATCCCTAATACGCGTTGCAATACATTGTTCGTACCCTAATTCGTGTTTCTACGTACAATATTTTGGCATTTTACCAAAATTGGTGTCATGTTACAAATAATGAGCACCTTTGTTTTCACAAAACTTAAGAATGGAACGCTCTCCCCGCCCCTGCGCGTCACCAGCCTAGCGCTCCTACCCCTAAAAAGCCTTGCAATTGACCACTTGTACCCCTAAGTTACATTTCTTCGCTCACTATGTTCACAGTTTACCAAAATTGTTGTCATTTTACAAATACTGTATGCCTTTGTTTCCACAAACATAAGAATACCCACTTCGCCCACTCCATATTTCTCCAACTTGCCACATTCGACATGCATTTCTGTGTTTCACACTACATAAATTATAAATTTGTTTTCTCACAATTGCAAAAGTTCGTGTCTTACATTAAAAAGTTCAAGTTCTGCCCGCTCACACATCTAACATATTCGTAATTTCGCTTTGTCAGTGTTCAACTCGTATCGCTATGCCATCATACTCTTCAAGGGCTTGCCTTACAAAACAGACATCCTTCGTTGTTCCATGTAAAGTTTAACATCTAAGCCAGAAAAGTTGATTAAAGGATGTGTGTTTGTGATAGAAATTGAAGAGCTCAATTGCCTAAGTGCTTTACCCGCCCTCTGCTACTTCCACTCGTTCCTGCGCATGTTGAAAAGGTGCATGTTGTTGAATGTATTCTTGAGAATTTCGCATATTTGATATGTAAAATGTTAATATTTGAGTAAAAGCGCCACCTGTTGAAAGAAATGTACGACGAATTTATGGTTTGTGTTCTTACATGTCCAAGAATGGCAACTTGTGCGCCATCTTTGGAGTTTAAAGTTATATGAGTTACTTGACTGTTCCTATATGAGGAAGAATGCCTTGTGAATAGAAGGATGTGAGTTTTCATGTATTTCGAGTTTGTGTGTATGTGTGTGTGTGTGTGTGTTTGTGTGTGTTTGTGTGTGTTTGTGTATGTATGTGTGTGTGTGTGTGTGTGAAAGTATGTTGGTGTTCCACCTTGCGCCTAGAAAGTTGTGTGTATTTGTATTATTTGGACTTAGCGTTTGTGAAAAAATTGCCTGTGTATATGTTGTTTGAGCGCGAATGGCCAGGAAAGGCTGCACGAGCGCCACCTTGGGAGATGATGACTATTAAAGGGCGCTATATTGGGAAAGGATGATTACCCTCTTCTTCAGTTTTTGCGTTTGACTATACATAAAAATTGGGAAGGCCGCCATATTGGATTTTGCCCGTTGCTGGATTCTTAGGTTTTTGCGTTTGACTATACATGAAATTGTGAAGGACACCATATTGGAATTTGCTCTCTGTTGGATTCTTAGGTTTTTACGTTTGACTATACATAATAATTGGGAAGGTCGCCATATTGGAATTTACCCGTTGCTGGATTCTTAGGTTTTGGCGTTTGACTATACATAATAATTGGGAAGGACGCCATGTTGGAATTTGACCGTACATGGATTCTTAGGTTTTTGTGTTTGACTATACATAAAAATTGGGAAGGCCGCCATATTGGAATTTGCCCGTTGCTGGATTCTTAGGTTTTTGCGTTTGACTATACATAATAATTGGGAAGGGCGCCATGTTGGAATTCGACTGTACATGAATTCTTAGGTTTTTGTGTTTGACTTGGAGAAAATTGGGAAGGCCGCCATGTTGGAATTTGGCCGCACATGGATTCTTAGGTTTTTACGTTTGACTATGCATAATAATTGGGAAGGACGCCATATTGGAATTTGACCGCTGTTGGTTTCTTAGGTTTTTACGTTTGACTATGAATAATAATTGGGAAGGACGCCATATTGGAATTTGACCGTACATGAATTCTTAGGTTTTTGTGTTTGACTATGCACAATAATTGGGAAGGGCGCCATATTGGAATTTGCCCGTACATAGATTCTTAGGTTTTTACGTTTGACGATGCATAATACTTGGGAAGGGCGCCATATTGGAATTTGACCGTACATAGATTCTTAGGTTTTTACGTTTGACGATGCATAATACTTGGAAAGGCCGCCATATTGGTTTTTGCCCGTTGCTGGATTCTTAGGTTTTTGCGTTTGACTTGGAGAAAATTGTGAAGGACGCCATATTGGAATTTGGCCGTACATGGATTTTTAGGTTTTTGTGTTTGACTATACATAATAATTGTGAAGGACGCCATGTTGGAATTTGACCGTACATGAATTCTTAGGTTTTTGTGTTTGACAATACACAGTAATTGGGAAGGACGCCATGTTGGAATTTGGCCGTACATGGATTTTTAGGTTTTTGTGTTTGACTATACATAATAATTGGGAAGGACGCCATGTTGGAATTTGACCGTACATGAATTCTTAGGTTTTTATGTTTGACTATACGGGAAAGTTGGGAAGGACGCCATGTTGGAATTTGACCGTACATGAATTCTTAGGTTTTTGTGTTTGACTATACATAAAAATTGGGAAGGACGCCATATTGGATTTTGCCCGTACATGGATTCTTAGGTTTTTGTGTTTGACTTAAAGAAATGCTGCTATAATTTTTGGATAATGAGGTATGAAATACTTAATATTGTGTGATTTAAATGTAAAAATGTCTGATTTATTGATATTTTTGAATAAAATGGCGAATAATGATTATATTTCTTAGTCATATGATGGGATTCTCGTCGCCTTATTGGTTCGTCGCTAAGGTTTCCTGCTTCGTGATTGGTTGGTTCTTACTCGTATAAGGTAAATTTGTGTGTATGGGTTTGGAATGGAGGGTTGGAGGGTGAGGGGAAGGTCTTTAGAGTGAAACGCCACTCATACGAGAATATTATATGCTGTTTTGTATTGTTCAAGTATAAGAAAATATTTGTGGTGTCCCCAGCCAAAAGTCTTATATTGATGGGTGGCCTCCCCGTGGCAGATGGTTGGACTCCGCCGCGACAGAGAGATGAAAGGGTGTAATTACCTACTTGAAAGCCGTGTTCGGCTCGCTGTGACAATGGGCAATGGACTTCGCTGGGAGAGGCGGAGAGAGAGAGAGGGGGGGAGGGAGAAGGTGGGGAGGTAGAGAGATGGCGAGAGGAATACATAGAGAGGGGAGGGAGTGGGAGAGGGGAGGGGAGAGGAAGAGAGGCTGTTGAATATTGTATGGCAGTGCCTCTGATGATGCGTTTCCAAGAGATGGATACATGAAGAGATGGTGGGAGAGGGGAGGGAGAGGAAGAGAGGAGGGGAGAGGGAGAGAGGAGGGGGAAGAGGGAGAGGGAGAGGGGTGGTGGAAGCCAGTGCAGAAGCCAGAATATGCTGTGGGGCCTTCGATGAGTCATTCTCGAGAGATGGATACATAAAGAGATGGTGAGAGAGGGGGAGGGAGAGGAAGAGGGAGAGGGAGATGGGGAGGGAGAGGGGGAGGGAGAGATGTCGTGGATGCCAGTACAGTGGCGCTACCGATGACGCATTACCGATGACGCATACCCGGTTAGGCCCTGTACCGCTGCTAGTTAGGGTTAACTAATTACACTAATTACCCTAATTACATAATTAGTATACTAATTAATATGCTAATTATTATAATTACTAATTAATATGACCTAATTATTATAATGACCTAATTACCTTAATTAGGTTGACCTAATTACCTTAACTAGTTACCTTAACTAATTATTAATAATACTTAACTAATTACTAATTTATTACTAGTTAGTATTAATACTTAACCGAGTCAGGACTGTCGTTACTACCCTACTTATACAGTACATTAGTTATTAGTTAAGAGTTAATTATAAAAAAGTATTCCATACTGTTTGGCTTAGTGTTTGCCTCAGGGTCCCCACCAACCTAAATCCGGCCCTGCTGTCCAGGCTACAGACTAGAATCCGTTGACTGGATTCTGCGTGCTTGCGATAGCTTTTTTGGAGCTATTAGATTTAAGCCACTCACAGATGTCCCATCTAGAAGGCCTATTATAACTCTTTTGTAGGTCGATCCTTTTCCTCAAGAATCTTGAGGAAAGGATCGACCTACTCGAGAAAACATGTTGCCTTTGGTCCACCTCTTTGGAATAGCTACCAGAGTAGCCTAAGTGTGCGACTGCGCGTGTACGCGTGTGTGACACTGTGTGTGCGCGCGCGCACGCGTGTTTTATCTGTAGCATATTATTAGATCTAAACTATAGCATATAAAAAAATTATTATACTCCGCTACTGTTTGCGCTCTGAAGGTGCCAGTCCCAAGTCTATATAAAGGAGGATGGCGACGCTAAAGATAATCATTATCCTTGTTCTATCAGACAGTGTCATTAAACTGAAGCAACCGTGCAGTTGTCGCCTGCAATAACCAAGACTCACCACGGACACCACAAGTATTGGCCTGGGGGCCACGCAATCACCTGAGTATCTTTTGTGAAGATCGTCAATGACCCCCCGCGGGCTATTTCACACGGTTGATTGGTTATGTGCAGTGGCGTAACAACCTGGCCGGGGGCCCGTGGACATTCTAAGCCGTGGGGCCCTTAATAATAATTATTAGGTTACCCGTTAGCGAGACAATAGAGTAGGATTAAAAAGATAGCTATAAGCTATAAGCCTTTGGGTAAAAATCAAGAGTGAGATTATATTTATAAAGTGCTAATTAATTAATTATGGTGTCCTGATACCATAACAATAATAATAGGGGAGAGTATGCACCCTTGATCCTAATGCACCCTTGATCCTAATAAGTTTTCTCCGTACTTACTTACTTAATATAGCCGAGCAGGGAACCAGACTATTGCATATAAGCATTCAACATCCACAGCTGTGTTTCAGAAAGTAAACAAGGCGTTGTTTTATTTTTATAGCAAAAGTTTGATTTTGGACGTGAAAAGTAAATTTTTGACCATTTTGACGAACCTCATAGTTTCGATATTTGTGCTAGGTAAGTAACGTCTTTGGTGTCGTTTTGCGTATATTTCGTTTAACTATCGTTCGAACAATTTTGCGTGGTTGCAGATGATGTCTAGAAAAAGTTATGATGCATTTTGTGAACATGGTGGTGTGTTGCACCCTTGATCCCTATGTGCGTATGCACCCTTGATCCTATGGGATCAAGGGTGCATTGATCATGGGATCATGGGTGCATAATAATAATGCATAGAAAAATTATTTATTGTTCATTTCTGCTAAACTGTTAAAAGTTAAGCTGCTTTTTAGACTTGGCCTACAGTAAAAAATAGAATAAAATATAAGTTATTAACATAATTTGTACTTATTGTTGCAGCACCTGAAAATGGTTTAACACAAAAAGCGTAAGACAGATAGGCCACCAAGAGGTCAGACGTCAGAAGAAGACATGCATACAGCCGTATGTGTGCTTCCGTGGCAAAAGTACTCGAAGGCCAAACAGTCTATGGTGTTGCAAAGAGGACTGGAATCAATTTAATGACCTTGAAGAGATCATTATGCGCGGAATACAAACGTGAACCCTGCTTCCGAAGACTGAGAAGTGGACGTCACCTATCTTGACAAAAAGGCATCCAAGTTTGATGGTGTGAACTGGACAGATTTGTTATCCCTGAGAACTCGAGATCCTATCCGATTCCACTTGAAGATATCATAATTAAGAAACTTCTTGATCCGATAATAATAGGGGAACGAAGTCCATTGGTCGACAGATCACATTTCCGTTCTGGTCACTGATTGAAACTTGGGTTAATGTTTGAATATTCATGCATGTCCAATGTTGATTTTCAACTTGTTTAAGCTTTTGATTTCGTTGTCTTCAGTAAACCTAGGTTTTTTTTATAGCCTACAAGTAACTGTTAGTGTTTGACTGCTAATTAGCTGTTTAAAGAATTGTTTGCCCATGCATTTTAAGTATTGCATGTCGGTAGTGTCATCTTGTTTACTAGAATAAAGTCTAATTTACTTTTCTTTTGTATTCATCATTACAAAATTATATGCAAATGGCAAAGCATATTTGTTTACTTAAACCAGCACTGGAATCAAGAGAACACACATAGGATCAAGGGTGCATGCATATGGGATCAAGGGTGCATACATGTATGCACCCTTGATCCCATATGGGTACCCTTCGTTTTTGTCATATAACATTTAAATGTGATTGAATAACAAAACAATAAATACAACGTTACATTGGAAATAAAATTGTCTATTATATACATTCAAGCCAAATTCAAAAATGTTTGAAAAATCTGAGTAAATGAGAAAAATAGCAAAATAGGATCAAGGGTGCATACTCTCCCCTAATTACGACAATTTATTTGGCTCCGTAACATGGCCACGCCGTTAATAGCCTACAACAGCGCCTTACAAGGCAGCTGATGCGATGATGGATAGAATATGTTCAAGGGTGTCTAATAGGTAGGCCTACCACTGAACTGGCTGTGTTGGATAGGGTGTAAAAATTATGATGACTCATTGGGGGGGAGATTCTGTTGGACTTTGGAACTTTTAGTCTGCATCTGCATGAGGGTAAAATATTTCAGAATGGGAGAGTGAGCTCGGTGAGGGTCAATTCAGGGTCACGTCAATCTTCCATCTTCCATGGCAAACCGGTTGGTGTTGGGTGTGTGTGTGTCAGTGTGTGTCATTACTCCTCCGGCCACTGTTAATGAGGAGAGGAGGTTAGGCCGAGGACCCCGGTATAAGCGCTACGCCCTTATACCGGGGTCCTCGGTTAGGCACGTAGCGCGTTCGTGCAACCCACCATGACGGGCGGGTTTGGTCTTAGGGGCGCTGACATAAAGCCAGGAGGGACGGGGAGGTTTACCTCAAGCCAATTGCTAAATCCACCCATGCATGGGTCACGGAATATTCTATCCCCCTTAAAGATATCCGGGAGTGCGGATGAATTAATCTATCCTCCGGTAGCCTATATATATTTTGCGGTAGGCCTATAATACAATGCATATGGACTATATCCCATTATGGACTATACGGGGGGGGGGGGGAAAAAACCAATCTATCCCAATCATTTAAAATTTTATAAATGAAACATTTATGCTGTAATCAAAATTTAAAATGACTCTAATAATATTGTTCTAACTTCTAAGTGGCCTAAGCAATGTTCAGAGCGAGGCAGCTCGAATTTAGGCCTACTTAGTGACTCTAAGGGTTGATTCTTAGGTGTTATAAGTGTTCTAAGTGCTCTAAAACCAAAGGTAGGCCTAAACAAAGTTTTCTAGTATTAATAAACATACCCGTTATATAGGCTATATAGTGCCATCGTTCAAAAAAAGCAGATGGAAGTTAATTTGCAAAAATAAATGCACAAGGGAGTGGAATTTTCAACTTCTCTTCATCTGGGGAGATAAGAATAATATGGGAATATTCTATTTAGAGACACCTGCTGACCTCCAGTTTGAAATACTGCACATCTGACACAACATCGGGTCTGACACAACATCGGGTCCGACGTCTGATAATTTATAGGTCTAGATATGTGTTCTGCAGTGTTGTTACTGCTAATTCTAAACCAACAGCTGAAGTGCCGTAGAGATGTGGAATAAAGAAACCTAGACGCTGCAGAGAATAAAGACAATAATATATTCTACCCTTCAAGACGGCTATAACTATATTAATTAAAGTACATAAATTATTTTGGGGTGAGCAGCTCGGGGGCCCCTGGGACCTCGGGGGCCCGTGGATTTTGTCCACCTTCGTTACATGGTTGTTACGCCACTGGTTATGTGTGAAAGCCAGGTAGCCTATTATAGGGGAAAGTGCCCTAAGATGGGACAGTTCCTAAGATGGGACACACCCAATATTATTGTTATTCAGCAGAGGACGCCACTGTTTACAGTTGCAAATGATGTATCCCCAATATTAGATCCCGCATACCAATTATTACAACTAGCGATGCTGTTGCCTTGATGTTATTGATTTTTGAAAATTTTCGTGATCGCTGATGCTATGTCACGTTCTTCGATTTTTTTACACAGTAAGGAAAGCGTTATATATTTATTTCATTTTATGGTATATGCCTAGAATAGCCTCTTTATAAGTGTTAATTATTTATTCTGCATAGCTGTAGGCTGAGTGATAATAAAAATAATTGTTTTATAATAAGCTGCAACAGTGTGCCATAAGATGGGACACCACAAGATACCATAAGATGGGACACTTTTTAGGCTACGATGCTTGGGCATATCATCGATTTGCATAAAAATAAATTCAATGTTTACAAATTATGAATGGCGTTGATTTTGTTGATTGCTTGTAGGTAATGGCCTATTGCAAAAAGTTTTGTGGAGGCTTATGGATTGAGCAACAGATTTTATTATACCCAGGGGCCCAGGACCTGGCATTGACATTAAAAAAGTCTTAAGATTCAACAATTTTCTCTGTTGTTGATAAATTTGAATAACAGAACCACCCATGAGCCATTCTATTGTAATTATATTGACTGCATACTGAAATTTTCACAATCTGATACCATGGAAATTGCTGTCCCATCTTAGGAGCATAGGTGCCTAAGATGGGACACTTTGGTACTTTTTATAAATGACAATAATGATACATTTTTTTGATATGTGTCAAATTTTACAACCGCCATTTGAAAGTTAAATGCACGTGCAGTACATCAATGCAGTTTAGTTTAACATGGTGCTTTTTGCAATGTAAAAAAATGGAAAAAGCTGCTAAGTGTCCCATCTTAGGGTACTTTCCCCCCTACATGTAGGTCTCTACACGTTTTACATTGGACGTTACCGGTCATTAGGTCATGAGACGTTAAATTGTCCTATTTAGTTGACCCATCTTATTCTGGCGGCATAATATTGTAGATAAATTCAAGTAAGGTTTTGAGCAGCTATGGCTTGCTATGGGTGTAGGCCTATCTTACATGTAAGTTGAGAAGAATTTTAAGTCAGCGACTGAATCAAACGAGCAATTGGTAACCCGAATGAAAATCAAAACCGTGGGTGAGACAGATGACAAAATAAAATGTCGGATTGAAAGATCCATAGGAGAAAGCTTCGGCAAAGGGTATGCCTCAGTGCAGCCATTCAGCTTATCCGTCATGAAAATAATAATGCACACCAATAATATAATTTACAACTAAGCATCTATTATAACGTAGTAAGTACAAGCATTTCCCATGCAAATAAATGTCAGAGCAGACAAGTCTGATTTAAAGCAGAAATCACAATGGGTCTAGATGAGGATACATAAAGAATAATTGAAGATCTATTTCACAAAGTCATAAATTAATGCGACATAGGCCTGTCGAATTTAGGGCTGTAAGTTATTGGCCTATTTAAGTCATAGACCTATAGATACGTTTATGCTTGGTCCGATGTATACATGTATAGGCGTAACATCTAAAGTGCGATATCTATAATCTGTCACTTGCACGCAAGATAGTGTGCTGTCATGTTGTTTACACTGATGTGGGCTATTATGAGTTTATTGATGGCAGACTTTATGATGACAGAGTTGGCTGTTGAACCGTGGTGTCACTGGTGTGGTTCTCACGTTTTGCTTTGACAGATGCATGCAACGAAGGCGTCATCAAACCGTTTGATCTTGTCTTTCCATGCAGGTATAGGCCTATATCTATAGTCTATACACCACTCTAGGTCAAGATCTATCTAGGACTTTCAGTACAACTTTTCGTATGAACCGAACGTACGGATGACATGAGCCTGCATGTACATGTAGTAGCGGTCGAATATGAACTCAAGCCCTGCTTTCCGGAAGAAAACTCAGCTCAAATAACAAAAGGCTTTTCATCGGCGATGTTTGATATTGAGATCGATTAAGAATGATTTCAAAGACGAGGAACAACAATAATTATGCTGTCTTCCGGGCTTCATTGTTATCAGCACGTGGCACTTTAAAAACCATCGACCATGACCAGCTCGAGAGGACAGTGGCCTAACGATTCTAGGCTGTTCGAACTTCGAGCACAAACGCGTTTGATCTCAACCATTCGTGTAGAACTGTAGGCCCTAATTGAATTATATTTACTCAGTTTTTATGCTTCCGCACGTTATCGTACATAAAAAGTCCAAGACCTATAGGTTTAATTATGGCACATTACGTGGCACAGCATACAGGCATACAGACCCACAACTGCTTCGTAATAATTTAATTATATGCTAATGTATTTCATTAAATGATTAGTTTAACGTTTGCTTAACGATATTAATTTTCAGAATGCGTAGGCTATAGGCCTACTATTAGTTAGAAACAGAGTGCAACATGATGGACGATACAAATACAAAACCAATAGTGGCAAAAGTACAAGTGACCTACTTGTGCTTTTGCCTCTACTGGTTTTGTATTTGCCAGAGAGAGGTAGCCTACAAATGAAACTTACGGACACAGTCAAACATAAACAGTTAGAAATAGCCACACAGATATTGTCAGTGACAAAACGCAGAGGCACAGAAACAAATTTTCAGCAGATGCATGTTTAGATTGAGGCCTGCAGTCAGACATGAGAAGCGTGACAACAATAATATTCTAAGTTGCCGACCACAAGAAAAAAGCATTTGACAGCTGCATAAACTTCATCGCCTGCAAAGTTTTATCATTCGAGTGACAAACGCTCACGCATCCTACATGCATTGAATTCCTATCTGAGCTATCTCTTCCTCCATAGCGTTTGGCAAACAGAAAAATGTCCTTAGAATACGCTATTTAAGCCCGTACGTAACTCCACAGGTTGAATTGTCCATCTGAATGAGGGCCGATCAGGGATCAAGGGTCCTACCTTCAATGCAAAAGCAGACATTGCAGGTCCAACTATTTGGTGCCTGTGTGCAGTCCACATGTCATGTACGTGTTTGGGGGGTGTGCTTTAAGTAGTCTGCCGGTGTGTCCACTGTCCATGTCAACCTGCCTAGATGTTCACAGTAAGGATTCAACATAGCTGTAAAACAAAGACAGTGCATGATCCGGTGGTAAGTCATATACAGTTGCAGCTTCCATTTTCACCCATACTGTAACGCCCGCCCCCGCGTACACTCCCGGAGTCGCCACTTCCGGTCCAACGTGTGAGAGGGCCGCGTGCGGTTGCAGGTCGTAGTTCAGAGATATAGAGGGAGGAAGGGAGGCGGTAGCTTCGGGGTTCGAATCCCGTCGGGTTCGGGATGGCCAGGTATCTCGACCTCGTAGCTCTCCGTATGAAACTGGGGCCTTACTGGCCAGTCTTTCACTCCGGCGTAGGATTCCGGGGTTAACCGGAAGTGAAAGGTCCTTAGGCCTAGCCCCCGAAGCTCTTCCCAGGCCGATGGCTGAGTGGTAAGGTCTATCCGCGGTGGTACCAAAGGGAAATATTGCTCCTGGGTTCGAACCTGCAACCGGCTTCGGAGATGCCCTGAGCGTCGTTTCTAAACGTTCTATACGCGCGACGACTTCCGTCAGCGCTTCCCTAACGTTATCTTGTACTGAGGCAATGGCCTCTTGTGTATTTATAGCGTTGGCTTGAAAATCAGTCCTGACAGAAGAAAGAGCCTCTTCTACATTACTTTGTACCACGGAAATTGCCTCTTCAACATTGCTTTGTACCACGGCAATGGCCTCCTGGGTATTTCTATCATTATTTTGTATTGCATCTTGTGTGGACCTAGCGTTCATTTGCATAGTTGCCTGAACATCAGTTTTTACTGAGGAAATCGCTTCTTGAACATTAGCCTGCATAGACTTGGCGTTTGACTGCATTGCCTCAAGCAATACCCCCATCTCAAATGCAGAAGGTGGTCTGGAAGGTTGCGAGGGAGTTGACGTTCTGCTCTGCTCCATGGCGCTATATAAGTTTCTATAATTTAACTTCCTAATGTTATCAAGAATCAAAATCAATATGTTCAATTATTATCTTATTGTTCCACAAAGGCAAGCAATAATTATTAAGTCTTCTAATGCAAATCAGACATTTAACACAATGTAGATAAAATTATAATTATGCAAGTCAATGCAATGACATATAATTATGCAGGTCAATGCAAAATGCCTCAGATCGGAGTATGTCTACAATATCCCCAATTTAGTTCTCAAGTGCCATCATAAAAATTTAAAGTAGCCCAATGTTTCTACACCTCCAATCGCGTTATTTCCCTTTAACTAATGTACCTTTTATCTGGAGGCAAGAGACAGAGTAGGCGACGTGCGAGGTACGACGATAAGGGGGGGGGGTCGAGTCCAGGAAGAACGTCGATGATATAGCGCCCGAAGGAAATCGGCGAAGGCCGACGTTGGTTTGACTCCAAGACCGAAATGGCGCGATGAGAAGGCGTGATCCACCATAGGCCGATATTCCAACGAAGGTGCGAAGACAGAGCACACAGCGCCGACGATTCGATTCCTACTCCAAACAGCGATACAAACGGCTCCGGCCGAAGAAGAGAATCGACACAGAAACCAGTAGCAAGAGAACTCAGCGACGCTTCGAATTAATAGAAACGACTCCAGTCGCGGAAGATGGCCAACAGAAATCCACAGCACAACGACGTCGAAACTAATACACGCGGCAATAAATCCTGCCTTCACTTCAATAAAATCAGGCTTCGAATCCACCACTTCGCTATCGAGAGTCACACATCCAACCTGTACGAAGGTTCCAACACGACTGATCGCCCGTTGCGCGATCTTCTTCCATATCGGCCTCGACTGACGTAGGACGCGATCTATTGCGCATGCGCTGCACACGCGGTGATCACGCAGGGGCAACGTGACCCGGCGTGATGGAAAATACCCACACAGGAGCCCATGCCGCATGCACAGACTACACGCAGCCGGCCAGCCGGGTGGATTGCTCCGTGCGTCTGCCTAACCGTTTATCTGTACTGCTCTGGCACTGCGTCTGTCATATCGGCCGACTCCTCTTCCTCCTTTTCGGCCGACCCTCCATTTCAGCAAGTGTATGAGAGAACCGATCAATACTGTGGTAACTATGGCGACCGCTTACGTCACCGCTGTCGGCAACTCGTATCACACACGAGCTCAACATTAAAATCTAGGTCACCAATATTATGTAGGTCACCGAATGCAGCTCAAAAATAATAATACTATAATATATATAATTATCAAACCACGAAATTACCAAGGGATCCAAAAATATATATATATATGGCAACCAAAAAATCAACCCCGTAGCGTCAAATTATATACAACGCTACACTCTCACCGCCCCAGGATTTTATTTCAGACGATGTTTAAGTGGTAAAACAACCTCTGAAATTGTAAAGTAGGACCATACTCCGATTTTAGCCTTAAAAGTTTGAAATTAAATGCACAAATCAAAAACATGCAATAAACAGTCATAACCGCAGCATCGAACAGCGTTAAGCGAAAAGCAATCTGCACTGATTCACAGTTCAGAGTAAATGGTCTTTTCAATATCAATAAGAGTCACTGCGTTTACGTAGCGCCGTTGCTACGAGTTCCGTAGAAAATGTAAACATTTATAAGCTTATATATAGGTCCATTTTTATCGCAAGCGTCCATCAGTTCAGCATTATGCAGAATATTCCATGGTGAATCCGACCTAAATCACAAACAGCAGTATAATCTTGACCCACTCAGGTCATCATAATTAGCCTATCACTTAGGCCTATAACGGTATTTAATACCCACAAGGTCTCTAGCTTATCATGTGGTAAATTCTGTGGTTACAGAAGTAATCTTACCAAACATTTCGCCAAACCTCTACCTTAACGCCAAGTACTAATCATATATTTAATCACGGCCTTTAACACCATAGCCTATAATAGCACACAGCTAACGTAAGTCTCAAAATTATTACAACCGCCTGTCTGCTTATATCATTAAAATTCGCCATGGAAGACCTGCATAACGCCATCTCAATATAGGCCTAGACCCGATATTAATATAACATTCCTCATTAATCCTATTTAGTAACTGAGAATAAAATAAGCGACATATTAGGCCTGAGCTATAGGCCTTACAAGCAATGTGTACAACCAGCGCTGCAAATTATACTAGACGGTAACCCAAGTTTATAATATTATGTCCAGCCTGCCATGAGTCTGCGCTAGTAATCCTAATTTTAATTAATAGGCTCTACTGCACAACACTTAAGGTACTATAACGATTACACTCCGTCCTACTGTAAAACTAAGTTCACAGCATAAACCTTGCAAAACCTAGGCTAATTATTTACGCACAGCCTATCTCTGTTTTAATTATTTGTAACATGAGCCACAGTGTAACCAAATGAGAACAGATTACAGCGGACAGTTACAAAAGTCTTATCTAATCAATTAAGAAACATCATGATTATAAAACTAAAATTATAGGCCTACAGTCTATGCATGCATCTATATTATTATGCAGTCCATCCTACGTCACAGCTGTCTTCCTATCCTCCGTCTATCATTATAATTGTATGCGCTAACTTAGCATGAATATTATTGTATCTATACTCATCCTCTCTTCTTCTGTCTATCTATCATTAAACAAGGCCACACAGGCAAATCGACGACCATTCACACGCCGGTAGCGTTTGATGATGTGTCAGTCTACGCCTTCGCTCTCCCCCCGCCATCTACACTGAACTGCAGAACGTGGGAAAACTCATTAGGCCACCCATCACGAGATCAAAATAGGATGTCTTCCCATAGCATCGGGAAACCAGCCCAGTTACATTTATATGCAAGTGCGGAGATTGCGTCAGCCATAAGCGTGCGCTAAATAAACTCGTACTCATTGACACGTACGTTGGTCCAAATATAGATACGTACACAGCGTACACAATATATATACACACTAGTCCATATAAGCAAACTGAAAAGTTAGGTCACTCCTGCACCGTATTAAAACTCTTACAGAACGATTAATAATAATATTAATATTAAAAGGCAGAAATCTACCTTACGAATACAAATTCGTCCTGCAGAATTAATGTATAATTATAGGCCAATATAAATCGTCCCGCTAATGCTTATGTCACGAAATTATATTCTAAGCCGTTAATATAATCAGACCTTCAATTTCAATCATTAGGCTGACCAACAAAATTAATGTAAACCTTATACGGCTGAATAATTATAATATAAAATGCAGCGATTTATCAACACTGAACAGCCTACCTATAATTAATTATTATAGCCTAATCGCTTATGCCTTAGGTGTCTAGGCCTACTCGCTGTAGATCCAATGCAAACTTACTTAGGCCTACCATTCGCAAAGGCAGCAGTTAATCAATCGTACAATTAAATATTATATGTAATCACCTATATCTTAGGCCTATCATTTAATTATATTTATCGCCTTTCGCTCTAATATTATTATAAGCAATAGGTCTACTAGTGACAACCTGAGTCGATACAACTTTCCTGTAGCACCCTGGCCGGTATATTAATTTAATTATATCAGCTAAACAAAATAATATAATAGTATCCACTTCAGTCTATCTATGCTAATTCTTATTATTATTTCTGAATCGTGAATGTATATATAGGCCTATGCACCTGAATGCCATGTAAAATATTATTATTAAAACCTTCGGCTAAAAATTATATAAGCCCATCAGCAGTTAATCAATATTATAATATTATTATCACTTTTAGGCCTACCTTAAGCCTATAATTTAATTATATGGCGCCTCGCAATTTGTGCATTAATGCAGTTACAACAGCGGCGCAAGGCAAAACATATAGGCCTATATATATCATAATCTTATCCATGCAACCTATATATAATTATATCGCTGCTACCGTATGACGCAATGGGCCTCTAGAATTTTTATATAGCGCCAATTTAAATCATTATTACTGCATCTATCCGCTATGCTCACAACTAATTAAAAATCTTATGTAGGCCTACTGCTGCATTAAATTTAACTGAGTGAATCTGTTATTATTATTCTTAAACAAATGAACTAATTAATTAATCATGCTATACATATATATATATGGCAAAAGCATAGGCCTAATGCAGATCTTGCCTCACAACAGAGCCTATCAGAAAAGAAGGCCTATCATATTAATATCCTTACAGCACTAAGATCACACAATTATTATCATCATGACTACTTAAAATGAACAACTTTAGTCATTCCAATATATCTCCTCAGGTCAAAAATCATTCATATAGCGCCAACTATTTATATACAGCGCCACACAATATATCTCATCCGAGGCACTATTAAAACTGTCCATTGTCCAATGCAATACAATACAAATATTATTCTGTGCAATGCCACACACATTTCAATCCACCTACAATGCAACATTACAGTCATTACACAGTAACTCACACATGTAGAAACCATCACATGTAAATAAATCATTTTCATCACAATCGAACTAAAAATTGTTACAGATGCTCCTGCATTCAGAATCTCCGCCATGACACGGTCACCACAAAGGTCAGTCAGTTGACCGTCAGTTCTACCCATCGGGTAGCGGACAAGACTTCAACCGAGGAGCTTTGTCGCTCATACTGACCCAGCGGCGCCCCTCCAGTGGTGCGTACTGTTCCCACCGATCCAACCGGTCCTGGAGATGATTTGGGGTGGGCGCACGTACGGCGAACACACGACCAGTGCTAGGGTTGTCCTGATTATCGCCCACCGGTCGATCGGGATTGTCGCTAGGTGGATTCTGTTGCTGCTGCCGAAGTGGACATCTGCTTAGCAAGTGCGAGCTAGAGTCGCAGTAGAAACAGCGCCGACCCTCTCTTGGCGAATTCCGACCAACGTTAGGATTGTCGGGATTATCGCCCCCAGCCTGACCAAGATTGTCGCCAGGTGGATTCTGCTGCCGTTGTCGGAATGGACAGTCCCGCGCGACATGATTTGTAATCCGGTGACATTCGTAACATCTTCGCTCAGATCGTCCAACTTCCGGTCCCGCCGCCTGTCGGTACCAGCAGACGGAACTCAAATGGTCTATTCTATTACAGATCGAACAGCGTTGGTTTTTCTGCCAGTTATTTCCGTTACCGTTCGACCAACCATTTCCGTTTGAACCGTTCTGATCTCTCCACGACCCGCGATTATTGTCTCTGTATTGAGGCGCCGACACCGGTTGTTGCTTTTCCACCTGCTCCAGTCGTCGTAATATATCCTTCATTAATATAGTATCCTTTGTTGTAGTATCCTCTTCTTTAACTGCATAGACACGTCCAGGTCGTCGTTCTTGTTGCTCATGGCCACCGACTTCCGCTTTCTGATAGCCGTCCAATCGCATAGCTACCTTGTACGCTTCGTCGAGAGATTTCGGTTCCCGCTCGCGGATCTTCAGAGCGAGATTTCGGTCTCTCAAGGCATCCACGAATGCCCGAATAGCAATGGCTTCACTATGGGCGGTCGACACACCAGGATATGCTCGCGACGACAGAATCCTGATATCATCAACCAAAACTCCCAGATCTTCGTCAGCTTTCTGCTTCCGGGTGCTGAGCTGCGTTTGAAACAGGGCCTGCTGCTCAGCGGTACCGTACCGTTCCCGAAGTCGCCGAACCAAAGCCGTCCAAGTATCCACGTTCGACTCGCTCAGCAAATGGGTCGCCGGTTCAACTAAGGAAACGACCAGTTGATTAAATTTCTCTTCGTCCGACCAGTCATTGTTCCTAGCGCATACAGTGAATTTGCGCAGAAAGACTTCCACATCCGTCCTTCCGCTGTACGATCCAAGTTTCGTGTATTGCCTTTGTTTAGGAGGCGCAGCCGACGACGGTTTGACCTCGGCCGCTTTCACGGTCGTAGACGCGGTCGTTTCCGATCCCTTGTTTGTTCCAAAAGTGCTACTCGTCGGAAGTTCCCAGTCACCAGGTGTTGTCTGTGTTGCAACCGATGTCATGGGGACGGATTTGGTAGGACCGACGGAAGCGTTGACAGGTGCCAGCACTTTCATTTCACCAACCGTAGACATCGTCACTGTGTTGTCGCCAGTTGCTTCGATTTTATTCAGGAACGTCGGTTTCAGCAGCGTTTGACGAGGCAATTCTGTGTCACGACTAAATCCGAAATTCTGAGCGCCGAGGCATGAGCTCATCCTCGCCGACTCCACAACGGTTGGCCACCGAGGAAAGGCGACGTCGCTGGGTCGAAGCGGGTCGAGACAGCGAAGCGGGTCAGGCCCAACCCGGTTGTCGATGTTGTTGTAGAGCGCGTTCGGAGTGTAGTTCGGAGCAGCCATCCATGACACGTATGGATGCTCAGGGGGTGCGCTCGGTCGCATCCAGTCGACCGCTGTAGTTGCCACTGGACCAGGTCGAAGATCGGGTCGAGCGTAGTCTCGACCAACCACGGTTGACGTAATCCGACCATCGTAGTTGGGCATTGAGTGATAGGTCGGCATTCCCGACGTTGATTGGAAAGCGTCGATCCGATTTGCCAACACTTCCGTTCTTGGCTGGACCGCATGCACGAACGATTCATGCATTCTCCATTGCGGGTCCGGTCGAAGATAATCCACGTGAGAGGGCGAAGAAGAGGCAAAAGGGACCGGGTTGACCTTATCACCCCCCTCCCGAAACAATTTATTTGCGATCGGTTTATTTATTTCAAAATTGCTAAACTCCGATTGCTGAGCTGTTTGCATTCTTTTATCAATTATTTTCACAGTTTTAGGTCTAGATTCCATTATTTTGCTAACTTCAATATCTATGCTACCATCATCAGACATAATCTCTACATTATCAGCAAATTCCCTTTCCTTCCTTCTTTCAAAAGAAAATGCAGTTTCTCTTATTCCGACATTTTCCGTTTCCTCCTCCTCGTCCAAATCTCTAGAACTAAATCGACCCCACTGACTGGGACCAATTGTAACGCCCACCCCCGCGTACACTCCCGGAGTCGCCACTTCCGGTCCAACGTGTGAGAGGGCCGCGTGCGGTTGCAGGTCGTAGTTCAGAGATATAGAGGGAGGAAGGGAGGCGGTAGCTTCGGGGTTCGAATCCCGTCGGGTTCGGGATGGCCAGGTATCTCGACCTCGTAGCTCTCCGTATGAAACTGGGGCCTTACTGGCCAGTCTTTCACTCCGGCGTAGGATTCCGGGGTTAACCGGAAGTGAAAGGTCCTTAGGCCTAGCCCCCGAAGCTCTTCCCAGGCCGATGGCTGAGTGGTAAGGTCTATCCGCGGTGGTACCAAAGGGAAATATTGCTCCTGGGTTCGAACCTGCAACCGGCTTCGGAGATGCCCTGGGCGTCGTTTCTAAACGTTCTATACTCGCGACGACTTCCGTCAGCGCTTCCCTAACGTTATCTTGTACTGAGGCAATGGCCTCTTGTGTATTTATAGCGTTGGCTTGAAAATCAGTCCTGACAGAAGAAAGAGCCTCTTCTACATTACTTTGTACCACGGAAATTGCCTCTTCAACATTGCTTTGTACCACGGCAATGGCCTCCTGGGTATTTCTATCATTATTTTGTATTGCATATTGTGTGGACCTAGCGTTCATTTGCATAGTTGCCTGAACATCAGTTTTTACTGAGGAAATCGCTTCTTGAACATTAGCCTGCATAGACTTGGCGTTTGACTGCATTGCCTCAAGCAATACCCCCATCTCAAATGCAGAAGGTGGTCTGGAAGGTTGCGAGGGAGTTGACGTTCTGCTCTGCTCCATGGCGCTATATAAGTTTCTATAATTTAACTTCCTAATGTTATCAAGAATCAAAATCAATATGTTCAATTATTATCTTATTGTTCCACAAAGGCAAGCAATAATTATTAAGTCTTCTAATGCAAATCAGACATTTAACACAATGTAGATAAAATTATAATTATGCAAGTCAATGCAATGACATATAATTATGCAGGTCAATGCAAAATGCCTCAGATCGGAGTATGTCTACAATATCCCCAATTTAGTTCTCAAGTGCCATCATAAAAATTTAAAGTAGCCCAATGTTTCTACACCTCCAATCGCGTTATTTCCCTTTAACTAATGTACCTTTTATCTGGAGGCAAGAGACAGAGTAGGCGACGTGCGAGGTACGACGATAAGGGGGGGGGTCGAGTCCAGGAAGAACGTCGATGATATAGCGCCCGAAGGAAATCGGCGAAGGCCGACGTTGGTTTGACTCCAAGACCGAAATGGCGCGATGAGAAGGCGTGATCCACCATAGGCCGATATTCCAACGAAGGTGCGAAGACAGAGCACACAGCGCCGACGATTCGATTCCTACTCCAAACAGCGATACAAACGGCTCCGGCCGAAGAAGAGAATCGACACAGAAACCAGTAGCAAGAGAACTCAGCGACGCTTCGAATTAATAGAAACGACTCCAGTCGCGGAAGATGGCCAACAGAAATCCACAGCACAACGACGTCGAAACTAATACACGCGGCAATAAATCCTGCCTTCACTTCAATAAAATCAGGCTTCGAATCCACCACTTCGCTATCGAGAGTCACACATCCAACCTGTACGAAGGTTCCAACACGACTGATCGCCCGTTGCGCGATCTTCTTCCATATCGGCCTCGACTGACGT
The DNA here is from genome assembly GCA_945859605.1 of Lumbricus rubellus. Classification (NCBI taxonomy): domain Eukaryota; kingdom Metazoa; phylum Annelida; class Clitellata; order Crassiclitellata; family Lumbricidae; genus Lumbricus; species Lumbricus rubellus. The sequence continues at coordinate 41,831,409 of OX243814.1, forward strand.
AGGACGCGATCTATTGCGCATGCGCTGCACACGCGGTGATCACGCAGGGGCAACGTGACCCGGCGTGATGGAAAATACCCACACAGGAGCCCATGCCGCATGCACAGACTACACGCAGCCGGCCAGCCGGGTGGATTGCTCCGTGCGTCTGCCTAACCGTTTATCTGTACTGCTCTGGCACTGCGTCTGTCATATCGGCCGACTCCTCTTCCTCCTTTTCGGCCGACCCTCCATTTCAGCAAGTGTATGAGAGAACCGATCAATACTGTGGTAACTATGGCGACCGCTTACGTCACCGCTGTCGGCAACTCGTATCACACACGAGCTCAACATTAAAATCTAGGTCACCAATATTATGTAGGTCACCGAATGCAGCTCAAAAATAATAATATTATAATATATATATAATTATCAAACCACGAAATTACCAAGGGATCCAAAAATATATATATATATGGCAACCAAAAAATCAACCCCGTAGCGTCAAATTATATACAACGCTACAATACAACTGCAGTGTCAATAACAGTCTACGTGTACGTTGCATGGGATCCCTATATGGACACACGGTAGAAATCCATCGCCTTACGGTATCTCTCCATAGCTTGTTATGATCCATATGGCTGCATACGGTCGGTCCCCGTTTTATACTCTCTCTGTTATATAGCTGAAGTGTACAAAATTATACAGCGCCTCTACTCAGAGGCGCTCTCTGCGCTGACTAATGACATAATGTTGTAAGTGCCATAACAACAATGGTATTCACCCATCTCCTCTCTCCATTGTGCAATCTAGAGCTCCATCCGTGATGTCACACCCATGATGTCACATCCGTGATGTCACATCCGTGATGTCACATCCGTGATATCACATCCGTGATGTCACATCCGTGATGTCACATCCGTGATGTCACATCCGTGATGTCACATCCGTGATGTCATGTCCATGTGCAATCTGGCGTGTCGACCCTTCCGAAGACGCCCAACTAAAGAATGAGGCCAACCAGAATCTGCGTTCATGCATGTCCGTTAGGGTGTGTCTAAAAATTAAAATGTCGACGCCAATATCGACCAATATGTTTTTGTGTTCCACCTTTTGAAATATAGTTATCTGCCAAATTAGAAGAAAATCCAAATAGATTTAGGACTTGCGCAAAGCACCGGAAGAATAGCAACTTCGGCGACATTGTGACACATTGCAATTTTCACATGTCCAAGCAAATTTAAATACGTAAACATCTGATATAAGGCAAAATCCAAAGAAGTACTATAAGTTAGCATTGTATTGCATTGTATCTGACCATTGGTAAATCGCTTCTTGCAGCAAGAGAGTTTCAGACGCGCTCCCAGTGCGTGCAACTCCGAGAGAAAAGGCAGATTTTTAGATAAGAGAAAGATGACGAAAGACTGCTAGAGAGGATGGCAAAGCGAACGGATGAGGTAAGACCATTCCATAGGAAGAGACCAATGCTGGCAATTGATTTGGATTGAGCCATAGCGGTCCTGAAGCGAGTAACAAAGAGGTCAAGCCGATCAAAGGACCTAAGAGGACGCAGCGAAGTGGCCAAAATGGGGCGAAGTATAAGATCACAAAGATACTTCGGAGCAACACCCAATTGAGACCTGAGGACCAAAATGAGAACTTTAAATTGTATACGAGCTGAGAGTGGAAGCCAGTGAAGTTGTTCAGCCAGGAATGTATAAATATGTGAGAATCGAGGAAGACGGGCAATGAGCCTATAACAGCAGCATTGAGTACGGACTGTAGGGAAGCTAGCCGAACCATAGGGAGGCCAACGAGGACAGAATTACAATAGTCAATTCGAGAACAGACGAAGGCGTCAACAATAGAGGCAAAGGTTGAAGACGAAACAGATTTGCGAATAGCCCTCAGACGCCTTATCTGGAAGTAGGCAGAGCAAGTAAGCTTGGCTATGTGTTCGCAAAGGTTAGAGAACTATCTAGAGTGACGCCTAGGTCTCGAACACTAGACGAAAATTTGAAGCGAGCAAAAGTTTGAGAGAGTACTGAGTGGTCAAGTGTTTGGAGCTGCTTGGAAGTGCCAAACCAAACCTGCTGAGTTTTTGTCATAGGTTATTTCTCTTAGTACATATGAAAAAACCTGGCTTTACTTGACCATTGCATGTTTCTCTCCCTTATTTCTGACCAGTACTTCATTGAAGGACTGCATAAGAGTCACTCTGCCAGATCATCCTTAGGTCCGGTCAGATATGATGACTTAATTTTTGCTCACTGTGTGATTGTTCTGACTACCATTGTTGCGAGTCTCAATCACGAAGAGAGTAGCCCAATCCGAGGATCTTGAATATTTTGGTGGTGGCGTAGGTGCAGTAGGAAGCCTCTCATGAGATCAGATCACAGATCAGGAAATTCGTTGCGCATGCTGTAGTCTATGACTCGTGAAATAGCTGTGGTCAACCTGGGTCTCTGACAAATATCAAAAGTGTCTGGAAAATACTGTCAGGGCAACATGTAAGTCTTCTCTGGCGTGGTAAGTATGGATTCCACTTTGGGATTCATTGTCTCAAGTACATGGTGAAATTAGTACTTCACGTGAGACTAAGTTGCTGTCACAGAGAGTAACACTTCAAGTAAATGATTCCATACCTTTTCAGTGTGGGATGGTCGAGATTATCCTCTCTGTGCTCTGACGTTGCTGAATGAAAAATTGATAACTGAAAAGCCACAGCTCGATCATGTAAATCGCATATGACATCCAACAACCAACACCCTCGGTGAAATGCACCTGGTTACCTGAACTTTTTTCCCTTTGGTGGAATTCATCTTTGGAAAATGACTATTGGCTTTAATAGCTCTTGACTAAAGGCTTCCAATACTGGAGTCCTTGCAGAATCAAGCTGTGAACCGCTTTTCCAGAACAATTTCAGAAGCATGGTATCGATGGCAAGGTTCAAGGGGTCCTTCCTCAATTCGCTTCCAGCTTCATGCATATGCCGTCCTTGCAACTCATCCTACTCGCCACTGTGTCAAAACACATGGCCAGGGCTTTGTCTTCCAATCCCCAGCTTCCGATCTCAGCCAACAAGAATCTGACATGACAGTAGCTGTCACTGATTGTATGGTCTTATCATTCAAGTGAAGGGTAAGGGGAACCTGTGGCTCAGAAGAATCTCTGTTGTCACGGCTGCAAGATCATCTCTCCCAAATTGAAACGTACAATTGCTACTGTCTCTTGTAAGTTGTCATCCAGACTCTGATTCCTTGGTTATGCGTAAATTGAGCAGTATACCTTGCATGAGAACCTCTCCTTTGTGAAGACAGCTTCGCATAGCCGAAGTGATAATCAGTACTGCCTACCAACTAAATATCAGCTTTTTGTAATCAATTTTACATTGCGCCTGCCATATGATACCTACATGAAAAGCACCACTTCCCGCCTTTTGCAACACATGACCAGTGACAAATAGAACATCATATCAGTAACGGCATGATCATGGATGTTTATTTGTTGGGAAGTAGTCACTGAGAAGGGTTTATAGCATGCAGCTCACATGTATTGAAATGGTAGATTTTAAGGCTTGCAATGCAACCGAGTTCCTAACTTCAGTCCTCTTGCGCAAGTCCTAAATGTTCAGCTATCGAGATATAATTTCAGATATTCAGTTTACATATGATTTGGCACGATAATTTCACTTGGTCGTTATTTCATCTTTTATTTGAAAATTTCACATGCACCTTAAAAACACCCTAATGTCCGTCAGCTTCTACCACAACAATTCCGCAAGTCCATGTGTATCTTTTGCACAAATAGAGAAGTCTGTCGCAAAACGCTGTTCTTTTGTCAAGTAGTCACAGTCCAGTGCTCACTGCATCGCAGCCTAGCGTAACCGGCCCTTTGAGGCTTTGACGGCGCGCAGTGGAACCGCTTATTGTGAAGCACAATCATAGCGCAGAGCAAAGAAGGGCTACTCGAGCACAAACAATATTATAAGCATGGCTACATGCGTAAAGTTGGCCCAAAGCATTTGAATCTATCGATGGGACTGCATGGTTGATAAACACATGTTTATTGATGTGGAAGGCTCATATTTCGCGAGTTTACTGAAAAGCTTCAAAGTTAAAATTAAGTTTTGGAGACCAAGGACTTCAACAAGTTTCTCCAACGCAAAGAGTCGGCGAAGTTCAACAAAGAAATGTGAGCAAACTTTTATTTTTTCGTTTCAAGGCCTTTCATCTTTGTTTGCTCTATAGACTATAGTCCTAATTGTGACCCAGAGCATGACCGGATTAAGACATGTTCAACATGTTCGGCCGAACAGGGGCCCCACACTTTAAGGGGGCCCCCAGCCCCACCCCACACATAAAATAGGAATATTTTTCATACATTTTAATAATAATGGAGTAACAAAAATGAGTTTACAGATCTCTATTATACGATTCCTCCGTGGTCGCATGACACATTTTAGCGAATGCGGTGGGTGCAATGATTACATCCATCGATCCATCCACTCATCCATTTATTCTTTCATCCATCAATTCATCCACTCCATCCTCCATCCATCGATTCATCTATTCATTCATCCATTCATTCATTCATCCACTCATCCATCCTCCATCCATCGGTTCATCTATTCATTCATCCATTCATTCATTCATCCACTCATCCATCCTCCATCCATCGGTTCATCTATTCATTCATCCATTCATTCATTCATTCATCCACTCATCCATCCTCCATCCATCGGTTCATCTATTCATTCATCCATCCATCCATTCATCGATCCATCCATCCATCCATAATCCATACATCATCCATTCATTCTTTCATCCATTCAGTAGTTCATCCATCCATAACCCATTCATTCATCCACCCATTCATCCATCCACCCATCCATCATCCATTCATCCATCCACCCACCCACCCATCCATCTAAACGTCCATCCGTTCATTGCCTTCATAGCCTCTTTCTTCATTTTTTACTTCGTGATTCACCTGACATTGTATCTTCGCTGCTTAATTTTGTTATTATCGTTTATTCCATCAAGCATGGGACGCAGTCACGCAAATCTGCTCATTCTATTATTCTTACTGCGTGCTACTTAGCTAATAAACTCGGGACGCTTTCTCTTGTAGCCGTCAAAGCCCTTGTCTGTTGTTTACTCTCAATCGGGTCACGCCTTGTCTTACAAATGCAAACGCCCTCAGAGCCCAGCTTGCTACTTTCTCGATGATCTCGTGATTGCTTTAAGAAACTAATGATCTTATATAGGAGCTATTCAAACTAATGAACCTAGTACTGATGTCAACAACTGATGAATCAGTTTTCTAATCCTTTTCTGTCAGGCAATGAAGCTATTTATGGACCGTCGCTGTTATTTTTTTAAAGCAGTCACATGCCTCAAATCCAATTTTTATTGACGAAAAACGTCAGATCACAGAAAGTCGTAGGCCTATAGCAAGTTGATACTTTGCTGCACATGTCCTCAAAGTTCATCTTCATTTAGCCATGTTTTGAACTAACGGCATTAACTTTTAAGGAATATTTTTACTCCCAAAATCAATTGCATTTGCATTTTACGAAATTGCAACCATCTCCACAGGATAGAGGATTCTTTGGCGATACATGCACCCGCCGAGAATAGTTAGCAGAGGAGAAATGCCCTGGGGGTCAGAGACTCCTTAAAGAGCCCATCATGGAACCGAATTAATTAAGCCTATGCAGAAAAGTTGCATTTTGATTAGGATAAATTTGAAAATTAAATGTTTCTGAATAAAATTATTTTATAGCCTATAGGCTTTTGGTCCTCTAGGCCTATAGTGACAAAATCCCTCTTGCAGTACCTATATTGATATTATGAGGATCTGTGATCTGTCTCCTCCACTGTTTTAATGTGCAGTTCTATAAAATTAATGGATTTGTGCAGTTGTTGAAACACTCGTGTGCAGCTATAGCCAACAATAATATAATAAGAGCCGCTTTTCATAATCTCCAATGCACTACGGTACCTAAGCTACAATATGATACTACGCCAAAGCACTTTTATTAACTTGCCTCGATTTGTCTTTTAAAATTTTATTATAAAGTCTACAGGTAGTTGCGGGACCCTTGACTGTTACAGTAAGCCCACAGCGTTCGGTCCAGGGGTGCGGAATTTCTGACGGCGAACAATGCGACACAATCCTGGATTGTGTCCTCACTCGTTAGTTGTACTATTATATAGGGCCTATATAGCGTAACTATGGGTCTTTGTCAATGCACTAAAATGTGTGTGGTCTTACAACCACCTTTCCTTGCTGTTAGCCTAGTTATTGTTACCATCTTAACAACAACAATTCATGTCTAAATGTGTACAGTTACACAAATCTTTCCATACGAATAGTTGTTTCTTTGACGTCTCTTCATGCTTCGACGCATATTCAGGCAGCATTTTAGGACTATACTCTGTGTGAAAAATGCACGGGTCTATCTGAGCGTCAACAAAATCCACCTCGAGGCCACAGCGGTTGCGGAAGAGCGCTGCAGGCAGCTTCAAACCTTCACAACATGCTGTAGAATATATTATAAGTTTCGACTTTCGACAATTATAATTGTGGCTGAAATTCGCTGGTATTCACCAGCCCAGAGGTGTTTGCATAGTAATTATTGGATGTGACCAAAGTCTTTGTTCGTCTTCCGCGACTTTTGTATTGATGTCTGAAATATTTCCCTCGCCGAACTCTGTGGTCTTGAATTGAATGTCGCTTTTGAAGAAAGTGACAACGAGTAGGCTAAAGAAAGATTGGCATGAACGGGATCTATAGGCATTGAAATATGATAATTATACCGACATCGGATTGAAAGTGAAAAACACATTTTTCATGGCACCCCAACTTCGGAGACCCTAGGCCTATACTATGCCCTACGGTAGACCTGACTGTTGTACGGTGATGAATGATCCATGCAAACAAAGAACTGCCACCATATACAACTATACAGACAGACGATGGCCTTTCTGCTTAGCTGCAGCGAACATGACAGCTATTCAGGAATGCAGAGACGGGGGGGGGGTTAAACAGTGAATATGAATAACCACTTCCTCATTGATAGAAGCGTATCTAAGCCCCTCACAAAATTGGTGTTGAGCAAACCCTCATCCCGTCTCACCTATACATTGTCCTACAACAAAGGGATGGCGTGTCAATTCTTACTGCATAAAACAATAATCAAATAGTCCTTATTACGTCAGATTTGGAGTCCGTTTCATCTACATGTATAGCTGAAAGGTTCGCAGGCTTTATAAATAGTCGTCCATCATGTAAAAATGGCTACGTTAATTTTTTGCTTTTCTATGGCCTAGAGCTTTAATTTCAGTCTTAGTCCATGGCCGTGTTATAATAATTTGTGTAAAAAATGAAGTGTAGGTCTAGGCCCTATTGTAATGGGTATTAGCGTGGCCCTTATATATGGAAAATATTTAAACTTTAGAAAATTTTGACTCTCACCCTCCATACTGTAGCTACACTGTAAAAGAAACGTCCCAACGAAATATTTTTGCATTTGGGTAATATTTAGGCTGTGCTCAAGTCGTTTTCATATTTATATTGTTCGAAAATCTCGTTTGCAACTGTAATTGCTTATTTCTGGTATTTGTTCACTGCCACTCATGTACTATATTACATGTACTATATTATTACTGTTATTATTTATTTTGTATGCTGTCCTCACTGACTCCTCTGTGACGTCATGGCGTCACTTCCTGTAACCACTAACAATTTAGTAATAAACATAAGCAAAAGCTACGTTAATTATGAAAGTGAATTGTAGATTAAATTTCTGCTAGTGTGAATTTATGGCTCAAGTAACTCGTAGCAAAGATGTTATTTATCTTTACGTTTACGCTTCGCAAGTGATCTGAAGTCAAGGTTTGATCCGAAGAAGCCATTAACCCTTCATTTTGATGGCAAGCTGATGAGGGATTTAACAGGTGATGAAAAAGTTGACCGTCTTCCAATCCTTTTGTCAGGGTCTGGAGTTGATCAGCTTCTCTGCATTCCCAAACTGAGTGCAGGAACCGGTGAAGCCATGGCAAGTGCCATGCTTGAAGCTGTTGAATCATGGGGAATAAAGGATCAGATAAAAGCAGTTAGCTTTGACACCACGTCGAGCAATACTGGACGAAAATATGATGCCTGCGTGTTATTGGAAGGCAAGCTGAATTCACACCTGTTATATTTGGCTTGCCGCCATCATGTACATGAAATAATGCTAGAAGAAGTGTTTGCAGGGGCTATGGGTCCATCAAGTGGTCCAGACATCGGAATTTTCAAACGGTTTAAGTCATTTTGGCCTCACATAATTATTAGTGACTACAAGGCAGGAACTGATGACCCACAAGTAGCAGCCGCAGTGCACGACAACAAATCAGAAGCTATGATATCTTAATTTCTCAATTGGAAATTACTCAGCCCCGTGATGACTACAGAGAACTACTTGAGCTAGCCATTCTGTTTCTGGGTACTGAGCCTCCACGTGGTGTTCATATTATCAAACCTGGTGCACTGCATCGAGCCCGCTTCATGGCCAAGCTGATATACGCTTACAAGATGTTCTTGTTTTGACATTCTGACTTCAAGCTGACCAAACGTGAGCAAAAAGGCTTGGCAGAAATCTGCATATTCGGTGTTCAGGTCTACCTGAAATCGTGGTTCTTGTCTCGACTGCCAACCATCGCTCCAGCTAATGATCTGAGGCTTCTGCAAACACTGGTTTCGCTCGATTCACAAGCAGCAAAAGGTGCACTAAAGAAGCTCTGTGGCCACCTGTGGTACTTGAGTGAAGAGCTAATTGCATTATCATTCTTTGACAGAGATGTTTCTGCTCAGGTGAAAAAGTTGATGGTTTCAGCGCTTCAAAAGCCAGCATCCAAAGATCCACTAAAACGAATATCAGTTGACATCACCAAAATCCATGAAATGCAGTTGCATGACTTCGTGACGATGACTTCAAAGAAGTTCTTTCACTTGTTGTCAATCCCTGATTCATTTCTGCAAACTGATCCAGACAAATGGATAACCAGCCCGGACTATTTGAAGTCTGAAGAAATTGTACGCGCTCTGCGGGTAACAAATGACACTGCAGAGAGAGGTGTTGCCATAATACAGGAGTACAGTGGTTTACTGAGTTAAAAGTGAAGAACAAACACAGTTTCTTCTTCTACAAGTTGTTGCTGAACATCGAAAGCTTTTTCCAGACAGTAACAAGATGACTGTACTTCATGGACTTTCTGCATCTACGAGCCTATCATCCGCAGAATGACTGGTATCGTCTTTGCAATTGTCGAGCGCACTAGTATAGTTAGTTATTACCTTAAAACTCTGATTTATTTAATTTGTTGTTTAACTTACAACTAACGGTTATGACAATTTGCAATTTTGTGAGCATGCAGGGTATGTGCGACATTATAAAATGAGCAATCATGTAGTGGCTACTGGCTATAATATTCTAATTTACAGTCTGTTACCTAAAAGTCACGTTTTCGCAAAAAAATATTTCTGTATGCTTGAGCACAGCCTAAATGTCATCGGATCGCAATAAAATTTTGCATATTTCTTTCATTTGACATGGAGAATTGATAGAGATGGTGAGAGGTTTAAAATTCCGAAGTTGAACTTTAAGGGTCACCCTAATGGGTATCTGCTTTAGGCCTACCTCCCAAAGGTACTTCGGTATGTCACTGATTATAATTATGGGGTGTGACGCAGGGTGAGAATTGCCGGGGGTTGGGAGGTTTACCCCCCAGTCTTTCTTAAAGCCCCTTGTTAAAGTCTGTTTTTCACAGCCCGTTTCTGAGTGGACAATGGTTCAACCCCCCAGTTATTTTTTCACAATTCTTACACTGGTGTGGTGTCCATTCAAACGAACAGCGGTGGTCAAGGATCTCACCCGATCATAATCATTTCATTGAAAAATGAATAGAGTAGCCCACATTTGCTATGCACAACGCACATTAAATTTTACTGCCTTTCATGTCTTCCTTCAAGTTGTTATTGAATGGTAAGTTGGCTTCGATTGCTGTCTCAAATTTTGGGCTTACATTTTGTTGTTCATATTTGTTGTTAAACAGTTTTCAGTCGACTTTTCTCTGCACAGATTCTGTCAATCACACACACATCACACACACACACACACACACACACACCTCACACACACACACATCACACACTCATAACACACACACACACATCACACACACACATCACACACATCACACACACACATCACACACATCACGCATCACACACACACACACACATCACACACACACATCACACACACACATCACACACACACACACTTCACACACACATCACACACACACATCACACACACAAATCACACACACACACACACACACACAAATCACACATCACACACACAATGTCATGTAATTTTTTCTTCAGATGTTTTACATTCCACACATTTAGCCAAAAGCAAATTACGACTATCTAACCACATTTCAGTGCACCGTCCATATTCAAAGCAACACTGGCACCACACACAAGTTGCCTTCCTCCCTCACTCCCTCTCTCTATCCATATATATCCATCCATCATCAACCCGTCCGTCCACCGGTCAATCTATCCATCTGCCCATCCATCCATACACCCTAAAACCACCCACTCATCTATCTCTTCGTCCACTAATCCATTCATCCATCCACTCACCTGCCAAAGCTGCCAACCACTCAACCATCCATCCATCCAGTCATCGATTCATCCATCCATCCATCCATTCATCCATCCATCAATCCATCCATCCATCCATCCATCCATCCATCCATCCATCCATCCATCCATCCATCCATCCATCCATCCATCCATCCATCCATCCATCCATCCATCCATCCATCCATCCATCCATCCATCCATCCATCCATCCATCCATCCATGCAGCCATCCATCCACCATCCAATGCATCCATCCATCCATCCATGCAACCATCCATCCATCCATTCATCCACCATCCATCTATCCATCCAATGCATCCATCCATCCATCCAATGCATCCATCCATCCATCCACCATCCATCCAACTAAAGCCATCCACCATCCATCCATCCATCCATCCACCATCCATCTATCCATCCAATGCATCCATCCATCCATCCAATGCATCCATCCATCCATCCATCCATCCATCCATCCAATGCATCCATCCATCCATCCACCATCCATCCAACTAAAGCCATCCACCATCCATCCATCCATCCATCCATCCATCCATCCATCCATCCATCCATCCATCCATCCATCCATCCATCCATCCATCCATCCATCCATCCATCCATCCATCCATCCATCCATCCATCCATCCATGCAACCATCCATCCATCCATCCATCCACCATCCATCTATCCATCCAATGCATCCATCCATCCATCCACCCAATGCATCCATCCATCCATCCACCATCCATCCAACTAAAGCCATCCACCATCCATCCATCCATCCATCCATCCATCCATCCATCCATCCATCCATCCATCCACCATCCATCCACCATCCATCTATCCATCCAATGCATCCATCCATCCATCCATCCAATGCATCCATCCATCCATCCATCCATCCATCCAATGCATCCATCCATCCATCCACCATCCATCCAACTAAAGCCATCCACCATCCATCCATCCATCCATCCATCCATCCACCATCCATCTATCCATCCAATGCATCCATCCATCCAATGCATCCATCCATCCAATGCATCCATCCATCCATCCACCATCCATCCAACTAAAGCCATCCACCATAGCCTGCATGTCGAATGTCCATCACCCGGTACAACCATGCAAGCTAATAAGTAACTTCTCTCATATTCAATCAGCTCCAGAATCCTATTTCTATAACAGTTACTGCCTAAAAACCTCAATCCGTACTGATCTTCGCATATAGTGACACAAGATCCAAATAATTATGGTGAAACAATTATGGAATAGCTCTGGTACTTGTTCAGTTAATTGCTCACAAATAATGACATCCATCCATCCACACATCCATTCATAAACCATCCAACCAACCCAAATCCACACAAATCAATCCATCCATCCACCAAGCAAAACAACTCGTGCATTCAATAGCCACCCACCCTCAACCATCTGTTCATCCATACAATAAAATCCATCCACCCTATACTTATCAATCAACCGACGAAGTCACCCAATCCCAACAATATTCCCATCCATCAATCCATCCATCCATCCACCCATCCAAACATCCATCCAAACATCCATCCATCCATCCAAGCATACATCCATCCATCCATCCAAACAACCATCCAAACATCCATCCACACATCCATCCAGACATCCATCCTTCAACCCGTCCATCAACCCATCTACTCATTTAATTAACACAAGCATCCAAATAACTGATACCACTTCCACCCCTCCAGTTTATTCCTGGGTCAATTTACCCGCTCCTATCTCTAGATCACGTTGCCCTTATCGGCCAACTTCCAACTTCGGTTAACCAGAGTTTAATCTTTTCAACGTAGAAGAAAAAAGACTCCTGCAACAGTTCAGCAGCCTAAGCCTTCTTCATCTCTCACCCAATCACAACAGCTCCGTGGAATCCACGTGACATCCATTCGCAATCATACACGGAGGATGGCATTTCCTTTCGTTGATCCTCATGCTCACCAGATGACAATGCTGACTCACCAGACATTAACAGCGAGAGCAACAACGACCACTGTTATCAACTCCAACAACGACTGGAGTCATTATGATCAGTATGGCAACAACAACAACAACAACAACAACAACAACGACAGTGGCTTCGAAGGCTACAATGCAAGCCAAAGGCAAGTTCTTTCATTGACCTGCAAAATAATTATTATCAAAAGCGCAGTCTTTGGTAGTTGCAATTATTGGAGTTCGACCCTCGATATTTCATAGCCATGATTGCTTTTTAAATACAGCCAATCCTATTTAAACAACCATGCAATCTGCTTGACAATGAACATTGAACAGCCTGTAATTCTAACCACTTATACTTACGGTAGCCTACATACCCAAGTGTTCAGTGTCAACTGATAGGCACGATGATTAACGGGTTAAGGCACAATGGTTAATGGCACAGTGGCTGGAGTTCTGGACTTTGAAATTGAAAGGTAGAGGTTCGAATCCACCACCAGAGGCGCAGAAATTTGGTTTGTGATTTCTGCTTCACAAGCACACGTACATGCATTGTATAATTGTATATCCTACTACAGGCCTTTAGCCAACTCAGCTCTAATGAGTAGCCTATACACTGACCTTACGTTCTTGGAGAGAAGATGATACGCTGGCCTACATAGGCTAATACTTATTCTCCACTTACTTGTGTGTTTGTGCTATATAATTATTATCTCAAGGACTTTGTTCAAAGTCGACCCTCACTATAGGGTCACGCCTCATCCCGCAAATACGAACGCCCTCAATGTCCAACTTGCTACATTCTCAGCGTTCACGATTCCTTAGAGAACAAATTCTTAGCAGGTCAAGTAGTGAACCTCGCACAAGTTCATGTAAACAACTGATGATTCAGTTTGCAAGTTCATTTTTTCTTAGTCGCGACGAGTTATTTATGGGCCATTATTATGCATGTAGCCTACAGCTGCTGTACGACAGTGTAGGCTACGTATTTGTTCAGAACAGTTTTACGCTTTTTGTAGCCTATCCATCGTTATTTTGACGATAACACTTTAAATCGCAGTGATTCTCACTGGCCTTATTGGAATGTTTACTTCATTTGATTTAGGCCTATTATAGGAACATGATTAATGACCAATTTAAAGTTGGCTCGCAATATAAGTCGGGCGTTAATGAAACAACATTCACATGACGCTCCAAACAAGTATCAATCATGTTTTAACAATAATTATCATTAAACATTAATAATAAGTCAATAACATAACTGAAGTCAGCTATATAGGAACGTCATTGGAACGGTATTTTATCGAAGCACAGTTCAGGAATTAGCGTAAGCCTATACCTACTAAATTGAGAGTAGGCCTACCAACTCCCAACAGCATTTTATGCAAAGTTTGTATCGCATAAATTGCATAAAAATCAGAAATGCTGTTGACGTACCGGTAGGCCTTTTATAAGACTTAGGCTACTTGACACTTTGACAACGCAGCAATATCAGGCTATTATCAAAAGCTATCGAATGGCGTCATTTCTAGAACGAAACCCTCAGTATTTTTTAAAGAGCATTCAGTTTTATTTTACGGTAATTCGAGCCTTTGCCAAATACGATGACAAAAAGATAATGCGCTATAGACAAAGAGATGGTACGCTACAGCGAGACGGATGTCTATAACTTGCTACATTGCTATCTGATTTTTAGCGCCTTTTGTTGTTGGTTTATGGTTTTCAGACTGTAGGCTACCTCATATACATGTAGCTGGTCGTTTAGGTAGCCTACGTCCCTAGTCACTGCCTGTGTAGTGTGTATGCATGGGCGTATAAAAATACATAGAGTCTATCGCTTGCCTTCCTGTAACTTAGGCTACCTCTGCTCTGAATTGTCAACATTGGCTTCAGGCCTCGCATAAGCTTAGTATATAGGCTATGGTTTTTGAAGGAGCGCTATATAAATTCTGATTGGTTTAATATCACAAATTTATCTTAGTATACCGCATAACATATTGCTGAGTACTTTGCACTATTCAGCATTTACCTTGCATTGCTATCAACTTCATTGATCTGCTCTCCAAACTGTTCACGGCTCTTTGACATTTTTCGATTTGACATTTTCTGTACCCAGCACTATTCTTTAGGTCTATAACTTAATTGTCATGGCATAGGCCTAGTTGTTTTTTTTGTTAGGGTAGCACAGGAACTTTATATCTTCCACACTGAATCCACAGTCTTACCTAACTCATGGGTTTATGCAGTGTGCTGTCATGCATTGCTCTAAACGCTTAGCTGTAGACCTACATGTATAGCCTACATTCCTACAAAGTATTGCGATTTCAGTCCTTAAAAATGGCTATAGAGTAGGCCTATACGCATCTGTCACGTCGTTCTGAGCAGAGCCTGATGAATGGATGTCTGTTTGAGACGATGATATCTGATTTTTAATTCTGCATTTTACTCTTAAGCTCAGTCAATGTTTTTACAGTAGACCTATAGACTTTTACAAGGGCGCACGTACATTATGTGACGGTGTGTGTCTGTGCATAAGTAGAGACGAGAGCCTCTGTTTGCCCCCACAGGGCGTTGACGTAGTTGCTTTAGAGTAACAGGTAGAGATCTTCTTTTTAAGAGTCGTTTGTTTAGCATTAATTTTTAACATAACTATGTTTATGCTGAGCAAGCACCACTTAGAAAAAAGAATGATATAGAATGGTCTTTACAGTGTGTAAACTAAATACTTATATATTTTACATAGACCATTCTGTGTCTGATTCTTATGTCTGAATTCATCTATTAGCATTTGTTGCACGCGCGTCTGCTTCGTGTTTGGAGCTAATGCAGCAATAAGACAAAATAACATGTAGGCTATGCCCAAAGCAAATACGCATCAAACAAGGTAAATAACATTATCAAAACATCGAACAATAGAGGGCGTCATACGTTTCCTCTAACGGGACAATTGCCAATTGTACAAGCGAATGCAACGACGTTCAGTTAAACCTATCAATATAATATGCACACCCATCTCTAGACCTATACCATTGGTTACAGATAATTGAATTACCCATTCAGTTTAGACCCATAAATAATTATAGGCTGATATAACATGCGCACATTCAACACAATGTGCATGGTCCTTCCCCCCATTCTTATAGGCCTAGGCATGGTAGCCTATCCAATTTTTGGCTGACTCTCAGTTTGGCTTAGAGCGTTAAAGTGAATACTTTCTCTAAATGTGATGTAATCCAAATTTAGAAGCCTGTTTTCAATGCACAGTCTGGTCTCAGGCGCATGCGTCGAACCGTTACATCCTAATTGAGGTGAGAAATGGTGTAGGCCACTGTAGGGTTTCTGCGACAATTTACATGTAAAACCCTGCAATGGGGTTCATCTTCAGGCTATTGTGAAATAAGTGCCAACTGGTATACTGAGGCACTGATAAGTATTTTTCTCTGGGTGGATTACAGATACGGTTGAGTGACTTGGCAGTCGACAAGAAAATTAATGAGAATATAATTATATTTGGACAGTGAGGGGACTATTTTTGACGTTCGGACCATCTCTCTTCCACAAGAGGAGTCAAGAGGTGTTACCCATGAATCTTTCCCACTGCCTCACATCACAAATTTCACTCTTCTATGGTAGCCTACCTTCAACAGTAGACCCATAGAATTTGAAATTTCATTTATGCGGAAACTCAAACTTTTCACTCCACCGTGAGATCATTAGTTCTTTCTAGTTGGCCATAATATTATTGTCACCATTAATATACTTTGCTGGAATTACATTTCTTCACTGAGGCTTAGGCGAATAGCCTATAGCTCTACACCTTCCACACAGCAGTCTAGAAAACAATCACTTAGGCTATAGGCCTACTTCATTGCAATTTGAAGAGATAAACATTACATGCTGTTCTGCATTGGCCCAAGGTAGATGATTGTACATGTAGATCTTCTCTTAGTAGCCTACTGAACTACTGATAACTTGATAAGTGGTTATTCTTTCTCCCATGGTACTCTGACTCCGAGTCATCCGACAGAAGCATCCGTTTCAATGTGTAGGCTATATATCCTAGATATGTGGTTCGTCTCGTAGTCCAGTCTGATGCCACGTTTCTCTCCATTCATGCATACAATGTCATGTTGTAGGCTTACACGCCTACAACTCTCACAACATGCTTACTCTTTGACACCTGACCTGGTCTGTAGGTCTATAGATTCTAATAGCAAATCCAGCAGCAAACTCACATCGGAACTAACCTTTTGGATTTTTTTATGAGCGTCCACGGTTTCATTCTTTCACAAGAAGAGACCGCCAATCTGCAGCACTTTGTTCTGTGATATTCGAGGCACTCAATGTTCGCCTATCGTACACGGGTCATGTGTTGCACTTACAGAACTGTTGGATCGAACCTGGGACTGCAACCAATCGATCCAACCGGAGAATCACCATGGTATAGAGAATCATTTCCACGAATTCCACCACCACCGTCACAACCTCTCTGTTCCTCTCACACCGTCCAGGTCATGCCACTCCATTGTGTTCCCATCCCTGACTGCAGTAAACCTCCTCCAAGTCTTTTCCAGTATCCCCCGCTTGCAGGAGGCTTCCATCAGTCGCCAGGACAAGAAAGTGACAGCTTGTTTTCAGAAGGTTCTTCCATGTCATCTTCAAGGCACCGTGAAGATGGACCAAGCCACTGGGTAGGTACAGTTGTAGCGCCAGATGCATTCATATTTATTTACTGATCGTCTTCATATTTGTAATAAAATTATGGCCTGGTATGCATTGGTATTTTCCTTTTATTTTCAACTTTTTCTTTTCTATTTTCCTTTCCTTCCTCATTTATTTCTAAAATTTTCTTTGTTCGCTGATTAATTATTTCGCTTGCTCACGCTGCCCTATTTACCCTGCTTTAATTCCTTTTTTAATCATCTATCTTTTTATTTCAATTTCAATGATAAATCAAATCAAGACGTTTTCTAAGCTCTCGCTAAAAATTTCAATAAGCTTAGCCTACTATCACTGTGTTTTGTCCTCTCATGCAAAAATGTTTCCGGAAGTCCATTTGCAATTTTGAAGCAAAATGAGTTAATTACTGTTTTCTGGAGAAAATCCTGCGTGCAGGCATAGGCTAAAACAAGTACATGTAGGCTAGCTGTGAAGAATTTTTCGTCCTTTCAAAATCACCCTATCACATTCACGTGGCAAATTGATCGCAAGTTTAGATGTTATGCGACGTAACCATTGTCAATCTCAACAAAGAAAAATTATAGCCAACAGGGCGGGGCCCTAGAAGAGCGGGGCCCTAGGCGGCTGCCTCGCTCGCCTTGCCCTAAGGCCGGGCCTGTCTAATCCACAAACCTCATGTCTTCTAATGCTCCTCTCTG
Source organism: Lumbricus rubellus (assembly GCA_945859605.1). Classification (NCBI taxonomy): domain Eukaryota; kingdom Metazoa; phylum Annelida; class Clitellata; order Crassiclitellata; family Lumbricidae; genus Lumbricus; species Lumbricus rubellus. Next base: position 41,849,449 of record OX243814.1, read on the forward strand.
TTTGTCCAGGATCAGGGATCCGACTCAGCCAAAGGCTCGACTCCGTTCCTCGACGACCAGGACTCAAACTGGAAAACATCCAACCGGACTGGAGCACCACCAACGTTCTGGATCCCACCAGAACCCAGCACTATTCCGCACCAATACGGCACCAACCCAGAGCTCCTAAGCACCACTCCATGTCGAGGAGCACAGGACGAAGTGGAGGACTGGGCGGACGATAACAGCGTCTTTGACTGGGATCAGTACAGGCTGACCGAGGAGGAGGCGGTGGATGTGGTAGCAAGGACAGGAGGAAGGAATAGGGGTGACGTGGTGGAAAACGACTGCAAGGACATCGTCGACATGGAAATCTGTTCCATTGCATCCGATGGCAACAATGATGGAGAGCGGAACAATAGTTGTGCTCGACCAACAACACAAGAGAAGGAAGAAGACGCATTCTCCGAATCAGACAGATTGACGGACTCACAGGTAGCAGCTCATTCATTACTCCTCTGCATAGTTTTCCCATCTAAAAATGGTTCCACCCCTTAAGGAACTCTCACCTCGACTCTCCTGATCTACATCCCGATTTTGCTCTTTCTCAGGTCTGCATACACCATGTATTGTATTGTATTGAGACATTTATAAAGCGCCTCTAGTAGGGTGAACCGTTCAGAGGCGCGATGTACCCACGGTTATACACATTTTCCGCATTTTTCTTTTGGGGGGGCTGAGCGCCATTTAGGGGGGGCTTAGCCCCCTAGCGCCGCCACTGCCGACTTGCGTTTTTACCCGGCTTCGCTCTGGCTCTTACTGGGTCGTAAGTTTTGACTAATTAATAATAATTAAATATAGTTAAGAAGTGTGCATGCTGCAGCAAGTAAGGCACGCCTCCCATTAAAGTTTGCTGTAACTCACTCCATAGGAAAGCTTGCAGTAAATACGTATGAGCTCACTAGCCAGAATCAAGCAATGATTAGAACTGCTTCATGTAGATGTCAGTGATATAACAACATGGTTTGTTGATTCGCTGCGATATGAAGTTGGGATATTATATAGGATACTTTTGGTCTTGTTTCTGATTGGCTGAGTCGATATTATGTTTGTGCAGATGTTGAGTCTTCTGAGACATCTATCGGCGACGAACAAGAACAACAGCACGAACAAGCACATCTGCCACACAATTGAACTATTCCTTACGCTTCTCCCAGTTCAGGTGAGTCAAGATTGAAACCAGTGAGCCGTATCGTTCCATTCACCTGCATTGAACAATCATCTAAGGTCGTGGTGCATAGGTCTGTAAGTCACGCGATGTTGTCTACGACCATCTTACATGTCTATTAACTTATGTTATTGCATCCTATTGTATCTTATTGTAAAGTGCTTCTAGTATGGTGAACTGTTCAAAGGCGCTCCCAAGGGCCAAAGCCCCGTGAGAAAACGCGGAAAGTGAAGAAAGACTGCCAGATAGAATTGAAGAGCGAGCAGATGGAGAAAGTATACGGTACACAAAGAAGCAAAACATCCGAAGTGAGCCATATATCTGTTCTAGTACGTGGGACCACTGGGACACCTAGAGGTCAAGTCTGTTGGAGGAAGGAAGAGGACGTTGTGAAGAAACTGAGTGAGGCCGAATTATAACTCTAACCAGATATTTTGAAGCAAGACTCCGCTAAGTCTTGAGGATCAGAGTGGGGATCTTAAATTGATTTCAAGATTGTCCCTGACAAAACGACCCCGTCATAGGACTTGATGAACACAGTCCCTTCATGAAGTGTCCTTTGATGAAGAGTCCATTGACTAAGTGTCCTTTGATGAACAGTCAATTGATGAATAGCCCTTGATGAACACTCCCTTGGTGAATAGCCCTTGATGAGCAACCCTTGATGAATTGCCCTGGATGAACAGTCCCTTAATTGATGAATTGCCCTGGATAAGCAGTCCATTGATGAATGACCATTTTTAGTTTTTATGAACAGTCCGCAGTCCCATAAAAGTACTATGATTAGTTTGCATACGGCAGTATATATTTGTTCATTTAATATAGGCAAATATAGCATTTTGCTGATGAATGCATACTATAGTAATTATTATGGTAGGATTGTTTCTTGCATTCCAGCTGCAAACTGATACGGTTGAGTTGCGCAAATCGTCGATGTCATCCACGCAGAGTCAGATATTCGACTTGCTTCACAGCAAAGCTCCCTGGGTCGTCGACGAACAGATCATTCGATCGATGGATCTCTTACCATTCATCCTCAAACGCATTCTCACGTCTATGGAACTTCAACAACAAACCCCTCCAACGTCCACCGATCAAGCCCCGCCGCATAAGTCAGAGTCCTGCAGTGACAAGCTGCACCGCAAACGCCAGTCACCCGTGCACCGAAGGAAGAGGCGGCGGCACCACAGTCCCCGAAGATCATGGTCCCCATCGGACCGTCGCAGAGGGAGGGACAGGAGTAGATCCCCACCCAGGTACCTCACATCCCATCGGGAATCGTCACCTCCTCCTCCTCAACCCAGAATGCGCGTGAACTCCTTGACGTCCTTGACGGCTGTACCGAAGTCATCCCCAAAGAAGAAGGTCTTCCAGTTCGAAGGCAGAGGACGCAACATCTTCACGAGGTCACCAGAACCACCTCCGAAAACTACCACCGACTGTACTCGAATGAGCTCGCGCCACGCCGAAGGGAGACCGGACCGAGGACACCAACGAGTCAAGGTCTCTGTGCGACTACCACACATCACTGCAGGGGACGAGGAGGAGGAACAATCTGCGGAGATCAAGGCAGCGAAGGGAAGCGATGGCAAGGTAACCAATGAAAGTAAACAACCGACAAAGCTTCTCGCTCTATCGTTCAATCCAATGCAGATGAAAGTGGTTGCAGCAAAGTGTAAGAAGAGTAGACTGGAGTCGATCAAAAGACGTAATCGACAGGCTCTTTCCACTGCCATGCGATGCATGCGATGGAAGAAGCGGACGAACCAGATGAAAAAGCGACTGGCAAACACCAAAGCCCCGTCTCTCATGACTCTATCTATCCCACCCATGTCCGTCTTTAGACAGACGGGTAAACCAACAGCCCTGAAGAAGTCGGTCAGACGCCGTAAACCACCTTCTCTCCTAACTGTAAAGGTTCCTTTTTTGGCCACCGCACCACAACCATCGCTTTTCGCGTCGTCTGCTCACGTGACCCCTTTGACCTTTGCACCGATGGCTACGTCACATCGAGGCTTACTTCCGGATCCTGGGAGCCAGGAACACTTGATGATCATCGGTATGAGAACGGTTTCTCGACTTGGGCTTCAATCGAAGTTCTGCTGATGATGTATGTAGATTGTAGAGACCCACACTGATTATTATCGTTTACTCGAACTGTTTCAGGATGACAGGTATACTCTCACCACTGCCAATTGATATTGCAAGTGTAGGCCTAGACTATAATGTACGAAATGAGTGCGTACCACTGCTAATCTTTTGCAGATAATATATCAGGATTCTTAAAAGTAAAACACATTTTGTTGCTGTTAAGCTTCTGGCAAGCATTAACAGTCATCGTTTTCTTTTCTTGTCCAAAGCGTAATACAATTAGACCTCACAATTTATTCGTAACTTATACAATTATGTACTTTTATTACTATTGGTTCATGATGGTTTTGTTGCTCAAACTCCACGGTGCTTTGAGGGGCATTGTTGCAATACAAATGCTTGCACAGAGTTCCTTCTTAGACATGTAAACTAGCAATTCGCATGAACGTAGCGAACATAATTATAGGCCTATTTGTATGCAAGTTATTTTGCTGCATTTGGTCCAAAACTTGGCGTATAATAGCTCACAGGATTTATGAAAACTCAGAGCCACGTAGCCTATTGTAGTAAATTTCTGTTGGTAGGCCACCGTCTTTTTTTCTTATTGGGTGGTACCAAACTAGAAAAAGACGTCTTTGTAATTATCAAAACTCCTGATTAAAATACTTTTAATCAATTAAGCTAAAAAAAATTATTCGCTATTAATCAATTAAATTTGATTCATTTCGTCGACATTAAGCAAAGCGTGGAAAACTGCAAAAAATGTAGTCACATTCTCGTGTTGCAGAAAGAAATTATATATTTATATTTAGTCAAGTAAGCGACCAAAATACATTCGAAATTGACAGTGATTAAGGCTACATGTATACATGTGTTTGCACAATGACAGAGCATTGAACTTATCAAGCACTGGTTTAAGGGTGAACCCGGGAAAATAGAGTGCGTATTTCTCATAACTGAGTCACATTGGAGCCCGCCTTTGTGATTAGGTCACAGTTCTTTCCCGCGGGTCCTTCAGCCCCCTCCACTCGACATGTTTACATAGCATGTTCTTTTTCAATACACTGCAAGGTACTTTACCGTATAGGCCTACGCCCGCCGTTTTGTTATAGGCCTACTGTACCCACACCCATTTTACGTCAAGAATGCGTGCAAATTGCACATCCTCGTGCTTGCTGTTCCATACAGTTATACAAAACACGCATGTGTGTGTAAAATAATTATTGTCTGCTAAGACTTGATGCTTGAAGACAGCTGGGGTAGGAATCGTAAATCGACAGCTAAATAATGAAGATGCTCACTCATCTTGAACCCGACAAGTCATGCGGGTAACAGACGGTGTGAATTTATTGCTCCTCTGCAAACACATTTGCGTGACATGGTGGCATATGGGTGTCATGTCTGTCATGATCACAAATCTCTTCTTTTCAACTCAATAAAGACAAGATCTGATCGTTGAATCTATAGACAGCTGCTGCTGCAGTAGCGACTCGCAAATCATCCGATTGTGTAAGGCGTCCATGTTGACAACATTTTCGACATGACACGAAGCGTTAGAAATTCCAGTCCCACCAAACTTAACAACAGTAAATTGATTAAGTTCAGGACAGCCCCAGGGGCTACTGTCACTATAGAGTATAGAGTCGACTAGACTATAATTATTATCGGCATGTATCGAACTTTACAGCCTAATTCGTCATTATGTTAAACCAAAGTACTCTGTACGGGGGCAGATCCGGGGGAGGGTAAATCAGACCATGGCCCCCATTGAGAAATTGAAAAATTTTCCCCTGCTATTCTGACTTCAAAATGGGACGTGCCCCCCACTCCGCTACAGTGAAGCGAGAGGACAGAGAAAAGTAGCGCGCGACTTTAAAAAGGTCACCAGCTGTTTTGGCGGGCAAAGTGGTATTTTTCCAACATTTCGATCAAACGACTAAAAAAGGTCATCGTATTTTTCGCCCAAAGACCAACGAAAAATTTGGTGAGACCCGGCCAAGACCCCCCTTCGAAAATTTCTGTATCCCCCCTCTTGAGTCTGTATGATTAGGCCCAGTGGCGGCGCCAGGGGGGGGGCTAGGTGGGGCTAAGCCCCCCCCCCCTATCGGCGGCTCAGCCCCCCCCCAAAACAAAACGAGGAAAATCTCTACAACTGCTAACTTCGAATAAGAAAGCTAGACATTGACCAACGGCAATGAAAACAACTAAGTAGAGGGTTTATCCCAATAGAATCCACGCATACAATGTATAATATTTTTGCCAAATATCCGCTCCCCGACCCATCATGAGGTTATGTATACAGTATACCATAATATATTATGTAGCCCGCCGGCCTGCTGAGGGGCTACACTATATATAGGGCCTAATTTAGGCCCTATATATAGAAGGATATGTTTTACCCAGGTCTTGATTAAGGTTGGATTAGGCCTAATTGTTAAGAGATGAAGACTTCATGAAGTCAATTTCGAACCGAAAGTTTAAATTTACATTAATAATTATAACAGGTCATTGAATTGGCAGAACCAACAGGGGCGTAATTCACTCCACTAGATCAGCCACTAAAGAGAGCCTATAATTATTATCGTACATGCATGTATTTTATTATTGCCATCATTAGCCTACTTATCGGTAGGCTACATCAGGCTAACTGACGATGTTGATGTTAGCCTGTAATTATGGCTGTTATGTACGTGACATGCCCGTTGTTATTATTGTATAGTCGCAAGCACCTTGGCTACTACATCCATGGAAATTGCAATTGTATTATAGTAGACCTATGCGTAGATCAGGATTTGATTGCTGTTACTCTGGTTTCTGTAAAAATCGAGCGTTTGCTGCAAAGCCTTCAAGCGGCTTTGTACAACTATGTGCACATTCCAGAATATTTTGTATAAAGTTCTTGTAAAAATATTTTCTTTTGTAGCTATGCACGACACGTGCCTTGATTTTATGCACAACACAGAATGTTATTGTTGTTACCTCTATCTGCGAAAGTAGACTTTATAAGCTCAGCATGTAGATGTAGATTTCATTCACAGACACATAGGCCTACATAGTAGGCCCAGAAGCCTATAGGCCTACGCACACATATGCGTAGCGTAGAATCAAACAATAGCCTACGTACTTGCTTATCATTCTGTACTTTGTAGGTCCACGTAAGTATGTGAAATATTGTAAATCATGATACGCACTCGCAATGCTAACACATGTATACAGGCCCTAGGCTTACGTATACGCGCAGATATACATGATTGCACAAACAGCGTATGCACATGATAGGCAACATAAGGGCCTACACATGCATAGACTGTAGACACTAGAGTAGACGCAAGTTTATACACGCCAACTTGCACGCACACACACGGCTACCAACCTATATTATAGGCCTACCGGCACTATAGACCTACATCACATAGCCTACACGCATTTTGCACATGTAGGCCTATATTCAAGCGCGCGTCAGGCATTGTTTACCGGGTCGCACACTGACATAGCACGATAATAATTATTAGGCTATTATTGGCTACCAAACACCAATATCCGTGATAGTAAAATGACATTGTAAGGCTGCCAATTTTTAAGTGAATAAATTTTACCCGATGTTTTCAGCTCTTGATTGTTTTTAAAATTTATTTAAACATCTATTGTTATTTGACGTGTTTTCTTCAAATAAAGTGCAGGCCACCATGATCTTGCTTCTTCAAGCACACACCAAGAACTATGCAGGCCATCTGTGACTCAACATCAATGTATAATAGGCTTCTGTGTAGTTAAAACAATAGAAGTGCATGATATTGCGTGCTATGGAGCTTAGGTGGCGATAGGTAGGCTATGCGCTTGGCTCCTTGGGACTAAATTTATCTAAACGCGACACACCAGTCACAGTTCCAATGTGGAGAGATGGCGGACCAAGGACACCACGGTCTGGTCTAAAAAATCTGGGGAGAACTTTGGCTCTTCAGATCTTTCCCATTCTTGCTTCATGCACATCGACGGCCATCGCAGAATTGGCCCTATACTTAACTTCAAACATACATATGGTTTGTGCCAAATTCTGCCAAAATCACTTCATAGACATAATTGACAATCCAACATAAACCGTCTCCAACCTATTCACTATTCAGTCCAAGTTCCTATGATGTTCATCGCTTTTAGTCCAACTTACTAATTTCGTTGGTTCATACAAAGATGTTGATTCATGATACAATCAGCCTATTAAAGACAAGACGAAGTCTATAAAAAGTAACTGCACAAAATCTGAATTTCAAGTGCACAAAATGTCTTTCCAAACTGCGCACGCAGCACCTTGTAGCCTATAGGCCTACAGCTGCATGTTAGAACAAGCCGTGCAGTAAATCATAAATTTATGTAAGTTATCTAATTGGGCCGACCCACTCCGCATGCGATAGGCCCATTGACGAGATCTCGAAACGATTTATACATAAACAATTATTTTATAACGCGATTTTAAAGAGGCGCTCAAAGCATAACCTAGCTTCAGATTCGCACTGAGTCTACAACATAAACTGCCTACGCATTGATCCACGACTGATAAAGAACCGATTTCATGGGCGTCCAAAGACAGTTTTGCAGAAGTGTCAAACTGCAATGGTCACAGCTAAATTTTAAGCAAGAACTTAAACAATGCAAAGCAGGAAATTACGAACATTGTAAGTTTCTAAATGGAAACTCTCTTCAGCATCACTTTGTGTATCATTAGTATAGTTTGTGCATTAATAAGTCATTGCAGAAAATTTGTTAAAACATAAAAAATGTATAAAAATTAGGTGTCAATTTTAAGAGGTGGGGAGGGACAAGTGTCCCCTCTTTTCCCCATGTACAGGCACTCATGATCGACTTGGGAAATATTATATATTCTCCAGACCAGTATTCTTTCTTGAAGCGAAACTGTGGTCTATTCAAAATGCTTCAGGACCGAGATGCACAAGAGGGTATAACTCATACTCTTTGCGTAAATGTGGCCTATGCATGAGTAGTGGGTAATTTCCGTATGCATGGCTTGTGATTAGCGAATTACGATAGGTATAACTTTATGCGAACTCGGAGGCAGGTATAAGCCCGCTACTCCGAAGGTCAACAATAGACAGCCGACTTTGCTGGACCGCGTGAACAATAGACGGCCGTTGAGATTTCCCTGTGGACCGTCTATAGGTCTTGATCTGTTCACACCACGCTGGCAACGACCGCATATAAATATCTTTCACGCATGCGCGCTCAGCTCTAACCTATTGAATTGGAGGGAGAGCAAGCGTCATGCATCGTCGGGTGCAAGGAATGTGTAGATTAGTTATTCCATCCCAAATCTATCTTTATGCATACCACTACATTCCAACGGCTACGTCTGACCTAGTTACGTCTGGAGGAAGGTCTACGTCTTAGGTAGCCTATACGTGGCTATGTACATACCGGTCCTGCATCAAAGACTGGTAGGCTACACAGTAGTACACAGCACAAAATAAAAATTATAGTCCACTTGTTGTGCACGAATACCAGCACCCAGTTCAGGTCATACATGAAAAAGAATACCAACACCCATCACAGGTATTTAATGATAATATATCCAATTCATGAATATGCATCGTGTACAACCAATCAGTGAACACAACTCACCTGATATATATATTAAATTGCTGAATACTGTATTGATGTATTCGAGCAATGAATATGCATGAGACAAGCATGCATGAATATGCATAGATCCAAGATGAATATGCATAAGACACTTCAAACTAACGCATAATTACCAGTTACACGAATATTCATCATAATATTATCATGTATCCGAAGATTACGCAAAAGATATATTTAATTACCGGATCCAAACTGAGGCCATACTTCAAATGCATCCAACGTCCACACTTTACACTTGCAAATCTGATGAACTCAATCACTGGTCAGCAAAACTAATTAGTTAAAAAGCCGCGAGGAATTTACAACCGGCCCAAAACATGCTCTCTCCGCGAAAATTTAAAATCTGGAAACAAGAACAAATGAAACAGCACTGTAAGAGAAGAACTAACCTGTCTTAACAATTCGACCAAACCCTAGATAGCGCCGCGGTCAGCAAGTCAGATTGTCCTGTTGTCAAGTTCATGGGACCAGCGCGCATATACACAGAGCAATGCTCAGTTCAACGAATCGCAACTCAAAGTGCAGCGAATTGTCAATTCGTGAGAGGCCGACAAAACTGCCAAACTCGGTTCGTAATATTTTCACCAAGATTGGTCTGATCCAGTAAGAGAGAGAGAGGGTACGCTCGAGTTTCAGTCTTAATCAGCGGCGACTGTAGGTTCAGCCGTCGTGTCAATAGGAAGTTCTTTTTCTTCTTCTGCGGTCGCTGTTGTTGGTTGGCTGGTTTCGTTTGGTAAAGACGCGCTTTCCTGCGACAACTGAGATGATTCTTCTTCTTCTTCCTCCGCAGCAGCAGCAGACACTTCTACGTATTCTGGCGTTGCAGCCGGGACTTCGGATAGTTCCACGGGGGGCTGGACGACTGGGTCTGCGCTGCTCCATCTCGTTTTCCGAGGCTTCTTTTCCACCCGTTCGGTGACCTGCTGCTGCTGCTCTGGTTCTTTCGCCCCCTCCTCAATGCCAACGACGTCCCCTGTTTGGTCGTTGAAGAATTCGCCCCACGACGACTTCGGGTTTTTCCCTTCATCACCCGTCCACCGACCTCGCTTCGGGTTTGGCTCCTCTTCCCCCACATCCTCCTCCTCCTCCGCAACATCCCCGCTGTCAACCCATGGTCTCCGGTCATCCTGCGCCCCATGTCGATCCCTTGATTGCCCCTCATCTTCCTGCCTCCACCCTCCTCCTCCCCGTCTCCTACCACCCCCCTCCTCATCATCACGGTTCGGTCTGTTCTGACCGCCACCCCACCTGCCTCCTCCTCTTCCTCCTCCTCTTCTGTCCACCCAGTCCCTCCTGTTTCCACCACCACCCCACCGACCGCCCGACTCCATCTCGTCGCTTCTCCGGTTGTTGCCGCCTCGCCACGGCCTTCTCCCGTGTCCCTCGTCGTCGTTCTCTCCCCTCCGACCGTTCCCTCTCCAGCGTCCCTGTCTCCTTCCGTATCCACCCGATTCCTCATCCTCATTTCCATCCTCCTGCCAATCCTCCTCGCCCTTCTCCGCCTCCTCATTCCATCCCTCCGCTCCTGGGTCCCCTTCGGCCGCATCATGATCCTCTCCGTAATACTCCTCCTCTGCTGAATCCGGTGGATAGCCGAACTCGGGGAGCCCCCGAGGGAACAGCGGCCGTGGCCCTCTACCAGGGAACGGCGGCCGACCAAAAGGCTGATCCATCAGAGGGCGGAAGTTCGGCATGCCCGGGCCCCGAGGCGGGAACGGGGGCCTACTTCGGAAGCCCTGGGGTGGCCCGTTGAAGCGGGGGTCGTCACCCATCAACCCAGGAGGGGGGCCTCGCAGCCTGAAGTGAGGCGGTCGCATACCCATCCGTGGATCTTCGAATGGAAACCGAGGCATCCTCATGCCATGTGGGCCGCCCGGGGGTCCTCTCGGCGGTCCACCAAACCACGGTGGGCGACCGCCACCTCCACGTCCTGGCCCGCCAAAGTGCGGAGGGAAGTCCCGATTATCCGGACCTGCAAAGACAATAAACAACATTTTATTGAAATACAAAAAAATTCAAAGAACTCCTCAAATAATAGTTTGTCACACCAGCTAAATTGTTTTAAAAAATGCAGATTATTTCAGGTAGAAGTTCTAGTTAACTTAATACACACAGAAATATGTTTACAGAATCAAAGTCTTTTGCACTGCTTCAAAGAATCAAACAGTAGACTTTTATCACAACTTCCAACTTGCAGCCAGTTATGTGTAAGTCTGTTTTTGTCTAGACATGCCACGAGTGACCTGAAACTGAAAGGCTTGCAATTAAAGATGCAACCCACACACAAACATACAAGTTGCTTGAATATCGTCCACCTGAAAAACTGTGTTGTTCAATCCTAAACCATAAATAACCATCTATATAACACAATATGTTAAACTGAAGTAAGTATCGGTTTTATTTCTCAGTTGCAGTCAGTACCGCATTCTGCGTTCAAACGACATCGATATAAGCGTGTACAATTAATTGTATATTCAAGGACAAGAAAATCAATCAATCAGAATTGATATAACACCCGTTCAAGGTCTCTGTTGAAAATGAGAATAGTTTGTGAGGTGTTGTATAGTGAACGAAAGAATAATCAGCGTGGGGCGCGGTGGTGTAGTGGTGGCGTCGTTGCCTTGGAGCCGGAAGGTTCGAGGTTCGAATCCACCTCTTCGCGTAAGGACCTTGGGCAAGTCCTTCACTCACAATTCCTCACCGCTTCGGCTCGAAACTCTGATGCAGTGTCCGCTCTGCATTCGGGAGCGCCTCTGAGTGAAGAGAGCTTGAAGGGCGCTATAACAAGTGCACATACAAACAAATATATATTTACTATTCTTGACCTACCTGGAAAGCCCATCTCCTCCACTCCACCAGCTCCAGCATCGATATCCGCTTCCCCACCCGCCTCTTCGTTCTCCTCTTCTTCTGGAAGCTCATCCATATCCATCCGTCCAGTTCTGCCTCCCGGCATCCGAGGAGGCACCCCACCCGCAAATCCCGGCGGTCCAAACGGCGCCCGGGGCCTCATACCCATGAAATCAGGTCGAGGCCCTCCCCCGTGCGGGCCACCCATTCCACCTGGAGGCCAGGGCTTGTGTGGAGCACCCTCTGGAGGGGGTGGCACACCACCAGGGTCTGTCTCGCTGCCGTGCTCTCCCTTTTCCACCGATCCCTCCTCCTCCGTTTCTGCTCCCGGTTCCGTCTTTCTTTCGTTATTGCGGGTCTCCGCTTCCTCCCTCGGCTCGCCTGCGCCGTGGAAACGCGGAGGCGCCGGAAGGAAAGGCATTCTTGCGAAGGCGTTGGGAGGCATGAACGGCGGTCGGAATGGCATCATTCCGGGTCTCATGTTTGGATGCATTGGCCAGGGGGGGTACGCCATGCCGGGTAGACCCATTGGGGGCATACACTCTGGCGCCATGCTCACCGATGTTTTTTCAGAACCCTTTTCCGATTCGCTAGTACCAGAGTCGTCCTGTCGAAGAATAAGAAGAAAAAAAAGAGATTCAATTGAAATACGAAATTTGATACTTATGGCTAAAATATTTTAGCGGGCAAGAAGCTACGCCAGATGAATGTAAATTTCCAATGATTATTATAAGACATGCCACATTTCAAATGTGAAGCTCTACGACCAAACATATCGGAGCAGCGCATGGACCACGCTTCGTTTCATAAATAGCTAAAAGTCTTTCTTCTTTAGCTTTGGCTGGGAGCACTTTTGAGTAGGTTTCCTGAAGGGACACTACTTCATTCTTTCTACTTCATTTCTTTCTCTTCTTAAAACTGTCTAATTTGACCAGGGTTGGACTGGGAGCGCTCCTGAATAGAAACACCTTGAGGGAGCGCTATATCAAATTCTCAGTAAATAAATAAATAAAAGTCCCAGAAATTAATATCAATTTCGATACATGCATATAAAAATCACACACGACACTTTTAAGAATCAAATACGTCAGAGTTACATTTTTTACTAATAACCCTACTGTAACATCTACAATTCTACATGACCAATAATTAACAAACCCCCTCTTCAGTCTACTGGAAACTGCAATCTGACTGTACCTCATATCCCTCATTTTCACGTAACAGTAGGAATCCTAACTCAGTTTCGGAAATATAGCAAATAACTTTTTCAATTTAACAGAATATTAAGAATCATAACAACATGTCTTAAAGATTCATATTCATACGCTTACCTGTGATGCTGCTGAGCTGGGTGGCATGCCGAGCCTGGGTGGTGGAGGAAGAAGACCACCACCCATGGGCGGCATCATTCCATGCATCGATGGCGGTGGCATTCTCATCATCGGAGGCACCCCACCCGGAACCATCATTTGCGGCATGAAACCTTTGCAATGAAAACAACATCGCAATATAAGTCCAAACAAAAGTCTAATCAGTTGCTAAGCAACTCAATATCTTCACTGATTTCACAAGAAAAATTGGGAGTCACATGTCGTTTTCTGAGGTTTTTCTTTATTCAGTCATATTCTACAACTGTGTCCCTTGTTAAAATAGCTTTTATTTTCTTACTAAAGTTATAACACTCGTTTGAGTCTTTCAATAGTATGGAGAAAGAATCAAGTAAAGAGTTTCAGAATATTCGTTTAATCAAACTCATAATGAACCGTTTAAATTCAAGATTATTCTGCAATTTTGCTGGAATTAAAAGGATAAAATAAAACAAATGGCATCAATGTCGGTTTACATCTTTTCAAATTATGACGAATTCATAGCCTTCTGCTGAATTTAATCACATCACACATTCTCGCCCATTTCAGCTTCTAGCGCAATATCTAAAAAGCGACAAGAGGCTTCAAGCCTTGACATCACATATTGATTGGCCAACACGTCATACAAGATTTGCAGTGTGAATCTAATCTTTTAGAAAGATCAATTTAACGCTGACAATGAATAGAAGCTTACCCGGTGGTGGTGGCAACAGTGGCATAACACCAGGTGGTAGAGACGGCAGTGGTGGTAGAGATGGTGTCATGCTTTCTGCCATTGTTCGGTTGTTCATGGTAGCGGCGGTGGTATCTGACCCTGTCTGGGAATTTCCAGCGGCTGCATTCTCCTTTCCCTTAGCCCGTTCTTTTCTTGCGACTGCAGAAGGAAACCATTTAAATCTCTTAACTGTGCATATGCTTAGGATCTAAGGAAACATGAACACAAAAGATCTTAACCTCTGAACCTAAACAGAACACGGTGGTATAGTGGCGAGTTCGGTGCCTTGGAGCCGGAGGGTTCAGGTCATCAAGGAGCCGGGTAGGAATCTTGAGAAAGCCCTTAACTTGCAATTGCTCGTGCGCTTCAGCGTGAAACTCCAACGCAGTGTTCGCACTGTAGTTGGAAGTGCCTCGGAGTAGATAGCTAGAAAGTGTGAGCACTATAGCAAATGTTATAAATAAATAAACATTAACTCACAAGCGCGTACTGGTTTCAAGCACCTGCATAATTTGAACCAGCATCACATTGCGAATAAAATTAAACGAAGAACATTATTATTTCTTCAATATGATTATTAATTTAATTATATAAATATTTGTAATAGTTTAATTAATAAAATTAAACGAAGAACATTATTATTTCTTCAATAGCCGCTACATTGGGTGACCAGTGTAAGACTTACTTTTGACTTCTTCGGGCAGAGAGTCCTCATCCAGGAATCCTCCATCGGCGAGATCCTCCACGTTGTCGGGAATTCTGTTCCAGGGAATGTAAGACACTCCCTGCTCGACATCCCACAGGTCCTTCAAATCCGACTCCTTCATTCCAACACCCATTGCCCACGCCACCTGCACAAGACAATAAAACGGGATTATCGAATCAGTTTAGCAGAAACATGTCAGGCAGCATCAATGTCACCAAAGCAGAAAAGCAGAGACTCCACTCCACGACAGCCTGAAAAGCCATAATTCATTCACTAACGAGAATTTACGTTGCACCCCTTGAAGACACCTAAACAGAAATGCTCCCGATCCCAGCACAGCAAAAAAGGAGCAGTTTGAGAGGTGCATAGGAAGAGTCAGAGTGAAACAATTTGACTCTGTACAGGAAATGTCAGTTTTTGTTTCACCAGAAAATCTTATCTAGACACACACACATCAAAGAAGGACCAAGCATCACAATCAGATATTAAATTCTAATTAATTGAATTGAATTAATTAATTGACCTTAATTGCATTTCCAGATATCTTTGAGCCCTTAAGTTTGTCGAGAGCACGCGATGCGTCCTTTCTGCTGCTGAACGAGATGAACGCACAGCCACGAGGAGGGATCAACTGGAAGAAGAAAAAAACATCAACAGTGAAGTAACAAAACGTATAATGTACTCAACTATGCATCAATATTTCAATTCTCAGTGACTACATCGCTAATCAATATTGAACAAAATTAAATGTTGCATGGAAAACTTAAATAGCGCATTTCAAGCGGCTACTTATCTCAGAATACTTGAGGCATACGTTACATAGGAATATAAACATGAGCATTTCATGATAACTGCGTTATGTCCTGCCCACCACAAACTATTCAATGTCGCAGGTTGTCTGCAGAATCAAAAAACGAAAAGTTTTTCGTAATAATTAGTTAATAAAACACAGTAAAAAAAGTGAATTACTGAATTAGTTACTGAAATGAAGGAACGTAAGAAATCAGTTGTCGTGCTTACATTGAAGGATGTCGTTTCGCCATATTTCGACATCTCCTCCTTCAGCTCATTTTCTTTCGTGTGCTTGCTAAGATGTCCAATCCACAGTGTGGTTGAACAAACTACAGACAGACACAAAAACACAGATATATAACATATACCTCTCTCTTTCTTGCTCTTAAGGCCTACATGTGTGTGTATGTGTCTGTGTTTGTCCCAAAAGTTAAGAAATCTTTGGGGCTATTTTGCAAAGCATCAAAACTGTACGATTAAAACAAAAATACCATAAAGCAAACACAAGATTTCGGAACAAACTCTATACAAGCCGACAGCCTACCATACCACTATCTGTTTCTATTGTCGCGTATTCCTCACATAATATGCCTCAAAAAGACTTAACTTCCTTCTTTCAACTGTATGTACTATATCAATTTATCAATAAGTCCTTTCTGGTAAGCCAATTGTTTCCATTTAATCTGTAACATTCTTCTGTTTCAATGTGTTGTTTTGTCTATGATCACGCCTGATCATACTGATTAATATTGTTTGATGCCTTGTGTCACACGGATCTATAAATTGATCAGCTAGAAAATTGATTTTTTCTCACTAAAATACCGTGATTTTATCGAACGTGTTGAACATGATCACTGACCACAGAGATGGTTTTCAATGAGCGGTGGCACGCCATGGTTTCGCCGATCTCTTTCTCGTTCCCTTCGTTCTCTATTACGATCTTGTGATCGAGACCTACAACCAGTTAATGCCATTGCTTAAGCCATTTCAACATTCATTATAGCAAAGATTTATGCATGCACAAAAACTGCACATATTCAAGATAACATAGCATTTTACAGTATTCATTAGACTATCTGTCTTAGAACCTGTCTAAAAGACCTAGAAATTTTCAATATCTTCGTAACATTTTAAAGTTTCAAATAAAACATCAACATCTGTCTATACCAAAAGATTTCTAGTGCTGCTCTATGACAATGGATTCTATTGCATATACACAATTTTTCTGGAAAAAAACCTCACTCGAATAATTTGATTTACCTCGATCGACGACTACGATCTCGTGATCTTGATCTTCTTCTTCGATCTTTCGATCGAGATCTCTTCGACGATGAATCATTTCGTGAACGTCCGCGTCGCCGTGGAGATCTGCACAGAAAAAGACAAAATTACAATTAAATATATATTAAATGGTTGCAATTTAAGTTCTCGGTGCTCGCGGACTGTTAACCGAAAGTGCTGGTCCTACAATCTGGAATGGCCACCCAGTTATGCCGCACTTAGTGCCTGGAAGCGACTCCACTCTGCTCCTGAAGAACCTCCAAACTGTCCTATTTAGCCATGGCTGGTCCGGGAGTGCTTCTGAGATGCCTACCTTGAAGAAGCACTACATACAAAACTCCCAAAATAATAATAATTGAAACCTGTTTTGGCCGTGCCAGAGTCGACTTCTGAATGGTCTTCTCAAAGAGGAGCTATATAAATGCCTGAATAGTCATGTATTAAACTGTGTGTCTACAATATAACCGACCGTGATGATTTGTCGCGTGATCTTCTTCGTCTCTTGTCGTCATGATCTCGAACGCGATGTCTGTTGTCGCGTGGCGGCTGATTGTTATCCTCGTAATCCGGACGAAAGCGCTGTTCATCCAGCGGCTGCTGCTGCTGCTCTCTGTTCTCAAACATGGAACTCTACAAGCAGAATGATGATGATGATGATGAAACTATTTGTCTAATGGATTATAATTACACTTTGTGTCAACAAATAATTACAACCAGATGAGATTGTCAATTCTAATTAATTAGTTCTGATGAAAGTTCAACTAATGCTAATTACTTAATTACTCTCCACTGCTTGTAGCTTTGTGTTCTTTCTGAATGTCTGGTGCAAGAATGTACGAACATTATTGAACTTTAATATCTAGAGCGCATTTTACTTTGAAAAGCACATTTTATGAACCACTCAAAAGCGCAATGTGACACGGTCTTGAGCATGGGTCTGAACAGGTTTTCAAGAGATAACTTTAAAGGGTGCATGTGAACGCTACAGGTCTCATATTCATACTTGACATAACATAGCGCCATATCGCCTGATCTCGACAGGGAGCGCCTATGAGTAGGTACATTGAAGGGGCGCTATATAAAATCTGATTAATTGAATCACATATGTTGGCTTGCACGTACTTCCTGTTCTTGCCACTGGTTCTGCTGCTGCTGCTGTTGTTGCATCTCGTAATTGCCTTCGTATCCTCGCTCGTAGCTGTTCTCGTTTTGCCACATAGGCAACGTCTTTCCGTGGAAGTAGTCCAACCGTTCCGCACGATCTTCCGGCTGCGGCGGAAACATCTGGTTAGGATGGAGTTGCTGCTGCTGCAGTTGTTGTTGCTGCTGTTGTTGTTGCTGCTGCAGTTGCTGATGTTGTGGTTGCTGTTGTTGTTGGTGAAAAGGTTGGAGATGCTGTGGTAAGTTTGGCATGACAGATGTCATTTGGTACGACTGCGGTCCAGAGTTTTCAAGCGTCTGAGGATGGAACTGGTGGTGCTGGTGGTGGTGGTTGGGAAATGTTGGTTCACTGACCCCTTGCGGCGGTTGGGACCTGCATGTCAATCAAAACAAAGTCAGTGCAGACAATATTAACACAGAGAATGTACTCCACATCGCAAACAATAAGGCCTAAAAAAATGTTGTGTTTCCGGTAACAAAGCTAAAAAAATTGGGTAGGTAGGTGGAAAAATATTTTTTTTTTGGTAAAAAAAATTTTATGCAGTGACTATCCGAAAAAGGATACCCCACTAGTCTTTTTTGCACAAAGGTACACGCTGCAAGAAAGTATGTGTTCTAAGCAAGTATAAACTGCCTATTTCCCCGACTGTCTGCACCTAAAACTGCTCTAGAAAACAGTCCTATTAATGTCATTTTGTTGGCGTCTTTTCTGTTATGTAAATACAATTTTTTTTTAAATTTTAAATTTAAATTTTTTCCAATTTTTTTATTCACAAAAATGGTTTTTAATAAAAAAATTACAAAATTATTTGAGTTGCGGCAATAAAAGAGGGTCGGTTGGGTTACCGGAAACACAGCATTTTTTAGGCCTAACATATCATTGCACACTGCTGATTTATATGTCATTTTTTATTGTCTGTCCCCATAGAATTCCATGTCAACTTGTCCACATTGTGTTTATAACTAATGCTCTTAGGCTGTTACAGTACTGTACTTTCTCTGTCAGCATTGACTCGTGAACTCCTTAAACCAGCGTCATACCTAATTTCGTCTTCCATTCGAACAGACCGTATTCCTTTCCGGTTCTCCTCATCGTCCGATTCACCATAGTCGAACTCGAGTAGACTCTACAATAAACATTCAGTAAAAAATTAAAACGTAGCACAAAGGTACTCGAAACCAATAAATACAGTAAGAAAGTCACACATAACAAGTACAGAAAGACATACTACTTACTACAATGTACAGCTGTATAAATACTTAAGTATATAATGAGACAAATACTTATTGTACACATTTACAGACATGTATTTTGTAATTATACTGCACAAAGTGACATGCACATAACAACATACTTTTACAAGACAATAAGCCGACTTCAAGACAAAAGGAAGAGAAGAAAGACCTTGTTAAACAATGGCTCAGATCCCTGTGAGTTCTCCTCGGATCTCCGATCGAACTGTAGCGCCGCGCTCCTCAGCATCTCGACTTGCTGCGGCCGAGCGTGTTCCACTTGCTGCTGCTGCTGCTGTTGTTGCTGTGGTAACTGATGCGGCATCATCGGCTGCACCTGTGCAGGCGGAGGATGAGGCGGCAGTGGAACCGAAGACACAGCTGCGGCCATGGACGACGACGATGAATTGGGAGGATGGTTGAGCTGCTGCAAGAGTTGCTGTGGCAGCGACAGTGAACCCAAAGGCTGCGGCAACTGCTGTAGGAGCTGATGCTGCAGCAACTGAGATATCGGCTGAAGATGGAAGAAAAGACATGAAGAAGAACTCAGTGCATTCATTCATTACGAGGATTTATATATATAGCAACTTTTCAGGAGCACTCCAGACACAACCTCAGCTAAAAAGGTCATTAGTAGACGCTGGAATTATACCATCGTTAAAACTGGGGTAACTAACATGGTAATGAAAAATATTTAAGTATTACGTAATCGCCAACAGGGTTTACCATCGCGAAAATGGAGAATGAACCGTCAATATAACCATGGTAATGGTTAAGTGTTATAGCAGCGTGTGTACTGAACATATTGTGCACTTTTGCATGAAGCTGGTGTCCAGACAATTCGGAGTAGATTGACAAAAAATTGCGCTTAAATAGAAATTGGATTGATGAAAAAAGTCTTGCTTCAAAAGAAATTGGATTGAAGAAAATATTGTTACTCAAATACAAGTTGGACAGATTTGTCCACTCCTAATTATCTCGGAACCCATGAAGCAACCATAATAATTACAGTATCACACATACTCCAGTAAAGTAAATAATCGTTTACTCAAACCCTATGACCCATAGATGAAACATTTGAGTAATGTGATTAGACAGTTAAACGCGGCAAGTTGACAGCAGTATTTCCAAATCAAAGATTGTTTTCAGGTTTAACACGTTGACTGCTTATTTGCTGTGTTAAATGACTCAATGGGGGACGTGTATACACGTCCCTCGCGGCCAACGTGTTAATAAAAAGAAAGAAAACTGAGAGAATTTCAGACCTGTTGAGACGACTGCAGAAGCTGGACAACCGCAGTCAGCATGTCCGTCGAAACATTCGTCCCCGCCTCCGTACCATTATCAGGCGCCGGCTGAGAAGAAGCGATGGTAGGCGCCTTGTCGCCAATGTCGGCAAAGCTTCTGGCTTTTGTCTTTTCCGCTGCGGAGTCATTTGCTTTCGGTTCCTTGGGCGGTAGCTGAGACGACCGGATGTCATCTTCCTCATCAGAAGCGTCTGACTGCTGAGAGTTCAAATACTCATCTATGCGAACAAACGGTTTCATCAGCAATGCACAATTCCTCTCTCTCAACTTAAAGACAGTTTTATTTGGCCGTGCCAGGGTTGGGAGTGCTGCTGCGTAATACCATTGAAAAGGTGCCATATAAATTTGTTTAACCTCTTCGCTGCGAATAACATGTATGTTACGTCATAGAAATCTAATCTTCTAACTTGCAGTCTCTCTTAGAACTGCATTCTCTCTTCTCAAAACTTGTTTATTCTCGCGTGGCAATGCATACTCGATGCCCACTCTGAATGGTTCACCCTACTAGAGGCACTTTATAATTTATGTTTAAACACAATACGATATTAATAGCAACAACCCTTAACTTAAGACCACCATCACATAAAAAAGCAGCCTACCCCCAGCAGCAGCAGAAGACGCACCCATTGCACCACTACCACCAGTCCCTTGTGTCATGCTGAACAACTGTTGCATTATATCCGGCGAGAAGACGCTGTTCTTCTGCCACAGCTGCAGCACTCGCACGATTTTGTTCTGGAAACAAAGTTCAGCAGTAGACATTTTAAAATTCATTACAAATGAGAACACATGTTGTGATGCTACAGAGAACCTGCTACAGAGAACCTTTGACCAGCACTATGAAAATCATCACCACATGAAATAACTTTGAAAAGGTGCTATACAAATTCGTTTAATGAATGAATGAATGGAGGGGAACACACATGGAATTCTGGATTCTGGAATGTGGCGATGATGTTCTTTGAGAAGCGTTGCGCAAAGACATCCTTTTCAACTCCACATGAAATAACTTTAACCCTTACACGACAAGTCAAATTTTTGCCATCTAGGGTCTGACGATTTAAGCGACTTTGCCATAAAACATAAAGCAAGCAATTTTGAATGTGTGATATCAACATCATTTTTCAGCCCTATATATTCATAAAGGAAATATAATTCTTTACCATATTATCTCACATTCACATGCAGAGTCAACAACAAAATTGATTGTGGTAATCTAAATCTGCCTTCAAAAGTATCCCTCCTCAATTTTTTTACTTTTTTAGGTTCAAGACCAAATATAAAAACAAATTCTAGAGAAAAATGGGTAATGTGAAAAAATGCACAGAAATTAATGCTACACGCAATACAAAAGAAACTTGAGACCACTTTCATACATGAAGGAGTTATAATTTTTCAGCAATCAGCGTAGCTCCAAAAGTGCAGCAAAAATAAGGATATACATGGCCATGCTATACTTATCATGCTTTGATCAGTTAAAAAATAAATAAAGACATCAGTGTTGTAAGCATAATTCTTTAGCATGCGAGCTCTTCTTCCCATACAACTGCCCAGAGTTATGAATGAAACAGGTGAATCAAACACCTGTTCAACCAGACTATATCACCTATCATCCAATATTTTCTCATCATTACCTCCCACAGGACATTCCTGTGCATGTACGTTATTTACAGATCATAACATTTACATAAAAACTTACATTATAGAACAGCAAATATACACTTAAGTAATCAACTGAAAGTTCAAACAATATGTTCTTCAGGAGGGTGCTAATACCCACCCTCTCATCTTCTGGGCAGGATACCAGATTCTGGAATGTGGCGATGATGTTCTTTGAGAAGCGTTGTGCGAAAACATCCTTTTCAACGCCAAACTGATGACGTGATTGACGCACAATTGAGTCGACGACGTACAAACCAGGAACTTTGTATTCAGCCCGACACTACGATTAAACAAAAGTAAAATTACAATGTACATAGTCTTAACACAAGATTACAATTAAACGACAGACAGATATCAGTTTTACACATAACATTCACGGCCAAAGGAAAGTGGTCAAGCGTTTCGGGTCAAAGTTTGACGATTCGTATCTTGGGAAGTAGTTGACCCAAAAAATTTGTTTGCAGATTATTTCATGCCTTACAAAGCCCAACATGTACACGTGCAAAATTTCATGTCAATCTGAGTCGGTCGTGTCAATCATGTTGGCTGATTTTGACGTGGAATCACCCATTATAGTGCATTCATACATAGCAAAGTCTGCATCACAGACAAAACAAGAAAGTGGTATTTGAAGAATTCAAAACCTTTAGGATGAACTTTTCTACGCTTTGGACGACGTGCTTGTAGAACTTGACAGCCTTGATCGCACTCTTTGTGATACGAGCCATCTTCGCCCGCGATACCGGCGGCTTTGACTCGTACAGTGACGACAACTTGATGAAAGAAAACCATAAAACTCATCGCATGTGTTCTAAACTCAACTCAAGAAATGATGCATGATGGTAATCTAATTATGCTTTAGTGATCAAAATTATTAGCCATTGCATGGGTTCTAGCATTCATCGCACACAAGTTGGATTGATTAAATAATTCGTGCAAAGTAGAAGTCAGATCAATAAAAATAATTTTTCTACTAAAATAAAAGTGGAATCAATGAAAACTTCTGTGCCGAAATTAGAGCTGGATCAATAAAAATAATTGTAATTTAAATATAAGTTGAATTGATAAAAATAGTTGCTGCTCAAATAGAATATGAAATGAATTCTTGCTTAAATGGAAGCTGAATTGATGAAAAGGATTGAATGGCAAACCAGAAATCAAATTGACAAAAAATAATTACACTGCACCAGGCAAAAATAAAAAATGCAAAAGTGATAGATTACCTACAACTTAGGTTATTCTTTCCAATCAGTCAACAAATTGAACTCTTTTCTCACATTTAGTTAAAGAAAAAAATTTAATCCAAAAGACTGTGTGCCTGTCAATGTAAACAATAGGGCTGCCCAAGAAATCGCTAAAGCAGAGCGCTGCGGCCCTAGTTTCGAATTTTTAATTTGCTTGTATTTACTGCATATTTCCCTCATTTATAATTTTATTAAGATGACCGTTTTACTTAGATCTCGTGTTGAATACTTATTTACTCAGCGCATTGTACATGTATCAGCTGATAGGTAGCAGCGCTCTATTTTAGATAAGTCGTTGGCAACCATATTGTTTTATATTCAGGCACGCAGTCTTCGAGATTACCAAAATTTCGGCCAGATATCCGAAATCACAAAACCTAATGAGTTTTAGACACTAAACTACAGTGTTATCACCAACACCTAAAAATGAGGTCAACCCGAATCCCCTGAAAATCCACAAAAGCCTGATTTCCCAAACAGTTTTATAAGAGAAAGCTGCCGAACTCTCAGAAAACTATGCAGAATTAAATTGAATACATGGCATAGCGTTGTTGATAACACAGTTTGGTAAACGTGCAGACTGGCTGCCCGTACTCCAAACAACATGGCCGTTAACGAATGCAATAAAATTAGAGCGGGTGAGGGTCGGTTAGGGCTCAGGTTAGGCGTCGTGAGGGTCGGTTAGGGCTCAGGTTAGGCGTCGTGAGGGTCGGTTAGGGCTCAGGTTAGCCGTCGTGAGGGTCGGTTAGGGTTAGTTTTAGGGTTAGTGCAGTCATTCTGCTGAAATTGAAGCTGAATTGATGAACAATGTTGTTGATGGTCGCGCTCTAATTTTATTGCATTCGTTGGCAGCCATATTGTTTGGAGTATGGGCAGCCAGTCTGCACGTTTACCCACAGTTTAGTCAACTTTAGTATCTAAAATTATCATGTTTTGTGAAACTCGATTTCGGGGGTCCGGTCGAAATTCTATTCGGGATTCTGGTTTCGGATTGCACCCTTTAATAATTCCATTGTGCCACGTATTCAATTTAACTCTGAATACTTTTCTGGTTCGGCAGCTTCTTATAAAACTATTTTCGGGAAATCTGGCTTTACATTACAGGTTCTTCTATTACATTAACAGTATTTACCAATTTTGATCACCACAAATTTGCTTAACTTACTACAAAAACGATCTTACTGATATTGCCGTGTGGTTAATCTCTATAATGACTCGGTAGCAAGTAAACATCATGGCGACCAAAGATCCGCTCATAATAGAGCGCGGTCACGTGACGGCAAAAAGGTAGCCCAATATTTTCGCGGCCTACGGTGATGTATAAGCCAATGTTTTCGCGAAAGTAAGTAAGTAAAAATACCATGAAACGGTTATTTTAATAAATATTAATACGCTTAAATAAGCTAAAGAACACAACAAAATCGATGGACCTTAACACATTGGCCGCCATCTACGAGATATCTCGCGGTAAGCGCGAGATCTCGCGGTAATATCTGGCGGTTTTTTACCGCGAGATCTCGCGCTTACCGCGAGATATCTCGTAGATGGCGGCCAATGTGTTAAGGCCCATCGATTTTGTTGTGTTCTTTAGCTTATTTAAGCGTATTAATATTTATTAAAATAACCGTTTCATGGTTTTTTACTTACTTACTTTCGCGAAAACATTGGCTTATACATCACCGTAGGCCGCGAAAATATTGGGCTACCTTTTTGCCGTCACGTGACCGCGCTCTATTATGAGCGGATCTTTGGTCGCCATGATGTTTACTTGCTACCGAGTCATTATAGAGATTAACCGCCATTTTCGTTCTGCATTTTATGCCCATCAACGGGACTAATAAACGCGAATACAATTTTCGAATTATTACAATCGTCAATCGTCATGTAGAGCACAACGCCATGCATGCGAATGCAGACCCACCATCACGCGAAACACTGTTAAAATGCGTACCTCATTGTTAAAGGCCTTGACAGCCTCCATAGCTTCCGACATATAAATTACACTTTTTGTGACGATAAACAGTCCAGAAACTAATCAATAACGTTTGTTTCAAACATGATAAACACGAAACTAGAACGCCAAAATGGAGGAGAATTCATCCAATTTCTTGTTGTTGTTCTTTCACTCAAAATTTTATAAATCGAGTGCGGTGGTCAAATGACGCTAGTGTGATTGCATAAAACTTGTAGCGCTATTATATCTGAAGCCGTAAGTAAGTAAGTTAGGTACTATTTTCATTATTACACCACTTGCAAATGCACAATGAGGACCTTTCTAGTAAGATTGACTCACTTGACTGAGGCCTATGGCTTATACTTATAGGCATGCCTTTGAAGCATCCGTCAGACTTGACACAGTGCTCGTTCACAATTATAGGCCTTTAAGCTCGTGTAATGCGTTTGACTTTTCAGTGGCACTTTAGAAGTTTGGAGTTTACGATTATGACGGTTTTTAGCTCTGCAAAAATTACTTGGCGATCTAATCGTCGACAAAATATCTAGTAGTTATGCGTATGTAGGCTAAGCATAGACTAGGCCTATAGCTCGATGCTGTCGAGTGCATAGGCCTAAACATTAAAACATGCCTCTTCCATCGATCATTCCATGTCGCCATCATTGCTTTCTATCTGTTCGGAAATATAGGGGATAATTCTTATCTTTCCTGTCATAATTAATAACTCTTTCAATTTGATATTCAATACAGTGGCGTAACAACCTGGCCGGAGGCCCGTGGACATTCTAAGCCATGGGCCCTTGGGCTACCCGTTAGCGAGACTAAAGAGTAGGATTAACGAGATAGCTACTTGGGTAAAAAAGGACGAGTGAGATTATCATTATAAAGTGCTAATTAATTAATTAGGGTGTCATGGTGCCATCGCAATAATAATAATAATAATAATAATAATAACGACAATTTACATGGCGTCGAAACACGGCCATATTAATCAGATCTACCACGGGTTTGCGAAATTGCATTAGACCTATAGTAGTTTCGACAATATTACGATGCAACTTTGGCCTATCACAGTTTAAGGCTAACTTTGTTTAATTAAAAGAATTGAATTGGTTGGTTCCATAAATACCAAAATAATTATTTAATTTTTTCACACCCGATGAACCCAATATAGGCCTACGCGCATCGGCAATGCGAAAGCCACTATTGAAATTGCAAGTGGGCTTAATTCTGTTAAACAGGCCTATCCAAAACCCTGTGTGATTTGGGCTCAAATGCCGACTATGAACACTGCAATGTGCAGTGTGTACCAGTCACTTCAACGCTTGACTCGTATAGAGACATTGACAGAGACAGAGACAAAGACAGGTACACACAATGCACATACACTGAGTGAGAGACAGGCCTATATCTCTCTGTCTGTCAGACAGAGAGAGACAGACACACACACAGTGTCACACAGACAGCAAGAAGTAGGAGCCGAAAAGAAAGCAGATACTATTTCAAGCATAATTCCTTAATGGATGAACGTATACCCTATTACCCTAACCGTAGACCCCGCCCCTAACGCACAACTAAGTGCATGTTGATGTCTACAGTCTACTACGGGTCAAATGCTCTCACATCCGATGACCCATGCAGTCCCGACAGACATGACACATGCGTATCATTTATCATATCCGTCGTATTCAGGCTAGGTTTACATTATGGTCACTGGTCAGACTCTACAATCTGAAACTAACTATAAAACAAAGAACTCAAAGCAAAAAACAAAGAAAAAGTACATGGAACTTTTTTACTAAATAAGCTCGGGGGCCCCTTGGAGCTCGGGGGCCCGTGGATTTTGTCCACCTTCGTTACATGGTTGTTACGCCACTGATTCAATACCGGGCGTCGATTTCTTACATTCGCTGCATGTTTTAGGCTTAGGCATAGGACTAATATAATAGTATCTTCTGGATCACTTTCATAGGCTAGCGATCTAGTAGCCTACAGTAGGCTACTGTATACTGTCAGATAGGCCTAACCGTCGTGCCTTTAGGGTAAGTTTAGGCCTATGGACGTTTTATATTTCAGGTGAATATACCAAAGACACGAAAAATTGGGAGGGTGGCGGTGATAGCGTATAGGGCTATAGGCCTACATTAACATGAAGCGGCCGCACATAATTATAGGAGCAAGGGAATTTGACACGGCTGTGTTATAAATTGTCATGATTATTATTGTTGACTTTTGTTGTTTATAATGCTAGTAACGGGGCCCTAAATTACCCTAAAATTCGCATGTAAACTCGATTCTATAGGACGTAGCCTAGACTAAAGTGACAAACTGTACAATGATCCTCTGGAAAAGTCAATCCATGATTTGAAAATGTTGTTGGGGTCATTTTGACCCACCTTCGACGGAGGTTAGAGTGGTTTTATTTCCCGCGCTGGAGTTGAGTAGGCCTACTGAATAGGCCTCTGACTCTGAGTAGCTTCCCTTGAAAACAGCGTTATGCAAACTCTTGCAATAAATGAATGAAGTTATGAATGTATCCGTTTTGTATGATTGTATCACGCATGCGCGGTGGTGTACCGTGTAGGCCTGTTAGTAGAGGTAGGCTATGTTAATTAGGTGCTAATGAAGAAAAAGCTTTTCGTTCAGTTCATTTGACTTGAGTGCAATTTTCTGGGAAAGACTCAGACAATTATTTAGTTGAAAATAAACGATGCAACAAACGGACATGAGACGTACATAATGTACATCAAGACTGAACTCGACTATTAGACAAATGAAAATAAGTCATCGGATCTACAGCTAGAGTGCTTTTTTGGCGCACCCTGTACATGACATTGTATAACCATTCAGCATTTCCAGTCAGGGGCGGATCCAGGGGGGGGGCCAATCCGGCCATGGCCCCCCCATTCCAAATCTCCATGGGACGTGGCCCCCCCCATTCATGGTCACCCAAAAGATTTTTTGCAGGGGATCAGTCCTGGCCAGGAGAATTAATATATAAATGTATTTAAAATCTAAGCCTCTCAGACAATTGCATTGTCTTAATATAAAGCAACGAAAAGAAATAATCTTTCAACAGTATCCAACTATAATTTATGGCATACAATGTATGTTATTCGTGTATATATTCATAGTAAAATGTAAAAATATTAACACCAATAAACACAATTAAAACCAATAGCAACTAACTATTAATTACAAAGCAAGTTAACACTAACAATAGTATTAGGAATTAATTTAGTTTTTTCCAAATGCAACTTGTTAAGTTTTGAATTTAGTCTATATGTGCAAGAAACTGCGGTGAATGATCACACATGTTTACTTCTTGTTCTTATTTATTTCTTACTATGTTTCATTCAGTGGTGGGACGTATTTTATTTACTGTAGTCTTAAAAATAATATAATACAGTGAGGTCTATTCATACTTTAACTTGGAAATGTTTTGAGCATTCTGTGCTTCATATTATAAATACATAAATACTTTAAAAAATACTTTTGTTTGCCATTAATAACAGCTAATAGGAGCAATGTTGTATGCTGTATGCAGTAGACCTACAATAGCTATTATTCACTATTATTATTTATCGGGAAAGTCTCTGGTTATGGCCCTAAGCCAGATATAACATACATCCATGATCCATAACATAGCCATAATGTCATGGATAATATATATATATATATAATATTATATATGCAGTCTACCAGGCAACATTTGCAATGCAACTTGTCAACCAACTTTCCACTGCCAGTGTGTGCCTTCACTTCAATCTGAGACTCAAATGTAAGCCTCTTGCACAATTGCATTGTGAAATAAAAACTTTGGAAACCACTTTCACGAACAAGAGTTTGATCTATGCTTCTAAAAAACCTTAATTTACCTATTTGCTCAAGAAAGGAGCACTCCTGGCCCCTTTTTCTACAAATTTTCTTGTGTCAGTTTCAAAATCGATTGTTCTAGCAATATTATACTCAAAGGCTTCAAAGGTCAACCTGGCCAAATCCACAAGATGTTAATTAGATATTGTAGATCTTCAAACATTTAAATCTATCATTTTGTGTTTGATAAATGATCTCTTTGCAGAAGCTACCGCTGATGGAATTGTCAACAGTAAGCCCATGCGTTACCTGACACACATTTGGAAATAACTTTGAAGGATTTTTTATATTATGTTAAAAGTTCAACAGGTTCAATGGGCACATCAAAAAGTTGCCTGTTATAGGCCTACCGATGGTAGGCTAAATGTTCAATTTATTTTCCAAATCCTGACCATTATGGAATGCAGGATAAAGTTAGAGCTTTTCCTGCTAAATTACATGTAGGCCTAGGCTTATACATGATTATTTAACTCTGGGTAAAGGGTTTAATTCTTGTGCAAATATCTAAATAAAATATGCACAAAAATTGAAAAAATTTGATTGCAAGCTCCTCCTAGCCCCTGAAAATGTACGGCCAATTTTTAAATCTGTGGGTTCTTGGGGGGGCCTTAGCGCCTATATATAGCCCTGATAAACTCCGTGCATGCCTATAAGAGTGCATTCCTTGTATTATAGGCTACATGTATACTGCATATACTGAATTGTTTTTAGCAATCTGATACAATCCTCTGTTAAAATGAGTGTTACTTACTCTTAATATTTGCACAAATTCTATTTTTTTTCAACCGAATAGCTTCTCTCCAGCGCTATCTTTCAAATTTTAAACTCAAATTTCAAAATGTTTTGGTTCTGTTATTTGAACACCTGGTAAAACAACATCGTTACTACATGACTTTCAGATTTTGACCCCCCAAATTTATTAGTTCTTGGCTGGTTTGTGTACCATTTGTTATTATTTAACTGCAAAGTGTGTTCTGGTAATTCAGGACCATCTTAGAAAACAGGGATAAGCTGATACTTGTGCTGAAAAGTCAGCTTATGTAATATAATTATACTCATGTCTGACGTTATTCACTATAGCCTAATAACCCAACAACAGCAAAACTGAGCCGCTGAACTCGATACATAATATAGATATTAATAATATTGTAATTATATATATTTTTTATTAGTACTGAACAAATTGAGTAATTCTGTTCAAATGACATCTCACAAGAGCACTGTTGCAGTGTGGAAATTTAAAAAAAAACTATTTTAAAAGTATAGTCTATATTTATTGAGATTTTGTGGCACTCTTATAAGCACTGAAAATACAGCTATTTTGCTAAGAAAACAGCTTAAAATGCTACAATTGCATGTGAAAATGCAAAAAGTTTCTGGTGGGGAGGGGATATCCCCTCCCCATACCCCTCCCTCACCACTCTCACCCCCAGAGGGGGGGGCTAAATTAAACTCTGGTTTCGGCCAAACGACAAAAAAATTCCGACCCAGGCCCAAAATCTTTTGGCCCCCCCCTTCGAAAATTCTTGTATCCGCCCCTGTTTCCAGTGTCCTCGTGTATTCGCAGAGTCGATAATTAAAGTGCAGGCCTTACATGTCGAGTCGATCCTAGGCCATTATAATGTCTCCGTATGTTGGTCTATATATATATATATAGGCTCTAGGGCCTACACAGAAAATCCAGATTAAATCTGATAAATCATTAATGTTAGTCTTTGTTAGACCATATTAATATAATCATTATAATGAACTTTAGGACTTAAATGATATCTCTGAACTGTTTCTTTAGTAGTCATAAACGTTGGATTCGACGATCTATCGGCAATGCTCTTCGGTAATAACCTAACGATTGTAGGTCCAAGTCTGCCGAGGGGACTCCACGTAACAACTATAAAAGGCCTAGGGGCCTAAAATGTGTTCTTGGAGGCTTGTTGCTGACGCAGTAAATGGCCTGACAAGTCCTGAGTGCAGAACACTGGAATAAAATTATGTTAGTTAGGGACTCAATAGCTACAAGCAACTTTCTTGCATGATGCATTTACTCTATGGATGTTCATTGTAATGTTGTTTCCTTACAGTCCCAGATCCCGACTTCAGATGATACAATATATAGGTATAGGCTGTCATTTTTTCATTCCTTAAAATCCAGGAGAACATATCCCTTCGTGATGTCTGCTGCAGCTGTTCAATGTCGTAATCGTGCGAAGCGCGGGGGGGGGGGGCACCAGCTGATTCACGAGCGCTGTCCTTTTCAACCTAACTATAGGATTACGTACATTCCTCGATGATGTATGGGCTTCTCTGAGGAATCGAACCAGTTAGTATACCATGATAGGCATATCACGTACCATCGAAAAAGTTGATGGGACACATACACACTTGAAAGAATATAACACATCGCCGGTGTCACGAGATCATACGGTCAGCATTTATAGTGCCTCTACGATGTCCTCCTATCCTTGGAGAACCATGATATCGCATCCCAGGATTATATAATTTTATATCTATCTACAGCAGCTGTCTTCTAAGTCCTATTTTCACGAACAATAATAATTGTCTTTTCGTCTTTCTCCTTTCCTTCTCCATTGCTGACATCTTCCTGCCCATCATCATCGTCACTGGTTCTCATGCATGGAATGGTGGCGTCACCTTCTTCCGGATGATGTTCCCTCGACTGCTCCAGTTCCTCACGGAGGAATGCCGCCATCGACGTCGGCGAGCAGGACATCATCCTCTCGCTCGCGTCGCTCACTTCGTCCACTTCCGTTACTGCAGTCGACTTCCGGACGATCACCGGAAACGACGCCAACCCACCGACCCTGAATCCACCACGCTGTCCCCCGCCATCCGTTGACGCGATGCTCCTTCCCGACTCCGTCCTCCACGACGGCTGCCTCCTCTTCCACGCCATCTCCAGCCGCTCCCTCAAACACCGTCTCCACCCCGTCGTCTCGTAGCTGCTCACCCCTCTCGGCTGACCACCCTCGCATGCAGATGATCGTTTCCGACGTCCCCATTCACCGGCCTTGAAGCACGACATCCGTCTCAGTGAGGCGGCCGTCCAGAGCAGTCCAACGGGGTTC
Organism: Lumbricus rubellus; assembly: GCA_945859605.1. NCBI lineage: Eukaryota > Metazoa > Annelida > Clitellata > Crassiclitellata > Lumbricidae > Lumbricus > Lumbricus rubellus. The sequence continues at coordinate 41,881,630 of OX243814.1, forward strand.
TGGCTCGTGCCTGGTCCTCCGAGGCTCAGAGGGACCTGCAGGGAGGTCTCCGAGAAGCGACTCTGTCTTCGAAAGGTCGTCTTGCGTCGGGAGTTGGACAGGGTGCGAGAGTCCGACGCGAGGCAGAGAGTGTCGCGAAATGCCTGACGATATTTGTAGGACATCAGGTTGTAGAGAATTGGATTGACCGTTGAGCTGACGTAGTAAAGAACACCTAAAATTTGAAACAAAACGAATTGTTATTAATTATTAATTATTAACGGAGCTGACCAGGGATGACCACTGACCAGTATGAGAATTGTGAAAAAAATAACTGGGGGACGTCGTACTATGATCCACGTGGGACTGGGTTGCAAAAGCAGACTTTACTTTGGGGCCGTAGGAAAGGTTGAGAGGTTTAACCCTCTCAAACTTGACTTACAGCCTAGTCGATGCTTCAGCACGCGGAAGCCGCTCATCTATGGAAGCTGTCCATCTCCCTCTGCTCCCGCATAGCCTTCTGTATCGACAGACCCATCTCCTGACAGTCCTCCTTTATCATGTTTCTCCTTTCGCTTCTTCGGTCTTCCCCCTTTTCTCCTTCCCTGTCGGTACCCATTGAAGGCTATCTTTGGATATCTGTCGTTTTCAACCCCAGGCAATTCTCACCTTGGAGCTGACGTAGGCTAGTAAAGAACACTTCACATGAAATTGAAAATAAAGAGGAGGAGGCAGAGGAATAGGAATAGGAAGAGATAAAGCATCTGTAATGAAGCCAATAGCGTGGGTTGTAGCCTATACATGTACAATGTACGATCCTGCACAATGTATGTAGACGTCAAAGGAGTTTTCTGTCTGTCGTGGTTTCATTAAATGACATTTTGATGAAGGAAAAAGCTCATCAAAGCGGAATCTGATCGTTGGTTGGTTGGTGCGTTTTACAGGCGATATGAAAAAATAGGGAAACGGTTCAATCGCAGAGAACATATTGGATACCGTACACGACATGTCTCACCATTTAGATTATACAGTTTTATACACATAGTACATAGGTTATATATATATACGGAACCCGTCGGAACATATAGGCTTAATACCGTATCGAAATGAATACAAATAGCGCAAAATGAAGCAAGCGAGAATGCCGTATAAGGAGGAGGCCTTAGTTCCCATTTGACTGACCCAGGTCACTGGATGAAAGGATGAGAGGGCAGATTGATGGTTGGTTGGATGGATGTATAGAAAGATGAATGGATGAGTAATTGATGTGAGGTTATGTCATCGAATTGCGGATGAATGGATGCATGAATCATCGATGGGTGCATGGATGAGTGTGAGGAATGTATGAATGCATTGAGGCTGAAAGAGATTATGGATGGATGGGTGGATGTGTGTATGGGTGGGTGCATGGAAGAATTGAAAAGTAGATATATTAACAAATTAATTGATCTTCTGCGCTGACGGATGGATAGATAAATGGATAGATGAGTTTATGAAAGAATAGATGGATGGATGTATGGAAAGATGGGTCGGTGGATGGATGAATGAATGAAATGTGAATTTCACATCGTGAATGAATGTGAATGCGAGTGAATAAATGAATGATGAGATGGATGGACGGACGGATGGATGATAAATCAATGGATGAATGGATGAATGAATGGATGGACGGATGACAAATCGATGGATGAATGGATAGATGGATAGATAGATGGATAGATAGATGAATAAATGGATGGATGAATAGATGAATAGATGAATGAATATATAGATAGATGAATGGATGGATGAACGGATGGATGGATGGATGAACGGATGGATTGATAGATGGATGGATAGATGGATAGATGGATAAATGGATGGATGGATGTATGGATGGATATTGATAGATAGATGAATGAACAGATGGATGGATGGATGGATAGATGTTTATTCGTAGACTCGTGTGTCTGACCGGATATGTAGAATAGGTTGCTCTGTAGTTCGATCATCGTAGAAGTCCACTGATCGTCTGGAATGCAGACGGTCATGATTCGCTGGATGTGGAATGGAGCCCAACAGATAAAGAACATCACCAAGACGGCCACTGTCATAAGAAAGAAGAACATTAATATAATACAGAAACAACCATTTAATTATATATATAGGGTGACACAAAAGTTCGTTCACCGTTTTCAAAATGCGTTATCTCAGTAACGGCTTCATATTTCTTTATAATATTTGGTCAGTGTATGCATCAGTCAAATGAAAGATATTGGTACAAATTTGATTATGATCGGGTCAGTTTTCGCCATTATTTATAAGAAAATATAAAGACGACCAGTTTTTGCGGAAAAACTGCGTTCATCAAATTTACGCAGTAAATAAAATGTGGATATGCCTAGCCTCGTATACAAGCGTGACCAGACACTGTTGTTACCTATATAAGACAGACACAGACGTAGGCTATTAGCGCACAGTATCTCCTTTCTGCTTAATGACAGCACTGACTCTATCCGGCATGACTGGATCAGCGTCTGAAGTGTCCAAACTGCTATCGATCTACACGCTCGTTGGATGCGACGATTGAGCTGATCAGCATTCTTGGGCTCAGGATCTTTATAAACGCTGAGAGATACAGTAATCAACAAGTTCTCAATAGGAGGGAGGTTCAGAGAGTTGGGTGGCCAATCCTTCAGTTTTATGTGTGACGGAAGGTTGTCGTCTAGCCACTTTGTCGTCACAGTGATGTATAACAGCGTGCGCCAGCCTGCTCAACAAACAACTTTCGTTGCATGACACTGCCGATGTAATTTTCTCTCTCGAACGCTCGCTTCACGATATGCTCGAGAATGTTGGTGATGTATGTAGTACTGCGAGTTCAGTATGGTACCATTTGGCACAAATTGAAGCTTAGTGAGACCTCTGGCAGTCATCCCACACCAAACCATCACCGAAGAACTAAACTTCATCTTTGGAGCAGGCGGAAAGTAAGCTTACTCTTCCTATGCCGGATAGAGTCAGTGCTGTCATTAAGTAGAAAGGAGATACTGTGCGCTAATAACCTACGTCTGTGTATGTTCTATATAGGTAGCAATAGTGTCTTGTCACGCTTGTATACGTGGCTAGGCCTATACACATGTTCTTTACTGTGTAAATTTGATGAACGCAGTTTTTTCCACAAAAACTGGTCGTCTTTACATTTTCTTATAAATAATGGCGAAAAATGACCCGATCATAATCAAATTTGTACCAATATCTTTCATTTGACTGATGTATTACAGTGACCAAATATTATAAAGAAATATGAAGCCGTTACTGAGATAGCGCATTTTGAAAACGGTGAACGAACTTTTGTGTCACCCTATATAATTATATATACATATATTATGTACCCGACTATTCTAAGCGCTGTACGTCTGCTTTACAGAGATAGGCCTAATAATAATTATCATCATTCTGTCCACGACAAATATTGTCAGATATCTCTTGAACGCTGATAATTTTTCTGTCTCGTTCTATAGTAAAGTAGCCTACATGTATAATAGAGCCCCCGATACAACATGAATGACTCTACTTGCAAAGTTCAGAAGTAGGCTACACACCAGACGACCGCATATGATAGACGATAATTAGACCATTGATGACGATGCTCAGTAATTGTGAGTGAAGGACTTGCTGTAGTAATTATCAGTCTGAGTGAGATTCGAACACATACTCTCAGAGTTACAGGCAGAACGTCATAACAGATCAGCCTCACTCACTATACAGTCAACTGAATTAGCAGTCTGAGCTACACGTAGGCCTACATGATAACGCATGATGACATCAATTTCGATTATTGTCTAGCACACGCAAGTGGATAGAAAGTGTCTGGTCGACTGGAGCTGCCAATATCAATTATGATCTTCATTTTCATCGGTAAACATGTATCTGACCTCGGATCCGTCTGCTGTTGTTTCACTATACTGAAGTCTACTTTCTGTCACACGTAATTAAGAATTGCACGAAGCTTATGTTGATTCTGATTTATATGTAGGTTATTATACCAGTATGATTAGAGGCGAAAAGGATTGGCAGACAGACAGACAAGACAGACAGACAGACAGACAGACAGACAGACAGACAGACAGACAGACAGACAGACAGCGTTATTTGACATTTCCCAAAGAAGAAGAAAATTTCTGCAGAAGAATAAGGTAAAGAGTATTGAAGGAAACGCAATGAAGAAATAATGACGTAATAATACGAGAAAAACAAACAAACACGGAAACATGGAGACAGACAAAGAATCTGCAGACGAGAGAGGAAGGTCAGACGCACATACAGGAACAGATACATAGACATAAAAGAAGCAAGAGAACAGCCACAACACAGACTAACTGTGCATTTAAAAGTCCATTACGTAGACATACAGAAAGATAAACAACATGGAGAGAGAAAGAAGATGAGTAGCCTAATATACGGAGAGAAGAAAATGAGAAGGAGGAAGAGAGGAAGAGTTGATGGAGATGAAGAGGAGAAAGAACAAGAGAATGAGGAGGAAAAGGAAGCTACAGAAGGACAGGAGGAGTGAAAGAGAAGAGGGAAGAAAAGAAGGAAGTGGAGTAGGAGGATAAAGAATCAAAGAATGAAGAAGGAGAGGAAGAAAAGGAGGAAACTGAGTTTTAAAAAAGTTTAAAAAAAAATTAAAGAGTCGGTGATAATAGAGGAAAAAGGGAAGGAGTGGGAGGAGGAGCTAATGGAATGGGGAAGAGAAGGAAGAAGGATAATCATTGGAGGATGCAAGGGAAAGAGGAAGAGGAGGACAAGACGGAAGAGAGAGTGAAATGGGAGAGGATTGAAAGCTATAATAATAAGTGAAGTGGATCTGAAGGGAAGCGGCGTTCACTTTGATGAGCTTATAATGTTTTATACTCCGTTCGATTCATGGCCATTAAGTCGCTTTTAGTTAGAATTTGATGCTTCGACGCCTTTTCGTCTCATGCGGCTTTCTCTCTGTCTGTTTCTCTATGTCTGTCTATCTGTTTATATATGTCCGTCCGTCCGTCTGTCTGTGTGTTTCTGTTTTTTCTTTTCTCTGCGGTGTTTGATTGCCAGTAGGAGCGAGAGGATGAGAGTGAAGAAGAAAAGGAAGGGGAGTAGGAGGACGAAGAATACAATTTCTCCAGACGACTGAGGTAAAAAAAAAGCAAGAGGAACCTTTCGATAACTTGCGGAAATCAAATCCTCCTCCTGCTTAGGCTAAGCTTCCTAAAGTTCTAATAGGCTTCATTATGCTTCAATAGATTTCCTACAGTGTATATAATAGGCCTACTTGTTCAGGTTTAGTGACACTGTTTCATAATCATCATGGACGGTTGGTGTCGTCTCCTCCTACTTTATCCAGGTTTTGGACTGGCACTGCTAAAGCATACGAGCAGTGGCGGGTTTTGTTGCATGCAGTCTGTGCATTTATTTCCATCTTATGTAGGCTATATGCAGACAGGGCATATAAATATCGTTCATTTGCTTTGATTCCTGTCACAGTCTTCACAGGCTGTTTACATTAGGGTCTTTTAACTGATCAGCGAAGCTGTGTTTCACATTATAGGAAGAACTATGTCCTGCAACATGCCAGGTGCTAATGTACTTTGGTAATGCTCTTTCACAGCTGATTAAAGCATTCTTCTTCGGTGTCAAAAGCCGTTCGTTGCAAGAGTGTCCAATTTCATTATTGCTTTAGCCTATTTAGCGGAATAAAAATATATAATCTTAATTCGCGGCCAGCTAAAGGATTCACGAAGAAAGCTGTGTAGCTTATACAGGATGTATTACAGAACTTTTTACAACACGTGCGACCGTTTCTCAGTTCCTAGGCCTAGTTTTACAGTTTATTAAATTATTTAGCGACGTTTCTTAATTAAGACAGATATGATTAGTGTGCCTATAGTTCAGCAGGTTGACACTGTCTTGCTATTTATATCAACGGTTGTACCTTAGTAGGCTATACATGTCATAGCTGTCATGCTGACTTCAAGCAGATGGTCATTGAAAAGCACATCATTTTTTGACACATCTACAAGGATCGAGACAGGGTTTAAAGTGTGGTTGGACGGTCATGGACGGCGTTCATGCACTTCTGTTCAAATCTGAACGCCGCCATGCCACGTATTTCGCAAGTACAACCTGAAAAGTTAAGGAGCGTCCTGACACTTCTTTTTATACTTTAAGCACTGGATCTCTCGGGGTAGAATCAATTTTGAGGTATCGCGCTTTGACCATAATTATTGGAGACAGTAATTGTACGTATATAATTATATAGGCTATATCTTAATTTTCCAGTAAATCCTCATGTGTGCAACTGTGTATGTTGCTCTATCGGACTTCGTTCTATGTAACTGCGCCAATGCGTTGGAATCCTTTGCCAAAGCCCATCGATTTTGTCAGTTCCTTAGTTGTAATTCACGTGTAAACTTTAAGCAACATAATTATGTAAAAACTTAATTACACACTGTAATCTGCTTGCGCAGGCCAAACTGATTTCCACGGAGATCAGCTCACGGATAGGATTAGGCCTACGGGTTGCGAGATGTTAGGCCATATACTTTTGGCAAATGTGTTGGACCATTGTCGCAAGTTTGAGGTTAATTATCTTGGCCAAGAAGGATAGTGTATTGTATTGTATTTGAACATTTGTAGAGAGCTTCTGGTAGGGTGATTTTGGGTGAACCGTTCAAAGGCGTTCCCAATGAGTAAGGCTCCGCGAGAAGACGCAGCTGTTTCTTAAAAGAAAGAGGACATGCTGCCAGAAAGAGCGAAAACAAAGAGGATGCGCATCCCGAAGAGAATGATTAAATGATGCAAATGATCGAAAGTGAGCCATAGCAGTTCTAGAGGGTGGAAGAAAGAGGTCGAATCTGTTGGAGTAGGCTAACGAAATGGACGGTATAGGCCTATAGTAAGAAGCTGAATGAGGCCGAAGTTATACAATCATGTAGGCCTATATGTAGATTCGATTTCGGTTCAAGTTACGTCTGCTAGTGAACTCGGCTATAAAAACTACACTGACCGTAGACTGTCAATGGGGATACATGTAGGCCTATATAGACGACACTGGTACAATGCTGCCAATGAGAAGATAGACTTCAATTCTTAACACGAACCCAGAGGAACCGTCTCTATCAAGCATCGTCTACAAAAGGGGTTGTAGCGCCTACCATAGGGAGTAGGCCATTATATATATGCCACCTATGTGACCGAATGTGAACGGCCAAATTCGATGACTCCATCCATATAATAAGTCCTTATTTTATTAATGATAATTTGTCATCCCAGTGAGTCATGAGTATTCAATGGACAGAATCAAATCAATCAATCTGGGCTTCATGGACAGTTTCATTGGCCTGGCCCCTGGGTCCCAGAAATGAAACGTATTTACCGTTGTGGCTGAGAGATAGTTGGCAACTACCGGTATTGTGCAATTTGCCAATAGGGGCCTACTGTGTAGGCTTAACTTACTATTAATGGATGTAGCCTATAGGCTTACTACGACTCCAATTGCTCGATTACGCTCGATATATATTTCTTTTGATTTGTCTATGGTTCCAATTTCTGAACAATGATTGTCTACAGGCCAACCATCACTTATAATATGCATTATAAGTGATTCACAGACTCGATCCAAAAGCTAAATTAGATGATTATCGCTAAATTCGAATTGTAGAACGATACGATCCCAAAAGAAAAAATTTCGTTTTATGATGCGTCTTATATTATTAGGAAGATAATAGGATTGATTATTTCCATGGGACGGGAATGATGCCTGACAATTTTTGTGAAGGTAATATGCATAGTATTCTTCATCTATAACAAACCGAAAACCATTCCTCACCATCACCCTAACTATGCATAAGGTCGTCCATGAGCGATTGTGACAAATGGTGATCTAAAACCATCCATACATCTTAATCTTGCTATTATATAGACAGGTGCATGGTGCCATGGTCACGTCAAGAGACGATGACATAAAAAATTATCTGACAGCGCTGGTGTCCATACAACTTCCGAAACTGTGTCTCTTGCCCTTCCAGTATTTCTCATTCTCATTCCTTCTTTCCATATCTCTTCTTTTCTTCCTTCTCTCTTTTCTTCCTGCTTTCCTTCCTTCTTCCATTTGCCAGTGTGAGAATTGTCGAAAAATAACTGGAGGGTTGGACTATGATTCGCATGGAATTGGGTGTGAAAAACAGACTATTAAATCTATTATGGTCTGTTATGTAGCTCTAAGAAAGACTGTGGACCAGTGGGGGTTGAAACCCCAAATCCTGGCAATTCTCACCCTGCATTTTCTTCCTTCATTTCCACTTTCCCTTTACCTTTCTTCGTTCCTTTTCCCTTCACTTTTATTTCCTCTTTCCCTCCTCTCTTCGCCTTCGTCCAATTTCTTCGCAGAGTCAAAGATTTTACTTCTGTTCCATGTCTTTCGTCATAACAGAATTGCACGATGCAGATGGAATGGGTAACTTTGATTTCCCGATTGTGTTGGGGTCAAACATTGGGCCGGGTCTTAGCCGCCCTCCGACCCTGTTTACCCATAATTTTGCGGTCCTGTTATCACTCTCTCTTTCTTTCTTTCTCTCTCACTGTCTGTGTGTGTCTCTCTCTGTGTCTCTCTGTGTGTCTCTCTGCTTCTCTCTGTCTCTGTCTGTCTCTGCCTCTCTCTGTGCCTCTCTATGCCTCTCTGTGTGTCTATGTGTTTCTGTTTCTGTCTCTCTCTCCTTTCCTCTCTCAGAGATGAAGCAAGGCGTTCTTGGGTTACTCGAACACAAAATTTCGGACAAAGATCTGGTGCACGCGTCAATTCGTTGCTATGCGACGTTAAATACGTCTTGGATTTAGGTCGAAAGGTGTTCATTTATTAAGAACAAGGTGTTCATTTATTAAGAACAAGGTGTTCATTTACTAAGAACAAGGTGTTCATTTATTAAGAAAAGATCTCCTGCTGTTCGCTCGATGAGCAGAATGAGGAATTGGAGGAATAGGGGAAGAGGAAGAGGATGACGAATAGATGGATAAAAATAGGAGAAGGAGGGACAGGAGGAGTGCGAGAATTAAATTAAATGGGTCGAGGAGAAATTAATTGTATGAAGTAGAAGAATGTGGACCGTGTAAGTGTTGATGAAAGCACGTGCAGGCATTTACAGGGAATTAAGGATGAGGGGGAAATTGCATGAAACAGAAGAAGATAGGAGACTGTTGAACTAAAGTGGATGAGGGAAATATGGACGCAGAAGAAAGATGAGGAAGTGTGGTTCTGTTTGGAGTAATCTATATAGTAGACTAGAGTAGAAGTGGTGGTCATGAAGAGAGGCAGAGGGGAAAGGAGTACGAAGAAGGACAAGTGAGTAATAGGTGTGCATATACATGTCATGTAGCAGGAGAAGTAGGCTAGTGTAGTCCTAAAAAATGAAGTGTGGGAACGCTCCTTATAATAATATTAGTAGTAGTAGTAGTATTATTATTAATATTCCATTATCCCTGGAAAAAAGTGGGGGAACGGCGTTCCCCCGCGTTCCCCCCACTACACCACTGAGCAGGAGGTGTCTCGTTCCATCTAGGGGATCAAGAGAATGAGGAGCTTGGAGAAGCTGAGTGCGAGAAAGAGGAAGAGGAGGTTGCAAGGAGGATTGATTGCAAGCCAAAGAGGACGACGAGGAGGAGGAGGAGGAAGAAGAGGATGGGAGGATTAAGAGAATGAAAAGCAGGAGGAGCAGGAGCAGGAGGAGGAGGAAGAAGAAGAAGAGGAAGAAGAAGAAGAGGAAGAAGAAGAAGAGGAAGAAGAAGGAGGATGAGGAGGAGCAGGAGGAGGAGGAGCAGGAGCAGGAAGAAGGGAAGAAGAAGAAGACGACGAGGAAGAAGAAGAAGAAGAGGAAGAGGAAGAAGGTGGATGAGGACAGAAGGAGGAGGAGGAGGAGCCATGGAGAAGAGGAAGACGAGAATGTTTTGGCCAGCCTCAGTCGTTATCGATGCATGCAGCAGTGGTAGCAAATTGAAATTAGTTTCCGAGCTTTGCTCCAGAAATGAAGATAAACGAGACGAAGAAAGAGAGACTGAATCTTCACTTCAACCAGACAGCATCGTCGTCGTCGTCGTTGTCGTCGTCGTCGTCGTCGTCGTCGTCGTCGTTGTCGTCGTCGTCGTCGTCGTTGTCGTTGTCGTCGTCGTCGTTGTCGTTGTCGTCGTCGTATTTATCATTGAGCTTTAAAAAAATCAACCACTCTAGGTTCCAGAGGCTTCAAGAAATTTGCATGTGTAGGCTAGTAATAAATGTTGCAATTATAAAAATTTCAGTTAAGTACCGTATTCGTGGTATATCATGATATATTCATTATTCAAATCCTCGACGGCGATCAAATGATAAATATTAAATGAATATTTGAAAAGTATTCAGTTGAGATGCCTTGCTTTTATTCCTACTGAGAAGCTCCACAGTTACCTTCCACCCATCGACCAATATTCAACCGCTCCCCACAACATACAAATTTACTGACATGAGAAGGGGTATATTGGTTAATGGTAAACACTCTGGCGCGAAGAACACAGGGGATTATAATACAGCTACATGTATAGTTCCCTGTCGCGTGCAAATGTTCCATGGATGGAGTAGCTAAGCATAATCTACACGCCGTAGAGTAAGTAATGTCTTGCGGAGATAACTGACCTTCCCGGAAAGCCACTCGGATGTCGCTGGCAAAATAATTAGGATAAAAGAGAAGAAGAAGAGACATTAATTGATTTTATGCTTATTGCGATGTAACATCGTAACGGGGTGGAAGGAGGGATACGGAATTTTTCGTCATAAACAACCGCAAAACTAACTCTGATTAACTTCTAACAGCCAAACTATTAAATACAAAATAATGAAAACCGAAGTCTATAACTTATCAATAATAGTGATTGGCTAGGAATTTCTAAAGAACCATTCGAAAGCCATGCGCAGGGCACCAGCTTATTCACGAGCATTGTGTCTAGTCAGAAGGGCTGTCCAAAAAATCAAAGAGTTGCCCGAAGGAGCCTTATAGCATTTGCATCTGTGTGTGTAACTGTGTGTGTGTGTAACTGTGTATGTGAGTGCTTGAGAGTATACACTATGCAGTCTGCCTTTTCTTGTTCTAATCTGTTTGTGTGACACTGGGGACTCGGGGACTCATTCAATGCGGTCATCATCGTCTCTTGTTGTTTTGTCTGAGTCGTTGGTCGTTTATTGGATGTTACGTTAATCGAGACAAAGAACTGGAAAAGCGGAAAAAATTTGAAGTGGAAGAGGAATGACATAGGGAGGAAGACATAGGAGGGGGAGGGGGAGGAGAAGGAGAAGGAAAAGGAGGAAGAGGAGGAGGAGGAGGAGGAGGAAGAGGATGATGAGGAGAAAGAGGAGGAGGAAGTGGAGATGGCGAAATGGACAGGGAAAGATGCTGGAAGAGAAGGATGGATAAATGGATGTATTGATGGACTGTGATGAAAAGACTAACGAAATGGAATAAATGGCTGGAGTGAGGAATGAAGGAAAGACAAGGTTAAAAAGGAGGATGGGAAGGAGGCTGGAAAGAGGGGGAGATGGGACAGTGAAGGAGGGAGGTGATTGGAGGTGAGGACAGGGAATTGAAAATGAGAGAGTGAAGGATGGATGGATGGAGGGAGGGAGAGGGAGTCCTGTAAGGCAGATGGTCGTAGTGGGAATTCAATTGAGAAAGAGCTGTTGGTTGAGAGAGAATTTGATGAAATGAAAGTAAACAGTGAAAACGAATGGATGAATGGAGGAAACAAGACAGAGAGGTAGAGAGGACGAGAAGTTGAGAGTGATTGTGAGAAGAGGGAGAATAGACGTATAATAAAAGTAGAAGGGGTAGGTATGGCACCCCGTCATAATAGCTATTTTGTCGCTGGGCGATTATGACGGGGCTGTTTTGACGGGGCTGTTTTGACGGGGCTATTTTGACGGGGCTATTATGACGGGTCACAGGTAGGTATAGTGAAAGAGGAGATTGATAGCTATAGCGAATGAACAGCAAGGTGAGAAAGCATAGGAGAAGGTGGATAAGAAGGACGGTAATGAATAGAAGAAGGATGAAGATGACGAAAAGTTGAACAAGATGAGTGTAAGAAGAGGAGGAAGAGGAGAAAGAAGAGAGGCGGTGAATGAGAAGCCGACGAAACCAATGACACATGCATGGCGACTGAAACTGCATGGATGAAACATATCGCAGCATGCAATGTTGTTTTTTGACGCACAACTGTCGCTACACGTAAACAAATCGGTCTTCAACAGTCACGAAGGACTATAATAATCATAGAAGCATATCACAACAACAGCTGCGTGTAGTCACAGTAGTGTCATCGACCTCGATTGCAAGCAGTTAATTGCAATTAGATGGCGATCGGAGTCGATCTGTTATTCTATCGATTTGATTAGCATCTTGTTGGAATGGAAAGCGTGCAAATTACTGCAATTAAATCGCGTTTGTTTCCACGGTTACTGGAATAAAATAGCCAATGTTGGAATTTCGGAAATTCGTGATAAAAGTGATTGGGGAATGCTGACATCGTGACAACTCATTCATGAGTAATCGAGAGTGATGGGTGCAATGAAGAACATATTGAGTGTAACATTGAAGAAATTTATTACTATAAATTATATCATCGTAATAATAACAGTGAATATTGGACTACAGTCTCGAATTATTATAGTGAATAGTGATGAATGGCATAATGTCATATTAGGGGATGGTGCAATGTGAGGTGCATTGCGCTGGACGAGATAGGAGACGTAATAATCGGATCTGGATCCAAAATTCAGTAAACAGAGCAAAAAGAAGCGCGAAAAGAGGATGAAACAAACTGACACTTATAATTGATTCACGCTTGAAATGGCAGGATTTCGTGTGTCTATTCATATATATATATAATATATATATAATATATATATATTATGCCTATATCAATTTTTATAGCGCCTCACAAGAAACCCGCGACAGTCGTGACACGGATGGATGCGCTGGTGATGCTGGAATCTGAGAAGAATCATCAAAGCATCCGCTGCTTGATGCCAAGTACATCAGAAACGCTGCTTTCATATCTATCCAAACGAAACCTTCTCAGCCGTTATATACTTAAGCTTCTGCAATCGCCTGCCGCAGTAATAATTACGAGAAAAATGGCTTAATTACCGCATCAGACTTAAGCTTATAGAAGATAATTCCAATGAATAGAATTAAGTCAGACAGAACACGCAAACAACCACCCACACTCAACCTACAACATGCACGCACACACAACACACACACAACACACACACACACACACACACACACACACACAACACACACACACGCACACAGGCACATTTATACTCAGTTATTCACTCACTCTCGCACTCTATTGTAAATAATTATAGAAATTGACGGCTGAAGTAAAAGCTTATAATTATTATTATTATCTACAGTAAGCTTACTCTACACTATGCACCCACATAACAGAATTAAACTATAATTAATAATAATTTATTATCTCTATTTAAAGAATGAACTGATAAGGACTTACATTTCTATATTTACGTCCAATATTATAATGCCTCTGCCTTCAATTCTCTTACTCAATCTCCCTCACATTGTCCTCTCATTTCCCCCTCTAATTCTCCATCTCATTCTGAACCCTCCGTGCAAGGACCTCAAGCAAGTTCACAATATCACAGCACCATCGATTGATACTTACATGTAATTATTATAAAATTGCGCCTAATAAATGCAGAAATTATAAAGATCAGTTGAAAACGTACCTAATATTCTGAGGACGGCTCTTCTCGAACTGGACAGAACCCCTCTTCCGGGCTGCATCGATCCAGACGAATCAAAGGAGTGTGACGCCATGCGGGACTTCCGGACCTTCATCCAGATGCGCAGGTAGAGAACAGTCATCAAGGACATCGGAAGGACGAAGAGGAAAACCGTCGACAGTTGAAATATGTAGCGCATTTTCGGCATCCAATGAAGCGGGATGTTACAGACGAGTGAGTCGGCAATCGGGAGTCTGGTCAGCGGGTCATAGACGTAGTAGAAGGTCCGGGTGTGCAGCGGGTAGGGCAGGGCAGTGATGCTGGCCACTACCCAGATGACGAGGATGATGCGGACTGCCCGGGAGAGGCTGGACATCACCTGGGCGCGTAGAGGGTGGCATATGGCCACGTATCTTTCGATGGTGAAGGCTGTGATGGTGAGAATTGATGCTGAGGACATGACCTCCGTCAGGAAAGTCTTGAAGAGACAGTATGGCTCGCCGAAGGGCCATGGATACGCCTCCCAGATGCCGTACAGCTCAGGTGGAAGACCTATACGCACAGAACAGCAGATATTGTTATTGCATTGTATTGTATTTAATCATCTACGTTAGTAAGTTAGTAAGTAAACAGACCAGCTTCCAAACCAGAGTCGCTGGTTAACAGGCATGGCAATATGAAATTAATCATCAAAATCTATCTACGACCAGGGAAAAATAAATGATAATGTAAATGTAGCCTACACGATTTATGTGAAAACAATTCTAGCGAACATAGGCTACGCCTTAATTCGGTCCTACCTATTTCGTATGAATATTGGTCGGGTGAGAGCCTTATTTGCTTCTGTCCGTTTTGATTTTGTGCCACGTCAGCTAAAGTGTCCGTGTCCATACTGTGACAGCACGAGATTGACATAATCTATTATAAGTATTCGATGGATGTCAGTGGAATAGTCTATTTCCAGCAGACGCAGGCCTACATTCATTGGAAACATCATCCGAGAAAAGCTTATGCTTCAATATCACATCCGAGTCAAATTCCCCTCCCATATTCTCTGCCTCTGCCTCTGCCTCTGCCTCTGCCTCTGCCTCTGTCTATCCGTCTCTGTTTCCTCTCACTCTCGCTCTCGCTCTCTGTTTTCTTTTTTCCTTTCCTTCTCTTCCTCCCTCCGTCTCTGTCTGTGCTTCTGTCGGTGTGTCTGTTTATCTTTCTCTGCTTTTCTCTCTGCTTCTCTCTTTCTGCTTCTCTCTTTCTGCCTCTCTCTTTCTCATTCTCTCTCTCTCTCTCTCTCTCTCTCTCTCTCTCTCTCTCTCTCTCTCTCTCTCTCTCTCTCTCTCTCTCTCTCTCTCTCTCTCTCTCTCTCTCTCTCTCTCTCTCTCTCTCTGCCTCTCTCTTTTTGTCTCTGTCTGTCTCTCTCTCTCTCTCTGATTCAATCATTTCGCTTCTCCTCTTTGCCCTCAAACAGGTAATGAACCAAATGTAGCCTACAATAAGACAGAAGCAAAAAGCTTTGTTTACTGGACACACAGCAGGGCGTAGAAATTCTCTAATTAACTTCCAGGTCGGCTGATCAAGATTAGTACGACGTCAACGGTGTTTGTGACCATTGACGACTGATTGAAAGCCTGATGACCTACTATAATAATAATACACCAACAACAATAACAATAGACCGCAAATTTACCCTTACATTATTAAATTACAAGAGCATCACCATAAATACCGCACGTATCTAATGTTCAATTTGTTCATCTGTCGCGTCAAGATTTTTAATTCTATTTGGAATGAAATCAATTATTATGCTGTCATTTTTGTAGATTTAGGCTATATTCGGCTGGTTAGCGGCTGCTTATAATAACAACACTGTGCTATAATTAAACTTGATTCATGTCGCCCCTCCTTTTTCCACCATTGGACTAGCACTGTCGGAGAACGGGCAGCGTTTATCTACTATATTTAATATATTTTTGACAAATTAATGGATATTAAATTAGGGTGGCGTGACGTCACCAATGTAACAGTGATTGATTTAACTATTAACGCCCCCTCCTCTTTCTAGATTAGGACTGGCACTGCCAGAGTACGAGCAGCGTTTACCGTCTATATTTGCACTCTTTGGTTAATTAGATCGTGTTAATTAGGCTGACGTCATCAGTGCGATTGTTGACTATTGTTTCAGTAATAATAATCAGGGATCTAAATATAAATATCGATGGAGGTGATAATGTGCTTTCTGATGTTGTTGACTATAACGATGCCAATGCGCTCAGTCGGGGTTTATAATTAGCCCAAAAGTCGCCCAAGTGTGCGACGTATCAATTATAATAATAATTATTAATAATTACCTATTAACGACGGTATCTGCTGACTATTATTATTAATAGACTTGTGTATGGTCTGCCACAGGTAGGCTAATAATAGTATCGCATTGTGTATGCAACGTTTGAGTGGGAAGTCTTTTAATGTGGTGCGCTGAGTGCAGCTAGAAATACCCGCAACAGTATAATATTGTAGCCTGTAGCAGGAGAAATACGGCGAAATCTCCGTGTTTCATAATTATGCCAGTCTGAGTAAATCTATGATGGAATGCAGGCTATAATAGAAAAAGTCGATAGTAACCAAAAGCAGAAAACCAAACACCGGACGCAATTCACTTCCACCGCCGAAAATAACTTGAACAATTTTCCTGAGCATTACCCAATTGAAATGAGTTTCCTTTAAAATTGTGTGAAATTAATGTCTTTGTATTGACATTGTATAATTCTTTCTATGCCACGATTTGAATAAATGTCAAACAGTTAGTTTTGTTTCTGCCGACAAGCCGCAGGTGTCTGTCCTAAAACGCTGTCATCTTTATAATGAACACTTTGACGACGGACGGAAATAGAACCACCCATGATACGCCCAAGGCGTATATAGCAGATAAAATGTATAGTCTATACTTGAACATTTTGACGAGCAGTGATGTAACTAAGAGACAGGTAGGCTAATGACAGAAACAAGTAATTGCAGACAGGTATTTACAGAAACAGGTAATTACAGAAAGAAGTCATATTATTGCAGCGCATGCTTTTACAGAAACAGTCAAAGCGGAAGAATTGTACTGTGGAAAATTTAAAAAATATGGAACTGGGGTATAGAATGAGAGAGATGCATGAAGATAAATAAACCTACAGGGTGGATGTATGAACACTGAACAGGTGTGCAGATGAGACTGGTGCACGAGCAACGGGTAAACTAAGACGTAGAGACTGCTTATTATTTCAGTTAATTGCAGCTGCTGACAAACGTCATCGTGATGATCGCATTCCCTCAGAAGCTATTCTCGACAGTGAAAAACATTATTTTGATCCGAAAAGCCATTGCTCGAAATACCATCAAAGAGATTAGCCTTAAGTCTATAAATCTTCTTTCACAATGTATGTCTGTCTGTCTTTCTGTATGTATGTCTGTCTGTCTGCCTACTATTCTCACTCTTCTTCATTCTCTCGATTTTTTCTTCACTGGTTGAGTGGTAAGACGCTGGCGCAAGGATTAGAAGGGCACTGGTTCGATAGCTATACACACTCTATCCCCAAGGTCAACGCTGTCTACCATTCGCAAGCTGTCACACATAGACCTGGGAGTGACTTTGGTCAGCGAATCTGACCCCACTTGGCCCTAAAGTGACTTGAGGTCGACTTGAAGTCGACTTCTTGGAGTCAAAATGACTTGACCCGACTTGGCAGAAAAACAACCGACTTCCGACTTCAAGTCGACTTCTGACATGGTAGACCTAATGGCCATTAGCATAGGTCTACGTACGGCTACTAATGCAAGAAGTTATGCGAATTTTTCATGGCAAGCATTAAGTTCATATAGGCTAGCTACATTTACCAATGAGTAATGAGGCTTCAACGCTTAATTGATGAATGAATTTGTTAAAGTTTTATTAAGCCCTTTTCAGGTTGTTTGTGTTTCAGTTTGAATAGTTTTGTGATGCTTTGGACCATCTAGTGGCCTAGACATTGCAATGGCAAATTACTCGGCCTATGAATTTTAGCTTGTCCATTGTGGGTTATTATTCAGATAGCACTCATTATTATTTTATTATTATTAATATTAACACTGAATAAATTTGCAAAACGCGCAAGTTCTAAGACAAAATGGGGAACCTCGAACTGGTGGCACTGAATGGCGTGTTATGATGATAGGCTAACTAATTTGTACGTCCGTTGTCATAATTAGGCCTATTCGGCCATTAACATCATTCCGTAACTTAGCAAATAGCATTGCAAGCGCATCATCCGGCACTAGGCTACTACTATAGTAGCCTAGGCCTACTCACTGACAGTAAAGTCTTTCAATGTCCAATTGGACCGTATACATTATAGCCTACAATAGCTTTTCAGTCTGCAGACGACTGCAGATGCAGCGTACCAAAGGAGCGCCAAACTATCGATTTATTATAGGTCTTGTAGTTCCAGCTTTCTTTACCCCGAATTCACTTACCACTAGAAGTTCACTGATTTGCTCATTATCATGTTCTTGTCTTGATAAGCACAAAATCATGCTAATATTTTAGTAACATTTTGTTTCACCATTTTAATTATACAAGCACATGTCTAAGCATGGTTTTAGCATATAATAACAAATTAGAATGAATAGATCGGCAGACGGCAGTCTGCAGGATAACCTAGCCTACCGGTAAAATAATCAGTGTAGACTAAGTCTGTGTTTAGCTCACTCATTCTCGGGAGCCTAAACACATATTACAAAAGCTGCTTAAATGCTGTCCTGGTCTCACGATCATTGGTTTAAAGTGACAAATTTAACTATGTTTGTGTCTCAAGTCGGTTTAAGTCGACTTGGGGTAAAAACAACTTGAAGTGACTTCTCTCTACAAAATTCGACTTGGGGTCAGTTGCGGTGAGCAGAAACGACCCGACCCGACTTGGGATGACCAAGTCGACTGGGGTCGACTTATTGGGGTCGACTCCCAGGTCTAGTCACACATGCAGCTAATTTCTACTCCTGTTCAACCTGTCATCATCTGTTAATATTATATATATATAGCGGCATTATAGCCTATATATATATATATATATATATATATATAATACATATATAATGTCATGTATTCTTCCTATACGTACTTATCAGTCTGAATTTAAAAAGAAACAACTTTCAATTTCCCTAAATGTCAGTGTCTCCCTATCTTTCTCTCATCTGATCTGCACGATTCTAATTTTCTCCTGTAGACGCTTTTTATCGCTGTCTCTCTCTCTTTCGCTCTCTCTCTGTCTGTCTGTCTGTCTGTTTCTCTCTTTCTCTCTCTTCGTTAATGTTCTGTACCCTTCTGGGTTTTTCTTTCTCGTTCTGTGTCTCTGCCTGTATCTCATAATTATTGTCTCAGCATATAATAATTACAGCATGCCTCAATCATTTTTTTCTTTCGAAAGGTCTATCTTTTCTTTCTTTCTGAGGAAACGGCAATAAGTGAAGAGACACACAATCGGATTAGGTTTCCATATAAATACCATGCATGCGCTCTTGTATATTATGATCAGCGCAACATTCTGTCGCCAGACATTGTATTAAGTACTTCATATAAGAAACCATAATATTATATATATAATTATATGTATATATTTTATATGCCTAATATATATATATTTATATATTTTTTATATGCCTAATATATATATTTATATATTTTTTATATGCCTAATATATATATATATTTATAAGTGCATAACACTGTATTTACTATTATATGCATATTACGCTGTTACAAAGGCATAACTGTTGAAGGGCAGCTGTATGGCCTGTACACTGAGACAGAGGATGGCAATGGATAAAGCACTTAGAGAGCTTAATTCCGAGAAAGCAGTTAATTATTTTTTACAGACACCTCATCAAATTAGACGGGATGAACACGAAGGGCATCGGATTCTATTTACGAGTTGTAGTCTATCCTTATATTCTTATAGTATACGCTACAGCCGACGGGTCTCTCGCAGACTCATCACGTGAATATATGATTCAACGAATCTTGTATGCTGTTTCAATGACGCTGCGCTATAAGAAAGATGCGCTATAAGAAAGATGATTATCGACGCCTCCCTCCCTTATCCACGCTTCGTCGGGACTGGCACCACTCGGAAAACGGCAGCGGCGGAGTTTTCAAATGGAATCTTTGTTTAACATGAATGCATGTGCAAACACACAGATACACATAGCCTACACACACACCTACACACAGACACACACAGACACAGACACGCATGCACACACTCAGGCACATACACATGTACACATGTACATTTGTACATTGTACATACAAATTCTATTCGGCATACAATGTACGTTGTAACCATTCTTCCAGATTGCACATTTATATAATTTTTTATAATACATATTTATATATAATATATGTATAATTTATATATATTTATATATACATGGTTACATAGAACATATATACATAGAACCGTTTGTCCTTCGCATGTCAACCACAGATCGACCATAATATTTGCGTCCAATGCAATCATCTGCAGCCTCGAAAGACCTTCATCCTCCGACAAATATCATTATATATTATATATACATGTACAATTGTACATGTATATTATGCACGACTATATCGGAGTATAATGTAAATACTGTGTATATATATATCTATATATATAAAAATGAAACTTTGCGATCCTGCGGTCACGATCACGCCGAAAGTGACGCACCAATTGTTTTGAAAAGTTACCAAAACCTTCCATTCCGATACCGCAAGGTCACAACATTTCTTTCCCCGAAAAAAACCAATCTTTTCCACAAAAAGTGAACTTTGCAATCCGTTCGCCCGCCATTTGCAAATTGAACGAAACAGCAGGGCTGCCAGATTTCAGACACAGCAGACGAAACATCAATGAGCTCGCGTACTGTGACGTCATAAGCGAGTCGCAAATTAATTTTCGAAAGCGGCGGGGGACGTCTTTTCTGCCACAGCAAAGCGTGGCTGGGAACAGCTAGTATATATATAGATATATAAATTATATATATTCAGTTCATAATGCGACTTAGACCAGAGTGTTTCCATGAAAATGCATATGCGTGTACACTGTACAGTGTACACATGGCTTATATGTGTGATTGAATGGATGAGCTGCCGTCAAAGAAAATTGTTCGTGTGTACGAACAACATGCAGTTAGGCCCATACCACGGCCTACTGACAATAAAACATTGGAGCAGCCATTCACAATGGTAAGTACTATTTGAATTTGGTATTTATAAATCTAGGCTATACAATACATAGACCATAATTATACGCAAATCTATCGGCACCTTTACATCCTATCAGGGCTTTTAAAAATGAATTTTTAGAACTGCACAACCCCTTCTTTCACTTCCCATCCTCCATGGTAAATTACTCCCAATCGGATGAAATGACCTTTTTATAAATTATTATATTTCTAGCCGCACAGAAGTGATTTTACAACTGCACAAATCTATCTAGAACTGAACATTTTGTCAAGAACTGCATTCTTTGATTGGATTGTGCATTTCCTATGTAAATCACTATTTGTATCGGCACATTAAACCAATCAATCATGCACGATGTTAGGCATTATAATATATTTGAATTTGAGAATTAATTATTCTTCATATCCTGCATGACATTGTAATTGGCATCGGTGGATCGGATACTCACTCGGACAGTGAAGAGGGTAACAGAGAGGGAGCTGGAGCATGTCTTTCACAATACAAAAAAGATTGACTGTTTTTTGTGATATAGGCCAAAATCACCTAATGGCCCTAATCAACATTGAAACCTTCTAACAAAGAAATCTGAGCTCAACCTTTGTATAGATCTAATGCGACTGTAACAACGCATCAGATTTAAGTCGATGGCGCGCCAATGTCATCTTCACTTCATCACATTTTCATCATTTCAGAGATTTATATAGCGCACCTTCAAGTCCATCATCTATTCTCAGAAGCGCTTTCGACCCAACCCTGGCTAAAGAGAACAGTCGCGAGAGTACAGAGTATATAGAACGCAGTCACAAATGATCTATGCGCTATCTATTTCAGGATGTAATAATTATTATAGCGCAACGCAATATCCATCAGAGCATTCATATAGCGCCGCTCTAAAAATCAGAATGGCTGCCTCGTGAGGTTAACAAGTGAGTTCCTTGCAGGGATTGGTCATCGGCGATATAATTACCTGCTGCAAAGCAGCAATATCCCAGGATCATGTCTTGTCTTGCGTGTGCAGAATAGGAAATAATATGCGAGAGAATGGAATTAAAAATGGAAAGAATGATGAAGAGAAAAGCTGTGTAGGCTAATTATAAAGAAAGCATTTTTAATATCGCCAGATCATGTCATGTCGTGCGTCCAAGTGTCACGAGCGCAGTGCACGTGTCAGGAGCGTATAGTGCACTTGTCACGATTGTAGTGCACTTGTCACGAGCGTAGTGCACTTGTCACGAGCGTATAGGCCTAGTGCACTTGGCGTGACGCCGTGACATAATTATTCTGTACCGCGTTTCGATCAAGAGTATAACGTTAACGCTATCTATCATAAATCGCAATAGAATGTCATAATTCTGAACATCATAGATTAACATCATACATGTAGTCTTACCTCATATAATATAATTATTATATAGTCTCAAATCTCATAGTAGTAGGCTACCTTTAGTCCAACCTCATATAGTCTTACCCAATAGTCTTACCGAATAAATAGTTTTACCTCGCAAACATGTAGAATTACTTCATAGTCTTACTTTATGATCTTAGTTCATCGTTGCACCAAATAGAGTCTTACCAAAATTAATAGTATTACCAAATAGGTCTAGTCTTGACAAATTGTCTCACCACACAATTTTACCAAATAGTCTTACAGCATAGCCTATAGTCTGACATCGTGTTGCTACATTATAGTCTTACATCAGACTCTGACCTCATAGTTCTATACCTCATACCTTGCTGAACAATCTGTCCGAATATATCCTTACTTCAAAGCACGGTTTGCATGCAACACTGGATATTATTGGAAACAAAGACCTGTAATATAATAGCAATATCCGTGATTTAGCGAAGACATGCTTCCTGGAATGCAGCTGCGAGTTCTGGGTAAAAGCAAAGAAGCGGAAGATCGCTCACTATTATAGCTAGATACAAATGTATCTATTCAATGTAAAAATGCAGTAAATATTGGAATACCTTGGAAACTATTTTTCCATATAACGACAATTAATTATTGTTTATGCAGCTTTTTATTTATAAAAGATTTAACAAATTATTTGCCGAAAATTGATGTGAAATTATTGTTCCAGCGAAGAAATCACCAATTCTTCCGCAGAATTTAATTGCACCACATAATCATTATATAGCTTACTATACAGCAAGCATGATCCTACGTCCAGAAATCTCAAACTAGGCCCTACAGTAGCCTACTTACAAACCTCGCTCTATAGGCTAGTTCCACAGAAGTGAAATTGCTAGATTTCGTTCTTAGAAAACCGCAAAAATTAACCGATATTGAAAACGCAGATTCTACGTGAAATTTAAAGTCACGCCTACAAGACAAATTATTTTGTGAAAGAAGCCGTTGCATATTCAGTGACCTAAATGTTTTGGGACGTAAGCCGCAGAGACTTTCACTTTCATCCTGCATGAATAGAATCTTTAACAACTCGTCTCGATGATTTGCGAACTCATATAACAGAATAATGAAAGAATATTTGGGAGGTATTAAGATAATGAGTGATGCCATACAAATGAGGGGCTTATGGAAAGCAATTAAATTCTACTCAGCATAGGCTACCAGTTTGGCGTTTGACGTAATTAAGGTAAGAGATGGGCAAGAGGGAGAAGGAACGAGGTATTATACGACTTCTGAGTAGGCCCTACAAACTTAGATGCAGATGCAACCTTTATTTTAAAGCCGAAATCGAGGTTAGTTAATTATCTCAGTTTGCATCACAGGTACACAACTGAAATCGAAAGACAAATCAACCACCTGCCCTGCTACCACTCTTGCATTATCCTTTGATCACCTACACGTACATTGTACATCAATGGCTTCCATGCTTTCTGATCCGCTTCCCTCTTATTTTGACCAGGGAAGGACAGCCAATCAACTAGCCCGGCTCTTGCGGACGTGGTTCTACATAGCGCTGGTGAATAAGCCTGTCTCCTTGACAGGACTTCCGTAGGCCCATAGTAGGCTATATACGGGGTCGAGAAATTCCGGATATTTACATATAAATTTACCCACAGATGAAGACAAACTAAAGGAAATGAATCTGACCAACAATCTTCTCCGTCTCTCGCGTTTTATCCGGTGATCATTGGTCATTGGAACATCAAAGCTTGAAGCGCAACACGAATAAAATTAGGTCTGCGGTGTTTTTTATACAGACGAAACCAATGGCATGCCTCACGTGAGATGGGAGTTCGGCTTAACCTTAACCCAGAAATAGGCTACAGCACCAATGGATGTCCATATTATGACCGTGTATTTTGCCGATAATTATAGTCAGAGTCCTGCTTTAAAACAAAAAAGTGGCAGATGCCATGTTTCTTTCTCCATATATAACTATGTCACTTGAGGCTGTCGTGTTATTTCCGGAATTCGTCGCTCGCAGAAAAATCTGCAGCTTGTTGAAGTCCAATGCATAATGCATGAGCACTAAATAGGAGGCGCTATATAAAGATTCTACATTATGATTACGCGGTGGTTTAGTGGATATGTTCGTTGCCTTGCAACCGGAGGGTTGCAGGTTCGAATCCACTTCAAGTCTTCGCGTATGGACATTAGATAGGCTAAGTCCTTCACTCGCAATTGCTCAGCGCTTCGGCGTGAAACTCCGATGCAGTGTCCGCGATGTGGTCGGGAGCGCCTCTGAGTAGAGAGCCTAAGTATATACACGGGCAAAATGCAACACAATGGAAAATAATTACACATCTGTACGCACACAACTGAGTTTTTATACAGCGCTATAGAGGCGCGCTTACACATGAGTGGGTCATGTATCGGTGAGAGAGCGCAATTTCCCAAGGCTGTTGATTTGCAACAGATGGCAATGTACGTTGGTTGGCTCTCTCCAGACGACTATTATTGCCAGCAATTGCCATTGCTACGGATTCAATGAGAAAAAGCTGGCCTTCAGCTTTCATGTGATGGCTGTTTTCAGGGACGGATCCAAACAGCTGGTTTGCGTTTAATACGCTCTATGTGTCTCGTAATCTGGAGGCAGACTATTTGGACGCCATGTCGTAATTACACAATGAGTTCATTAAATTCAGTCATTAAATGAATCTGTATAGTAGGCCTACCACTTCAAAGGAACTACTCAAAGGTGCTCCAAGTAGTCTGGCGTCAGTAACGGCTTTTATCGTCAGACAATTGGTGTCTGCAAGTGCTGTCTAGCTGCAGTACAATAATTGTCCACGCCACATTGCGCGAATAAAACGCAGACCAGTTTTTTGGACACGCCATTTAAATTATATCCAGTCGTCTATTACGTACATGAAAGCTTAAGTTTTATTTTGATGGGATCATGTGGTTGCGACTTGCGAGTGCCTCTGAGCAGTTCCCTTGAAGAGGCGCTGAATAAGTCAATAGAATAAATGAGTGAATGAGTATGCATTATTATGTATATATGAATGAATGTAGTAAGTATACAATATACATGTGTATATATATATGTGCAATGTATATTTGTTTATACACATGCAATGCATGTATGTGTATACGCATGCCACGCACAATTGTACATGTACGTATGCATGTTCAATGTACATTCACATAATACGCATGACATTGTATAGGCTATGTATGTGGGTATGTATACATTTTATACAACTACTATACAAGTATTCATGCATGTATGACGTAGTCGACGTACGTATGGCCACAGAATGTACATATGAACGTGTGTACCTAAGTATGTACGTATCTGCCTGTGTATACATGCATTGTATATGTACAGCGCTATGTCTGTGTTTATAATATATTCATGAACTCACAAAGGCGCTAAACATTGCATTCAGACAGATATAAAAATGTCCAATTAAATGTCGATAGGAACAGTTCTTGAGCTGTTTAAAGAACTTCAATGGAACCTAAAACACAGACTGACGTATACCAATTAACAAGAAAACACCATGCGCTTACAGCGTCGCACGGTGTTGCCGGGCACCATCAACTCCCCATGGACCGACGAGCGCAGAGATCGTCCGCAAAGCCGACTGGAGACAGCAAGGCAGAACGTTTGATGTGCCGTGGCGCCACCTGTGAACGGAGGAGGATCCCTCTGCTTAAGTCCACCCTTAACCGGAAACCAGTCTTTAACCGGAAGCCAGTGCAGCGGCATGCATGTCGAGTGCTGCTGGACGACATAGGAGTTAAACGATAGAGCGAGGCTTTAACTGGAGAGGTGATCTTGGTCTGATAAAGGTCGCAATGCGGAGTCGTCTGAGGAATAAATGAGCATCATCATCGTCGTCGTCATCATCATCGTCGTCGTCGTCGTCATCATCATTGTCATTATCACTGTCGTCGTCATCGTCGTCATAGTCATCGTCGTCGTCGTCATCATCATCATCGTCGTCGTCGTCATCATCATCGTCGTCGTCGTCGTCATCATCATCATCATCATCATCAGCAGCAGCAGCAGCAGCAACAGCAACAGCAACAGCAACAGCAACATTAGCATCAACATCAACTTCATCATCATCATCATCATCGTCGTCGTCGTCGTCGTCATCATCATCATCATCATCATCATCAGTTGGCTGCGATTTTTACGAATAAACGACCTCTATTGTTCTAGGGCAACAACAAAAGAGGAAGGCCGCATCGAGAGTGGACTGATGACATTGTAGATTGGTGTGGAGAAGACCTACAGCACCTGGGGCACGCGGCCCAGGAAAGACTCGAGTGGAGAAACATTGTGAAGAAGGCGTCGGACACCTACGGGCGTTGAGCCCACGGTTGTAGATGATGATGATTGTTCTCGGTCATAATTATGTCAAGTCCATTGCACCAAGTTTGTTGTATAGGCCTAATATTATACGTGTTATCTAAAAATGAATTTTTTTACATGTATATCAAATAGAGTGGGTGGCAATACTGGGTAAAAGGTCATCAACAATGTCAACCCGCTGTGGAGTGAATGAAATCCCTGACCAAAAGCATGGTCAATTGCTCCACACGACGTGTGCTAAGTCAGGCCAGTATGTACATGTACAATGTTGTACATGCACGCATTCGTGCTTAAATGCATTATGAACATAATGCGTGTAATGCATGCAATTATACCAATATACCATGGATTTCTGAATGACGTATCTGTGCCTTACGTCACCAAAATATGTCATAAAAAATTTCTCCTCTTGACTTAGTTTTCCCCATCAGCAACAGACATTTGTGGGAGCGACGAATTCCGGAAATAACAAGACAGCCTCAAGTGACAGGTTTGTAAGTAGTTTGAGATTTCTTGCCACACTATGACCTGCTCGGTGCAGACATTTTCTATCAGAGATCAAGTGGATGAGAAGTACATGCTACTTATCAGAACGACCAAAGCATGCAATTAGAAGCAGAAAACGAGAAGTTACATGGCGCTGTAGAGTTGTGGTTGTTTACTCTTTATAGTGCACCCATTAACCCAGGGTCGACTGTACCGCTTAAGGTTCCTGGAAACCTTGAACCTTCAAAAGCAAACTGCACGGTGGCAATGACGACGACGACGACGATGAAGATTACAAGGATTATGATGATGATGATGATGATGATGATGATGATGATGATGATGATGATGATGATGATGATGATGATGATGATGATGATGATGATGATGATGATGATGATAATAATAATAATAATAATAATAATAATAATAATAATAATAATAATAATAATAATAATAATAATAAGCTTAATAATAATGATAATAATAATAATAATAATAATAATAATGATTATAATAATAATAAATAAATCATAAATACCTCGGGTAAAAAAAAATAATAATGATAATAATAATAATAATAATAATAATAATAATAATAATAATAATAATAATAATAATAATAATAATAATAATAATAATCATTACCATGACGATGCAATACACATTCGACTGAACTTGACCCAGAAACCAAGCATTGACCCAATTATTCAAATTTTTATTGGATACCGTTGGATACTCTTCAGCTGCTGGTGCGTGCGTGAGCTCTCCGCTAGTGTAGTTTTCGTGATATCTAGGGTAGACTCTTGTTTGCTTGTTTTGCCAAACTTGAGCAAAAATATATTTTCATTTATTTTACAACGCCGACAAAATAAATCTATACAGCGTGTCTCTTTGGTATTCATTTCGGTGTTTCGGTGATCTGAGAAAGCTACGAAAAGGTGCTAAGCAAATAGTCATAAATGATGATGGTGGTGGTCATTGTGGTGTTATTGTGGTGTTATCGTGGCGAAAGGAGATGGTGCCGTACGATGCTTGAATTACACCGTAGTTCATATTTGTATTCATCATCTGCGGTGTTGCTGGTGATAGTGGTGGTATTGGTGGTGATGGTAGCAGGTCTAGTGGTGTTGGTACTTGCGGTGCTGATAGTTGTGGTATTGGTGGTGGTTTTGGTATTGGCGGTGGCAGCTGTGATTGAGGTATTGGTGGTGGTCGTGGTGCATGCATGGTGGTGGTAGTAGTACTAGTGGCGGTTGTGCTATTGGTGGCGGTGGTGGCAGTGGTGGTGTTGTGGCAATATATATAGTTTCGCTAATGTAGGTGATACAGTACTGTTGTTGGTGTTAATTGTCCAGTTGGTGTTTGAGTGGGTGGCGAATGCAAGGACTTTGCCATTAGAAATTATTCTCTACTTCGTGAATAATGAACATCGCAGAAAGAAGCAAGAAACGACGCCTCTCAATTATTCGCTTAACTTAAGAGACACTCCAGGAAATCAGTGTTGGCTAAAAGCCGGAAATTGAACAAAGAAGAGGAAACCGTACGGCTTTAGACAGACGATGTATGCCAGACAGACAGAAAGGAAGACAGACAGACAGGCAGACAGACAGGCAGGCAGAAAGATAGTCAAACAGACACACAAACAGACACACAAACAGACACATAGAGACAGATGGACAGGCAGATAGACAGACAGACACACAGAGAGACAGACAGACAGACGGTCATGAGACAAAATAGCAATCGGATATATCGTAGCACTTACGTTAAGTAGAGATTTAGCGAAGAAGTCGCAAGAGAGTGATCGCTCACAGACACACAGATATATCCACCGAATGCTTATTTAGCGTTAACTAGCGTTCAAAACAGCTTGCAGGTCGAAATAGACCCAGAGGACCCTGGTTCGACACCTCCTTCCCTCTGACTTACAGTCTACGATTCATCTCTAATACCCTTCTTTATCGCCCACGCTCGTTTCTCATTCTCTAGCTGTCTATTTGCTGAAGTATTCCATTCATTTGTGTGATTTTTGGTCTAGTTCTAACTTCTTAATGTATCTCGTATAATACGACAATCATAGGCGTAGGAGACGGGGGTCCAGAGGGGCAATACCCCCCCAATTTTGGGAAAGGCTGATTTTTCGGGCAAGCAGACCCGGAAAAATAAACAAAAAGTAAATTCGGGCAAAAGTACTGGATGACTAAAAAAAGTCTTCAGAATTCGGGCAAAAGTAACGTGAAATTTCAGAAGATTTTGGCCGGACGACTAAAAAAAAGGTCGTCAGAATTTTCGGGCAAAATAACGGGGATTTTTCTTAAGATTGCGGCCGGATGACATAAAAAAATTGCGGGCAAAAGTCTCATTTTTGACCCCCTCCCATTGCTGGAATGTCACTTACGCCTATGACGACAATGCATGCTTTGGTATCTGGCGCCTTCTCTTAGCTTGCTTTTCTTGCTTTTAGTCTATATTATTTTGTCTGCCATTCTCTCTGTCTCTCTGTCTCTCTCTGTCGCTCTCTGTCTGTCTCTGTCTGTCTGTCTCTCTCTGTCTCTCTCTGTCTCTCTCTGTCTCTCTCTGTCTCTCTCTGTCTCTCTCTGTCTCTCTCTGTCTGTCTCTGTCTCTGTCTCTGTCTCTGTCTCTGTCTCTGTCTCTGTCTCTGTCTCTGTCTCTGTCTCTGTCTCTGTCTCTGTCTCTGTCTCTGTCTCTGTCTCTGTCTCTGTCTCTGTCTCTGTCTCTGTCTCTGTCTCTGTCTCTGTCTCTGTCTCTGTCTCTGTCTCTGTCTCTCTCTCTCTCTCTCTCTCTCTCTCTCTCTCTCTCTCTCTCTCTCTCTCTCTCTCTCTCTCTCTCTCTCTCTCTCTCTCTCTCTGTATTCCTCTCATTCTCATCCTGTAATCCTGCCTAATCTCTTCTTCATTACCGCATTCCCCTTTGACTTTCAACTCCATGAAAACAACATCGTTTACACCACACAGTCGATCAATGGAACGCTTATGGGATTAGAAATTCTAATACCACAAAGACGACAATTATAAATGATCGACCAATTCCACATCTTTGCGTCCCTGTCACATTTTCTATTTAAAAACAAACAAATCCATCTTTCCATCACTTATCATCCCCAACCCTTTCTGCTCCTACTACCCATCATTGGCAAGGCGGGGGAGGCGTCTTAATGGCACCTTTGACACCGATCGTAATTTGGATGTTGGATTATGTTGCCAATTGGCTGTCGATAATACCCGCAGTAGACTACAATTGACCGATATTACCGACCACTCTAAGTCTGACCATGCTGCTCCACGCACCAATCTTACAGACACACGTCATCGGCGATTACACTGTTAGTCCATATTCCGCTACTCAGTGAATGAGTGCGGAAAGGTTAGGGTGTGGATGGACGTGGGAGTGATGGAGGTCGTGGGCGGACAGAGATGGTTGGAAAAGAGCTGAGAAGGAATTTTTCCGATGGATGGAAGTGTAGTTCAGAGTCGTGTCATTAGTTGGGCGTGTATTATACGGTGTATACGAATAATGACAGTGTGGAAGAACAAAAATACATCCAAGTAGACGGCTAGGCATGCAGACAGGTAGCCATGCAGATAGTTAGGCAGGTAAACAGTTAGGCATGCGGGCTGGTTGGCTGAGAGGCAGACAAGTAGGCAGGCAGACAGAGAGGATGACTGGCATGCAGGAGACAAGTAAGCTGGCAGGTTAACAAATATAGGCTACTCAGACAGACCGCCGCTCCACCAGGCTATAGATCTATCTATAGACTGTCACGTCTATAGATATACTTCAAAGTCATAGTTGAATGTTTGAAAGACCTGATAGAAAGACCCAGCTAGACCTAAACTATACTGTCTTTCTAAGAGACAGGACCTAACGATTTAATTACATGTATAGAAATCACTAATTACATTACTTTACTAATTAATAATAAATTAATCCACAACCTCCATCTCACTCTATGTCACTCTGTCTCTCTGTCTGTCTCTGTCTGTCCCTGTCTCTTTGTCTCTGTCTCTCTATGTCTCTGTCTCTCTCTGTCTCCGCCTCTGTTTGTCTGTCTGTCTGTCTATCTCTTTCACTTCTACACTGATAATTAATTAATCTAATCATCTTTAGCTTCTTTCGGCTTTTGAAAGTAGGATAAATGTGATTATCCTAAAGATTTATAAACTGCAGACCTAAGATTCTGACAAAGCATCCTCATCGGCATTGGGGCTGATATCTAAACGCACTCAGTCCACAGAGGAATACATTTCACTTGTTCTGCATGTTGCACGGTTGCACCACTTTTGCCGAAATGTAATTTTATTATGATCATCGAATCGTTTCGAATACACAATTACTTCGTCGAAATTCACTTCCATCGATGTTGCGATCGCGTAGCAATTCGATTACTTATAGGATCTATACTTATAGAGATCGAATTTGGTATTGATAATGTCACTGAGGAAAAGGGTTGTAGAGAGGAGAAAAAGGAGGAGAAAACAGATGACATATAGATTGGAACAAAGCAGTAAATAAGCACATAGAGAGACAGACAGAGAGACAGACAGAGTGACAGACAGAATGACAAAGAGAGACAGAGATACAGGCAGAGAAAGACAAAGAGAGACAGAGAGAGAGAGAGAGAGAGAGAGAGAGAGAAAGAGACAGAGGAGTTACAAAGAGAGACAGAGAGACAGAGATAGATAGACAGAGAGACACACAGAGAGACAGACAGACAAAGACAGAGAGAGACACAGAGAGACATAGAAAGACACAGAGAGAAAGTCAGACACGGCATGATGGTGGACTATAATAGGGAAACAGTTAGTCAGTTACAAAGTGAGAGATTTGATTATAAGAGCAAATACGTTGAAGCAAGAAGCAGAACTACATCACAGACATAGACACACGCACAGAGGCACAGACAGACAGTGAGAGTGAGACAGAGAGACAATCACGCATAGGCTACTGTGCTGCTAGTTCGTCTCGTCTGCTGCGGCTAAGAAGGCGGGAAATACAGACGAGATTATTTGCTGACGGAGTTGTTCCGAGGTTGGAATGGAAATGTAGGACGAAGCGGGCGTGAGCGATAGGAAGAAGGAATTGGAGCAATCCAGTTGGGAGTATCGACGGTGGAAAAGACTCAAGTGAGATATGAATTACTGGATATGCGGTTCACAATATTTATCAGGAACAATTCACCATTACAAAAACTTATCAGTTCAAAGAGCATTAACCTCATTTAATTTTTCTTCCAGTAAGTTTTTTTTATTTCATGACGAAAACCATTCCTTTTAGGCTATTCAAAGTTGTGCTGAGACCATTAAATTTCTACACCGCGTTTAGCTCTAGGCCTTAAACACTAATTGTTGTTGACCTATGCCAGTATTGATCAGTATTTCTCGCATATAGCCTATAATCATGGAAAGAAAAAATGACTGCACATAAATATATAACACAGACGTCACTATTAAAGCGACTATTATATCTGGTGACAAAAAGTCTATTTTAGACTCATGTCTGGCTTCAACTATAATAGCTGTGTTTGGGATTGTCGTTTTGATCGGTGCAAACGTTATATCAAAGTCTCGTTTGCACTAAAAAAGCAACAGGTTGGTTCTTTTGAAGCTGCTGTCGTTAAAATCATTTCCCGAAGACTTGAGTATTGAGTAACATTCCGAAGTGAAGTTGACTAGTTAAATTGTTGTTAATATGTCGTCCCCTTAGAATTATAATGCTCTATCATGAATTTTTGAAAAAATCGAGTTTGGTATCAATCTCTTCAGTGTAGCATTTGCTCTATCATTAGACAAAGAAGCTAGCTGATCGAGGCGGTCGTTTCTTAGTTATAAGTCAGTATTTAAATGCTCTATCATGAGAACCTGTTTCCAATCTAGACTTTGTTAGTATTATATTGCTCTATCATTGGCATCCAATCACAAGGCTGGATTCGTCATGTTGCAGCAAAACGTTACTTAATCGATTTTGTTAGTGTTATAAATGCTCTATCATTGGCATCCAATCACAAGGCTGGATTCGTCATGTTACAGCAAAACATTACGGAATAGACTTTGTTAGTATCATAATGCTCTATCATTGGCGTCTGGATTCGTCATGTTACAGCAAAACGTTACTGAATAGCACCAAATTAGTTACGGTTGTCCCGGAATGGTAAAATAAAAAGTTGTCAGACTAGAGCGTCCAAGTTCTCTGTTACAAAACTATGATAGAGCAATATTATACTCAGGACGTTATTAAATAAACGCTGCTGCATGTTTAACTTAGAGCATTATTACAACTACATGTACTTCGTCGTTTGGAATTATATTGCTCTAACATGCATTTTTGCACTTTTTTGCTATTTTCGATATTATTTCACTTGTTTTCATGAAAATAAACCTTATTTTTGCAAGTAAGTCACCAGCGGGAACCTAGAAATGATGATATTATCCTTCAAAAGAATCTAGTTTAA
Organism: Lumbricus rubellus; assembly: GCA_945859605.1. NCBI lineage: Eukaryota > Metazoa > Annelida > Clitellata > Crassiclitellata > Lumbricidae > Lumbricus > Lumbricus rubellus. Next base: position 41,915,340 of record OX243814.1, read on the forward strand.
AATTCTTGGCTTAAAACAGTGCCCAAACTTTGACCTCGTTTTTCTCGGTTTCGTAAAAATCTATGATAGAGCATTGTAATTCTAAGGGGACGATGTGTGAAACTCTTGTTCGTATTGGAGCTTCTGCATGGTCGTATGATTTTCTGTCCATTTAATTTTTGTTTAAATAAACTACACCTAATGAAACCTCTGGCCATCTAGCGAGCCATGCAAGGATTCTAAATATTTAATGGGTACCTCTAAACATATATATTGTTATAGGCCTATATGCAAAATAAATATTATGCCTATAACTATAAAGTATGCACTGCTTAGTTATGTATGTATACTATTGTATTTGTCAATATTATATCTGTCCATTCGCCTGTCTACATAATTATTTCCCTGACTGTCCGCCTCTCGTACCCTCAGCTATGTCTGTCTGTCTGTCTATCAGTATTTCTGTCTGTCAGTATGTCTGTCTATCCGTATGTCTGTCTATCCATATGTCTGTCTATCCGTATGTCTGTCTATCCGTATGTCTGTCTATCAGTATGTCTGTCTGTCAGTCTGCCATACTGTTTATCTGTCTTTGGTTCCTGACCCTGTCCATTAGGTGGTCGTCTAATTTTCCTCCTCTCTACCCTTAACTGACTCGTGACGGTCATAGAAGAGGCTGCAGGCAGGCTGCGTTTGAATCGACGTCGACACTCTCTCCACATCTCTCCATCGGCGGACAATGGCTGCGCTCTACTGTCGTCCCCAATTAGACGAATCGCTTTGATGAATGACGTCCACAACACCCCCCCCCCCCCATCCCCCATCCCCCGATCCCCACCCCCAGCTGCAACTCTCTCACCGGATTCCTAGAGTCGTCGCCTGTTGATATCGGATATTCTCCATTATATCCCAACACCTCCCACTACTACCTCTCCTCTCTCCTCTTCCCATCCTTTCCTCAGCTACACTTCAACACGATGCACATTCTGTCTCGTTGCTTGTCCATTTTGTCCGTCTATCTGTCTGTTTCGGTGTCCGACCGTTGTCAGTCTCTTTGCCAGCTTGCATCTGTCTTTCTCCTTTCGACCTTTTCACTCCAGCTCTCAATTACCATGTCTCACTCCTTGTCTAGTTTCGTCCATCCAAACATCACTCTCTTCGTCAGGCCGTCTCCATTCCTTCCTCCAACTGTCCAACGCATCCAATTCAACAGCTACAATGCTACATGTTACAATTCCGTTACACTTCGTGTCCCTCTCTCTGTTCCTTTCGTTGTCCGTTTCTTCGCCCTTCTCCCTATTCTCCTTTCTCCCTGTCTTTATCTGTTTTTCCCGTTCTTTAACACGGCGTCGTGTCTAGTTCCCGTGTGGGTTCTGACAGCGTGACTAATTGTCTGCTAATCTCCAGCGTAAACAAATATCAACGAGACTGACAAGCCACAGGAAAACGGGATTGATTGACGAAAGGAAGAAAGGAATGACGGTGAAAAGAGAGCCACAGGTTGCGTATGAATAGAACACGGAAACAAAAGCATCACACACACACACACACGTCGTCCATACACACGACTACAGCAGCGTCCTTAGCAACCGCATTCGGACTGTTGTGTCCTTAGCTCGACAGATAGCGTGATCTTTACAAATCTTCTACGTCACATGGCGAAGAGTGACGTAGACTTGACGTGCGTCATTAGACCATCACCCCTCCACAGAGAAAATAGAGACTGCAGGGGTGAGGAGGTCGTTCAAAGAGTGAGAGACAGGGGTCATCAGGGTTCAGCAATGCTTTTTCTGGAGACTGAGATAAGAAAAATCGTTTTATTGGCATTCTTCACAATTCAATTGTATAGCACGAAGAGTGATGTACGCACACACACTTAAGCACAAAGTTACCCAAACACATATGCATCTATAGATATAGTCGTACATAATACATACATACATACATACATACATA